>JAAKBH010000302.1:600000-1090129 GCA_019776075.1 Amaranthus palmeri
AGAAGAACAAAAAAGAACGGAGGGAGTATTAGATATAATTGATATTTTGATTTTTAAGTATTATTTGAAATCAATAATAAGGAGCTCGTAATTTAATAGTTGGAATGATAATCATAATTCATATGGGTTTATAACATCTAAAATAAATTGAGTTGATTTTATTTTTAGTTGTTCTTAATATTTGTAATTGATAGATTACAAATCACAATGATCTATTTATGGACAATGTATTTATTTTTCTTAATATTTTATTTTAAGATTTAAGCTTTCTGACTATCTTAGCTACCAAGGTGACCCGTAACAAGACTCTTAATTGGTAGGATAAAAGATACAAAAATTTAGTAATAAATATTTATAATAATTGTGAAATAGCTAAATGTTGAATGCCTACTACTTTTCATTTATGTTGTGAATTTTTGTGTCAATGCATGGCTATTAGCTACATATAGAATTTTTATTTTTATTATCAAATTATATTAATTTCTAATAATAAAAGCTTAAAATCAATTGGTAGGACAAAAGAGGAATTCGAAAAGGGACATGTAGAAGGTGCTCTAAACATCCCTTACATGTTCATGACCAAAGATGGTATGTACACTACTCCATTATTCTATACATGTATTAGTTATTAATCCAAATCATGAGTTTGCTCAAGCAAATAATTGAAAATTAATATAAAAACTTGTATAATGCACGTACGAAAATATGTGAAAAATATAAATTAAAGAATGTTACAAGTATATATTATCTTTATTAATTTAAATACTTCTGATAAAAATGTAATAAGTGATATAAACCAATTATGACCACGATTTATGTTTTATTTATTTATATGATTCTAGATCAAGAACATTTCCAATAAAAATAACTTAGTTTGATGAAGAAAATATTGAGAATTTGAGATTCATCTTCAAACATCCATATGGATCTATATGTAATTCATTGATTGTGCATATCAATTAGCAAATAAGAATAAAAACTCATCATAAGTAGTTTAATTCAAGATATACTAAATAAAAATAATACATATATACATTTATATGATGACTTATAAATGACAGGCAGAGTTAAAAATCCAGAATTCATCACTCAAGTTTCAGAAGTTGCCCAGAAGAATGATCAATTAGTTGTGGTAAGTAAGACAAAAATAAAAAAAAAAAATAAAAAAAAAAAAACATGTTATAAGATTAATTATAAATTAACAATCCGTTTGATTTTGAATCCTAATATATATTCACAAGTTTTAATGTTAAATTTCATGAAATATATTTTTATCATTTTTGAGATATTTCATCTTTATATATTATTAGTTTTTTATTAGTATCTAATACTACTTTTCAAAGTTGTAAAAGACAGAATAAATTTTGCAAAGAAAAAAAAATGTATACAATGGAAGCAAACATGATCTTGAAAAACTACAAAATATCATTGGGCAAACATCCTTACCAACGTTGAAAAACTACAAAATATCCTCCTCTATCTAAATTAAAAGAAGTAATCGTATAACTAGTACGTATTTGCATTGTAAAATAACTCATATTAGTTTATAATTAGGTATATCCCTTTGCAAAGGTACTAATTTTTAGCATAAATAAAAAGTGAAATTTTTAAAAGCTGGTTAATTAGAGGTGAAGTTTTCAAAATTTAATTTATTATTATGAATAACCTTGATGTATAAACTCTATTTATATTCTTCAAAATGATATTAGACGAAAACTTATCACAAAATTACTTATTAATGGATGTAATTTATGTCAAAACTAACAACTAAGGCTCAAATCTAAATTACTGAGGGACGGTCGAACCGTAAAACGCTCTCTATACAAGAGTTAAATTGTCCAACCAATACAAATATTAGCATATAATCTCTTTGTTTTAAGATCGTCTAATCGAGAAACGATCTCTCGCTTTGAAATTTGACCAAATACTTAATGATTTTGGTCAGGCTTGCAATAGCGGCGGAAGAGGGCTCAAAGCGACAATTGATCTACAGAATGAGGTATGCAACTATGTATATATCATATATGTATATGTATACTTCAAAATATTGTCTTACGAAACGTTGACACTTAAAATTATTAATAAGTTGTTTTACAATTTGAGAAAAATAAAGAAGATAATCATGTGGATTATAACAGGGTTATGAGCATGTTGCCAATATTGAAGGAGGTTACTCTGCCTGGGTCGATGCCGGGTTTGCGGGTCAAAATGCACTAAAATCTGATTGCAAATTTCGTCTTTGAACGAAGCTACTCAGCTACTTCTGTAAACACTATCAACTATACAGAGAACAAGATAACTAATCAATGTCATCCTGTTTCGTTTCAATTGGAATAATGAATTAATATGTTAAGTCGGCTTGTATAATTTTAATTCATATCTTTAACGTAAATCTATTTTTCCTTTATGTATTAAAACTTGAAAGAGTATATTTAACATATTTTGAATTCTCAATTAAAAGCTTAGGTTCATGAAAGCAAACGTGTTTGGACCCTCAAATAGCAAGAGGAGATGTAGAAGAAAGTAGGAAAAGTAGAATATAATTAAAAGCAGTAAAAAGATTGAAGCTTTGATGAATAAAGCACATAGACAAAGACAAATAGTGTCTTGAACACCTCCCTCTCGAATGCTCTCAAATGGGATTATAATTCATCAACTAATTAACATTACATCAATGAAATACCGCTCACAATGCTTGATCACACATTATTAAGCTTCAAGCTTCCACCTTTAATGGAGCTCACTCATCTAATTCAAGAGAACACACTATGGCTCACAAACTCTATTTTCCCTATGTTTTAGCCACCTCTTTATATGTTTCAACCTAAAACATTAGAATAAAGCTTAGCACAAAAGCCCAAGCATGCCCACCAAGTATGAGCCAAAACAGAAACCCAGCAGTGACCCTGCACTATGGTGATCAAAGCACTTCAGGTCCTCGAACGAGCACCTGTTGGCAGCCTTTTACTGTCTTCTTGCATCTTGTTTCCTCACTTTAGGGTTCCATCGCCTTGAACAAGTGAACCCTTTGTGCAACTCCTTGCCTTGATCAGGGCACCCTTCATGTCCTACTAACTCAAATTAGAAAAAATACAAGTTTGTTTTCACCGTATTACCGTTTACCCGTGATAACTTTTTACTCCTAAAACCCCTCCTTAGTCATCTTCCCATCCCTCAACTAAAACTAGTCTCACTGTCTAACCTTATACTAATCACCAGCAAATTGACACAAGCAATTGAGGCCATTTTGGGTGAATTGTGCATTCAGCCATTCGTTATCCAGGAAAATGCAACAATAAAAGCAGACGAGTAAGAACAACCTTGTATAACTCAAAACTACATCTTTCCGAAGTTTTGCTCACCAAGTACAAACAGTAGTGCAAAGCATTAGATCACATCACTAATCTATGAACACATTAGAGAATCTCCCAGTATGTTGCTCAGGGACTAAAACTAGCTTCAAAAAATGTCATTTATCTTCTCATTGCTATATCACAATAGTTTTCTAGATCACGATTCACAACTTGAAAGCCCTAACAAATTCAATATGCAACATGCATAGCGCAACGTTAAAATACTATCTATAAATAGAAATTCTGAGCAAGAATATAGAATTTGCAACATGCTACAAAAATGCCTAAATTTTGGCTTCAATTCCATAATACTTGTTTCTATCTTCATGTCATTACGATGCTAGTCAAAACCCAAAACTATTCATTTTTAATATAACAATTATGGAGCAGACTCGCTAGTGCAAAGCACTACACTAAATCACTAGATATAAATTTGTGAGCACATATAAAGGATCTCCCAAAATGTTGCTCAAATATGTAATGTAGCTTTGATTTCAATAAAAACATATATTTATCTTCATCTCATAGCTATGCTAATCAATTTCTAATAGAAACAATTGAGAAAACCTAACAAATTTAAAAACCAAAAATACAAAGAACTTCTCTAAATTACTATCACCATAAGGAGAATTGTGAGCGGGAATACAGAACAATACTTGCATCTGTATTCATCTCTTATTACAATGCTAGTCAAAACTACTCATTTTCGATACTGCAATCATCAATTTCCATGTAAATCACAAGTGCAAACCACACTAATTTACCATCACTAGATAGAAATTGGTGATGAAAAGTAATAGGATCTCCCAAGTGTTGTCAAAATACTAAAGCACGTTTCAATTTCCGCAAAAATTATCATTTTATCTTCATCGCAACAATCTAAAAACCCTAACATATTTACAATGACAAATTCCGCAACAAACAATCACATAAATCCTACTATTCAACATGAGTTAATCATTGGAAGTTCACTTATCAAAATTCAATAACAAAAATGAATATCCTAGGATTGCAAATAGATTGAAGGTTTCTATAACTAATCATCATATAAATAACCTATAATTAGAAGTATAAATATACGGCGATTGAAAAGTTGAAAATAATACCATATAGTTGAAGGTAAATGCGAAGATAAAGAGAATAGCAGCAACAGTGAAGAAAAAAATCCATCGACGTCGACCTAATGTAGAAATCTCTCGTCGCATCTTCACTCTTTCTTTCTTAATTTTTAATCGTTAATCGCAATTTTTCTCAAGCATCCATTACAAATTACAATTTACTGATGATCTCGAAGTGGAAGAACGAATGATTGAGTGTGAAAAAATGGAGGGAGTACTTGCGAAAAATAGTAAACTCAAATTCTTGTAAAGTTGTACTTTCTTAATTTCTAATGTTATTCTCCATTTTGAATATTTACCTTGAAATTTGATTAAAATTTTTATGACATATAATTATATATGGATGATAACTATATCTATGTGACATGTTGTTAGATACTCCTTCCAATTCAAATTACTTGTTCAGTTTTCTTATTTGGTAAAGGTTGAAACTGAAGGCATTTGAAATTCTGAGTGGCATAGATAGACGTACAACAACGTTAAAGTTTCGAAATTAATGTTTCCTAACGTTTTATGTGCAAAAAGTTTATGTTGGAACAATTTGATATACCTCGGGATTACCATATGCGTTTTTTAAAAGTTTTGATTACCACAGGAAAAACCCAAAATTAACCCGTGAAATTTTCCGACTTTTGATTAGCAAGTTGAAGACTGATTTTGCAGATATTTTTTTTGTACTGAATGATGGAACAAAGGCAAGGATCAGATTTGTTGTTAGAAACCATAGAGGTGAGGTTTGCCGTTCACTAATGTATGTGATAAGTTATGGTGTGAAGGTCCAACAATACTAGACGAACATAGGAGATCTTAATGTGACCCCTTTGTCTAGACTCTAGACGTACATATTTAGTCGAATTTCAATTATGCTATAATCGATTTGAGTAATTATCATTTTTTGAATGAATAATATGTCAATTCAATTTATTTTGAATCAATATCATTTATAATATGTCGCGTTGAGGAATTGAATCTGGGTATGTTATACTCCCTCCGTCCCACTTTAATTGTCTACATTTTCTTTTTGGGTCATCCCACTTTAATTGTCCACTTTTTATTTTTGGCAAAGAGTTTTTACCTAAATACCCCCAACTACCCCAACTTATATTATTTAAAATACTCCACCTACCACCTTTTCAATTGTTATAATCACTTTAAATACCCCACTACCATCTTTTCAATTATTATAATCACTTAAAATATCCCACTACCACCCCTTTCTTATTTGGCGAGTCCACATCAAAGTGGACAATATAAGTGGGACGGAGGGAGTATTTACTATGAATAACTTTACTTTTTTTTTAAGAAATGAACAATTTTACTTTGGTGTTTCTTTAATTTTATTCTTGCTATTTTATACTCCCTCCGGTCCAGTTTACTTGTCCCATTTGACCAAACACGGATATTAAGGTAGTAGTGGGGTCCATTGGAAAATGTGGTAGTTGGGTATTTTAATTAATTAAATTAATTGTAAAGGTGGTAGTGGAGTATTGGGAATTGGAAAAGTGTAGGTATTTAGGTAAAAAAAGGATAACCAAAAAAGAAAATGGGACAAGTAATGAGGAATTGCCAAAAAAGGAAATGAGACAAGTAAACTGGACCGGAGGGAGTACAAAACAATGAAGCAAAAATTTTGTTTGGACCTAGTCCATTGCGCCAACTTAAATGGATAATACTCTCTTTGTACTTTTGAATTTGCACCTTAAAATTCAAATTTATAAGAATTTTTTTTAGTCATATATGGGGTATTGGGGTGCAAACTCACAGTGACAGACTGACAGAGAGTATTACTCAATAATATAGTGTAGGTTAACTTGATTGTACATGGCAAATAGAAAAATATACAGTATTATTTTTACCTCATAAGATTGGTGCAAAAAAAATTGTAAACAAAGTCCAATATACAAAAATTTCTAATTAACGTAAAAGTTTTTGTGTTACACAAATTCTTGTGAGAGACGTTGTCTTTGAGAGACGTTCTCTATGAGTCGGCCTATTATATATTTTAAAAATATTATATTTAGGCATTACGAATAATGTAAGTAGACAATTAAGATATTAAAAGTAGACATTAAAGATACGATAAATCAACATTAAAAATAACGTAAGTAGACATTAAAAATGCGATAACTAGGTGTTAATCTTCAATGAATTGGACTTGAGATACGCCTTTTAAAAAGACGGTCTCTCAAGAGACTACCTGCTTAAAAGAAAGAATAGAGTACTTCTATGGACTGTGGTTATCAAATTGTGTACGGTATTGATCAAATGACAGTTGTATCATTAGAAGTTTATATTTATAAAAATCTAATTATCATAATCTTTCACCTACTTATCATCGGTCTATTTCTATGTTTTCCTTGCAAGGACAAAATTTTTAATCATTATCAGTAATCGTGATGACTTTTTGAAAAGATTTCAGATCTACAATTGTCGGCAACTTGTAATTAATAGAAGATCACATGTTAGCATGTTCACTGTTAAAAAAAATCATTTGAAAATTTTTGTTTAGATCAAAAGATTTTTTTAAGAGATGTGGCCTAAAATCAAACTTTAATTCTTACAGTTTAGATGTTCTATTTTCTTATTTGGCAAAATCATATCAATTGTCCTATTTTATTTTTTGTCTATCCTTTTTTACCTAAATACCCCCACTTTTCTAATTCTCAATACCCAACTAGGCAACTACCACCTTTACGATCAATTTAATCAATTAAAATATCCAACAACCACCTTTTTAATGGACCATACTCAACCCTTAAAATCCGTGAAATCTCAAATGGGACATCTAAACTGATTCGGAGGGAATATTTTTTTCATTGAAATTAATTCAACATGCATTTTGATTGTACTTATCATCTATCTTTGATATAGTAATTGATAGGAACTTACACTATCTGTCCTAATTTCATATTTCATACACGAATTCAATTTCATATCTCTTTTAATCTTAGCAACATATATATTTTATTTTTAATTAAATTTTCCTTTCTTTTACTTACTATTCACAATCATATTTTGTGAAATTGAAAATGTTGCAAACTCATCATGAGAGAAAACTTGATATGAATAACCAAGAGACATATCGACTATTGAACATGTTCAATTGTATAGAGCCCGGAAAAATTAAAGGTCCTCATATTAAATTATATGGAATATATTTAATTAGCGTCTAAAGATACAAGGATATTATAAAATATCATTATTTTGAAATTGCACAGGGCCTTCGCTCCTATTAATAACCTTAATTGTGTTTACTGATTTTGATGAGTTTTCGCCAATGAAAATCAATTGGGTTTCTTTCAAGATACAAAAAGAAAATCAATTGGCTTGAATTAATTAAAAACCTAAAAAATTTACACTTTCAACAAGTTAAATAAGCCAACTAAAACAACTAATAATCAACAAAAAACCAATACTGAATCAGTTAACAATCATCTATCAAACACCATATTGCCTTGCATAAGCATTGTAAATCATAGGGGTCTTTGAGGTGTGCAAGGTGATCGACTGCACAGGGCTCCTCTTTCTCCCATAAATATTTTAAATTAATTAATAAAATATACTCCCTCCTATTCACCATAGGAGTCCCATTTGACTTTTCATGGATTTTAAGGAGAGTCAAATGAGACCACATGTGTAAGAGAAAAATGTAGCGTTTTTAAATTTGTATAGGTGTAAAGTGGGGTTAGTAGGTATAAAGGTGTAAAAAAGTTAAGTTTAGTAGGGATAAATTGGTAAAGTTAACATACGCAAAATAGAAATGAGACATTTAGGGTGACTTGACTCAATAAGGAAATAAGATACTTAAGATGAATAGGAGTGAGAGGGAGTATTATATTTATTATAAATAAGACGCACAAAAAAATTTAGCACGAACACTCAAATTTTCCAAGACGACTCTAATTGTAATATTTGCAAGTGGTATGAAAAAAATAAAAGGTTTAGGCCAAGTAGCGATGTAAAATTATGGAGTGTTGTGTAGTTGATATGCTTAAGTAATGATTAATTGATTATATAATGGAATATAAGATTGCAAGTCAAATTTGGCCCCTACGCTAAGTAATTGAATGGTTGCAATTTGAATTTTACCCAAAACAAGCTGAAAGTTTGATGGGAAGGCACAAGGCAGCCATCCAGATTCCAGATTGTAAAATTATTGTCTATTACGAATACGATAGGGATTTATCATTGGTAAATGCCCATATCGCTTACTATCAGGGCCGTCTTTTTCATTTTTGGGCTTCAGAGCAAAAGATGAAAATGGGCCCTTAAAAACTTAAGACATAACGCATAATATAATACATTTTTTGTTTTTTATTGTTAATATTTAATCTACTATACAAAAAAAACACTAAAAACTCATATTATTTAGCAAAAAAATGTAAGTTATATATAAATTTGATTCAAATTAATATCACTTATATACATAAAAATATATTTTTTGGGCCCTAAAAAATACGGGACCCTAGGCGGTTGACCGCTTTACACTTGCCATTCGACGGCCCTGCTTACTATATACAGTCCACAAACATGGACAAAAGTTAAAGGTAGAACTTACCATCTTTATTTTAAAACAACTCGTCTTGAGTAGAGGTGTTCAATGGGGCGGGTCAAAATTTAAATGGGTCGGGACGGGTCATGTCAAATGTTAAACGGGTTGGGGCGGGTCAAGCCCGTTTAAATACGACCCACTTTGACCCTTTTTAAAAAAGTTCATAAACTAGTTTTTTTTATTATACTTTATGACCCGTTAAGTCAATTCAACTATAAATATAACAATTGCATATTAAAATATATAAAAAAAGTGGTAAAATATTTTTAACCAATTAATATAATTATCCGACCCGACCCGGCCCGACCCTTTACACAAAAGCCCGTTAATGACCCGCCCCTTTATTGACCCGACCCGCTAATGACCCATTAAAATGTGACCCGACCCTTGACCCATTGGGTCGACCTGCCCCGTTGAACACCTCTAGTCTTGAGACCGCTTTATTATAGACGTATTTATATAATTAGTCAATTTTCCTATTGCATTATTTTTTTATTTTTTTTTTGAAAATCCTATTGCATTATTTTAAAATTATAAGTAATCACTTTAAAATTAGAAAAAATCATTGGAATAATCCAACCTATTTCCCATTACTTATTAATAATCCCACCTTTTGAAATTTTTATTAATAATTCAACCTTTGCTATCAATTAATTACCAAGGGACGACCCTTGTTTGGTACAACCTATTTCCTCCACACATATCAATATAATTTGTTTTCTTGTTTGGTACATTATTAGTAACAACATTAAATCTCTAGCTTTCTCTATTATTTCTTTTAAAAGAATCTCTATTATTTCTGCGTATTTTTTGTAGCATCTTTTTCATCATAACAATTAGTAATAAATCGAGACAAAATAAATTATGCAGATGAGATAAAAAAGTTAAAATATTTGAATGTGATTAAAAAGAAAATGGTACACAAACATCCAAAAATATAATAATGAAAAACAAGTCCGGCGAATCAAAGTGACAAATGCATGATATTTAGTGATCAGAATGTCCAATGCTAGTGACGAATCTAGTGTGATGTCATTGATGTCAGTTGACACCATTTAAATTCAAAATAAAATCAAATATTACATGTAAATGTATCCAACATAGATAAATTGATTAATGTACTGCCTATTTGCTTTCTACATATAGGAGACCAGAAATCAAAATCTAGTAATTTTTTACTTAAATAAACATCACTCGTTTTTGTTTTTTTTTTTTTTTTTTTCTGAATTCGCTAATGTCCAGAGCACAATTGGTAGTTGCTATAAATAAATAGTATTTGTCACATGTCGAAATAAGGAGAATTTGTTTGATTAAAGGGAAGATGCCAAAGAGTGGGTCATGATCAGACATAAAATCAAAAAAGAATGACGTGAATGATAAGTGATGTATTGTCTATGATAAGTGGTTTAAAAGAATTGCAATAAATATTATGTTGAGAAACAGCCATATCAATGCCGTCTAAAAATAAAAGACTCAAGACTGCATGGTTTTTTCTTGGAAGAATTTGCAAATATGTGCGTTGAAAGCTACAATCACCATAACCAAGAAGCTGCCTTAGCCTTAAGAGTTCAAATAGTCCAAGACATACTAAAACTAGTTAAGCATTCTAAGTTTTATTATGTGCTTCGCGTAGTTTATGGATCTACGCTCCTCCACTTGCAAGGTGTATTAATTTAATATTTTTGTCGTCTCAAAAAAAGAAATTTCCAGAACGAATGATAAATTTTTTAAACCAATAGAAAAATATATTGTTGGGATGAGTTATTCCACATCAACAAATTGAAAATGGTGTGCATACTTTATAAGCTATTGGAGACTTTCTTCCCATTGCCATATGGTTTTGGAATGTTATATATATTTCTTTGGCTTATAAAGTGTGTGCACCTCGTGTCTCCCCGTTAATGTGCTGGCATTGACAATAAGTCCAGCCTTATTTAACATATGTAGATGAGATGCAAAAATAAGTTAATTATGTAAATGATATTCTTGAAAGAGCAAGTGTGGGTTGTGATAAAAAATTTTGGAAGAAAAATTACTTAGAATAATCCAATATTTTCATGATTTTGCTTTAATAATTTCACCTATTGATTAACCATGAAAAATCCCAACATCGAGGGATATTTTCCTAGAGTAGCTTCGAAACCAGATGACTTGCTATCGCAATTTTTTATTTTTAAAAAAATTAATATCTGGAAAAATGTTGAAAATATGTGAATTTATTTTTTGAGTTTTGTATCATTCATAATTTTTATGTAACTTTTAAAAAAGAATCTCTAATTTTTTACATTAATTTTCAGTTAAATTTTTTGGTAAATTACCTACTATAACAGGTTATTGGGTTACTTGAATTTACTCTAGGTAAATACCCTCTAAAATTAAAATTAGTCATAGTTAATCAATAAGTGGAATTACTATATAAAAATTATAAAAAAATTAAATTATTAATTCTAAATAAGTATTCCTAAAAAATAAATATGGCAAATTTAATATCATGCGAGAAAAACATGGTCCTTTTGAACTTTTATGTTTTGATGGCTAGCTAAGCTTCCAAATTGTTTAATCTGAATTGGAGGTGGCTTTCAAATTCTTTTTATTGAATTTGATAAATTATTTAATACTTATCGGAGCAAGGAGAAAGATAATATTAATAAAGAATTAACTCAATTAAAATTATATTTTATATATACTCTAATATTCTCAATCACACGAGAGTCTGATGCATCGATCAGATCCTCTCATACATTGACACGTATAATATCAGTAGTATATATTAAGAAATCAAATCAACTAAAAATTTTAATTAATGCCACCTAATTGTTTAAGCCTCAAGATAAAATACTCTAACAAAAATAAATCTACTGGAGTAATAATTATAAATTATGTATGACAAAGTGACACATACACCAATTTTAACAAATTTCATAGATTTATACTACCTCTATTATGCCAATTTAGAGCAAAGAGAAAAATTGTAATTTTTAAGAAATAAGTGAATATCAGTAATAAATAAAGATAGAAAACAAATTGTGTAGATGAAATTTAAAAAGAGTTAAAATGTATGGATGAAATTAAAATAGAATGGTGGATCATTGCACAAAAAATAGAATTAATGTAAAATAAGTAGAATGGATCTTGATTGTGCTTATTTCTCCTGTCCTCTCTCTCGAGTGGGTATAGGTATGATTTGCCCGCAAGCTGCAATCTCTCCCTCGGACTCCAACTTGGATCAAAATGACAATTAATATAAAGTAGTAAACAATATAAGTATAGATACAAATTCTTAAAAGAAAGAAAAAATTTTAATAATTTTTGACACAATTATTGTTTATACTCCTATAATAATACAAAATATATTTTTCTTCTAACTTTTTATATATTTATGTTTATATATTCCCTTCGTTCTTTTTTGTTTTTCTCGTTTACTCTTTACACAGTTTTCTAAAAAAAATCTAAGTTTTTATATCTTTTAATACGTATATTTAAAAATAATAAAAAATATATAATAAAAAATAGGGCCGCGGACCGCCAAATCTTTCGTCTAGGACTTTAAATAGCTATAATAATACATTTTAATAAATTTTCTCGTTTGCTCTTTACCCAGTTTTCAAAAATACATAATTAAAAAATTAAGTCTTTTAAAAAAATACTCCCTCCGTTTCCAAATGTTCTTCCCATACTTTTTCCTCAGTTTTCAAAGCAAATTTTGATCCTAAATATCTACAAATACGCATCATAAAAAATTATAAAAAATATATAATAAAAAAGTATACATTAAGATGAATTTAACGAGATCTCACGTCAATATATTTTGTCTTCTATATATGTCTTAAAAATCTTAATCAAATTTCTCCTTTCAAAACAGAATATTTTAAATGGGAAGAACATTAGGGTAGAGGAGAAACAAAATACTCCCTCCGATTCATCATAATTGTCCACTTTGCCTTTGGACCGGATTTTAAGAGTGGTGTGGTAGTGGGGTATTTTAATTGATTATAATAATTGAAAAGGTGGTAGTGAGGTATTTTAAGTGAATATAATAATTGAAAAGGAGGTAGTGGGTTTTTTAAGTGATTATTATAATTGAAAAGGTGGTAGGTGGGGTATTATTAAATAATATAAGTTGGGGTAGTTGGGGGTATTTAGGTAAAAAGTTTTGCCAAAAATAGAAAGTGGACAAGTAAAGAGACTTTACCAAATAAGGAAAGTGGACAATTATGATGAATCGGAGGGAGTACTTAATTATTTACGAACCCGGATTTGTTAGCAAGTTTATTTTAACTAAAAATAAAAATAGGGCCGCGGGCCGCCAAATCTTTCGTCTAGGACTTTAAATAGCGTGAGTACGTGACAACAATTGCAAAAACAAATCTTAACTTAAAACCTTTCGCCTTTCAACCTTGACCCTTTTTCTCCCTTTCTTCCGCCATTGCAGTTCCTTTAAGTTATAAGACCCTATCATTTTCTTCCTTAACTAAACTTCCATTAACAACAATGGGGTTTTCTTCTCAACAGCCGTCAATGACAACCGCTTTAAAGTGGTTAGGTTTCGTCACAGCCGTATGGGTACAGGCCATTTCCGGCAACAATTACACATTTTCCAATTACTCTGATGCACTTAAAACTTTAATGAATTTAACCCAAGTTCAATTAAACAATTTATCTGTCGCTAAAGATGTTGGTAAAGCTTTTGGACTTCTTGCTGGTCTTGCTTCTGATACTTTCCCTACTTGGCTTCTTCTTCTTATTGGCTCTCTTGAAGGTTTTCTTGGTTATGGTGTTCAATGGCTTGTTGTTAGCAAAACCATTAATCCTCTTCCATATTGGGTTGTAAGTTCTTTTCTCTCTTTCTTTTTTAGGTTTTTTTATAATGGGTTTCATGGATTTTCTAAATTTTTTTGTATAATGGGTTAATTTTTACTTGCTATTTTTGTAAATTATGATATATGTTGGCTTTCTTTTATAAGTTAAATTTGATTGATTTGTTTACATTAGTAGTACTTATTAGTGTAATTGTATGTACTTTGGGATAATGCATGATTTTTACCGATCAAAAATGGTATTTGATTGAATTTTCATGTAATTAGCATTTTTAACTTTTGGGTTTTTGGATTTATTTGTTATTTTGATTGATTATGATATATACTATCTACTTGTTTTTTTTTATATTGATGGGTTGGAATTTTCAAAGATTATTCCTTTGTTGAATATATCACTTCAACTGTTTTTGTTTTGTATTCTTAATGTAGTTTCATGTACTTGTGAGAAAATGTATGATTTTTAGTCATCAATTTTGTTTTTTATAAATAAGAAGTAAGTTTTGATGATGTTTCATTGTAGTCAAAAAGTTTGATGGATTGAAATTGATTTTTGGTTAGTAACAATAATCAATAGAGTTCATAATTCTAGGATAGCTTGAATTGGAAATTAAGATATTAAAAGTTATTTAAAAGATGACTTTTTTTTGGTGGGGTTGAGATGCTTTAGATCTATTTAAGACTTCTGGGATTTAAAGGTAGTGTGTTATAGTGATTTGTGACCTTTAAGGTTCTAGTTGATGATGATTTTTGGTTGATTCTTCATATGCTGCAGATGTGTATATTTATGTGTATGGGAGGGAACAGTACCACTTGGATGAACACAGCCATCTTAGTCACATGTATTCGAAACTTTCGAAAAAACAGGGGACCAGTTTCAGGGATTCTCAAGGGTTATGTGGGTTTAAGCACTGCTATATTCACTGATGTTTGTAGTGCACTCTTTGCTGATAGCCCTGCCAAGTTCCTCATGATGCTCTCCGTTGTCCCCTTTTTGGTTTGTCTAACCGCGATGATCTTTCTCCGGGAGGTTCCTCCCTCGACTTCTGACTCGGACATCTCTAAAGAATCAAATTACTTCAATATGTTTAACATTGTGGCGGTTGTTGTTGCCGTTTACCTTTTAACACACGATCTGATTGGATCACTCGGACATGCTTATGATGTAGCCTTTTCCGTTGTTCTATTGGCATTGCTTGCTTTCCCGTTGGTTATACCAGCGTTTATAGCGTTTCAAGCATGGTTGGATTCAAAAACTAAGGATGATATTGAGGATCAGAACGGGGAATGTACTGCACCATTACTAGCTCCAGAAGGTGTGCCAGTATCGCAACCAAGTCAAGAAGTGAATGGCGATGCCATGGATCATGAGGAGATTGTGGAAGTAAATGGGGGGATCAAAAAATCACAACCTGTTCTTGGTGAAGAGCACACTATTGTAGAGGCCTTAAAGACAGTTGATTTTTGGGTTCTATTTGTGTCTTTTTTATGTGGAGTTGGAACTGGTATGGCTGTTATGAACAATATGGGTCAGATGGGTTCTGCTCTCGGCTACTCAGACGTGTCAATCTTTGTGTCGTTACTCAGCATAATGGGATTTTTCGGGAGGATCATCTCCGGAACAGTTTCTGAGTATTGTATCAAGTAAGTATTCTCTCGATTTCTCATTTGATTACTTTTTTTTCCGTTTTATGTTTCATCGTAAATGTAGGCGTAAATTTGATTTGGGTTATGATGCATTAGAATGTCTGATTTGGGTGTCAATACACTAGCAATAAACAAGAATAAATGAATATTACTATTGATAATAGGAATAGCACTAAGAGTAGTAGACTAGTTGAGACAAATAAATATTTGGGCGTCGATTTGGATGTCATTCGTAAAGTATTACGAATCACGTTCGATTGCTTCTCAAAAGAGTTAAAAAAAGCTACTAGAATGGATTTTATTTGGGTTTCTGTAATTTTAGAATATTTCAACTTTTGGTGTTGCAACTTTACTTGGGAAAAGCCATAAAAAGGTAGTATAATTTTATAATATAGGGTCAAATTGGCACACCATATCAGATTCATCGGTTAATGGGAAAATATTAGGCCTGGGTCATGCTTTGATTATGTATAAATCATATAATCAATAATGAATAATGAATTGTCTATTTGCTGTAAAATCATTCTTTAATATGGTGTCCTTTTCATGTACTACTACCATTGAAAGAGGGTTGTAAACTTTTTAATAATGTAATTTTGGTAACAATTAGGGCTTGAAAACTGTTGTAGAATATGAAATTTTATGTGGGTGGAAGTGCAATGGGACTTTCTTTCCATGAAACAGGCTGACATAGAAGTATAGGATATTGATTTTGCACCCTTGTTGTAAAAATAACCCACATGTGATCCCACATTGAAGAATTAGAGAGAGGTTGACTAACATATAACCTTGATGGGCTACTCCTCCTATCTCTAATTGGTTTCAGTAGTACTTTATTGAGACTGTTTCACCGTGAGACGGCCTTAATTGGGTCAGTCCAAACTGTTTAAAAAACCTGCTTGCTGTACAAATTTCATTTTTTTTTATATTTGTTTTTAATAATGAGCTGCTTGTATGGGCTCGTCTTATAGTGAAACGGTCTCATACAAGACTTGATGAGTTGGTTTTAGGATTGAATCTCATTGGGTCTGTGCAGTGAACTCTCTTCTTGTGTGGATCTTGTATACAAGCCCAAATTTATCATTGGTATCTTTGAACGACCGACATATTGTTTAGGAGTTTACCAACTTCACCTGCTTTTTCCTACTACATAAAATACAATATTTTTATAAAATGTGATGGTGGTGAGTGTTTGGTTTACTTGGGATCAAAGCCTGTGTTTGATACATAAATAGTTGACTTGGTTTATGCAGATTGCAGACACAGTTTGTTATATCGATTCGCCTTGCTTAAGTTTAATAAATTTCAATTTTGAACTTGGGTTCATACTAGGGGTGTACAATGGGATGGATACGGGCTGAGGCGGATACATGCCTCATTTGTATAATAGGGGCTGCATATGGTCCGGGCTTTTAAAGCCCAGCCCGATCCAGCCCGGCCCGCTTGTTAGAAAAAAATATTAGGCCACCAAACTTTAATCACAGTTCTGAACTACACATTATGGTTAAATCTAGTCTCATATTGTGATCATAAACAATAATTTCTTGCACAAACTTCACTAAACACAATAATTAGCTTGTTTACTGGGAATTTTGTAACATACTCATTATTTAGAAAGACCAATTTTATAAAAGTTTATGCAAATCTGAGAAGAAGCCAAATCTAACACACAGAAGCAGTTTTTTAAAAGAATTGATGCACAATACTCTATAGTATTATACTAATTAAAAATAGGAAGGCCTGTTTAGGGCCCGTCGAAAGCCTGTTTTTAGCCCGCTCCGTATATAGTAAAAGTTAACCCTTCAAAAGTCCAACCCGTTTAAGATCCGACCCATTAAAAGCTCGTCTGTTAAAAAACGGGTCGTACCGCCCCTGGCCCGTTGCACACCTCTAGTTCATGCCAAGTGTGGTTTTCCAAAGTCATTAGAAGGATATTTATCTTAGAAATTGTAAGGCTCACTTCACTTTGGACCACAAATGAATGGCAATCTGCTATTCAATAATGACCGTTGCTGATCAATCAATAGAAGTCTAATCTTGTAGGACATCTTGTGGACCTTATCATTAACCTTATGTAGCAATCTGTCTGTTATCTGTAGTACAAGTTTGTCCAAGACTGAAGCTATCAGCTGTTTCTTCTTTTTCCCTACTGATGGAGTGCACGTATGATTAAGATTCGAGTGTCGTAATTGCTAAAAGTATATAACCTATCTTGGGACCTCAACCATCAGTTTAAGTTTTTGGTTGAGTTGTTTTCTTGACATGGTATCAGAAGCCAATGTGGCAAGAGGTCACGGGTTTAAATTTCAACCACCCCTCATTTAAAGTGGAATATTCAGCGCCTATGCGCATCCACATTTCTAGTCCAATGGGCTCTCGTATGAGGGGGTGTGTTAGGTATATAACATATCACGGGGCTTCAATCATCAGTTTAACCTTTTGGTTGAGTTGGTTCCTATCTATTTAACGTCCTACTCTATGATAGAGATAGAGATTGAGATTGCTTTTGATTTGAGGGTTCGTCTTTGTTGAGTCATTGCTATAAGAACATATTGTTATTCTCCTGAATGTAATTCTTTGATCCTGCAGGAAAGCCGCAACGCCTAGACCTCTGTTCAATGCAGCTTCACAAATCTTGTTGGCTGTCGGATTTGTCGTCATGGCTATGGGTGTCCCGGGAAGTTTATACCTTGGATCTATCATCGTTGGATTGTGCTATGGTGTTCGCCTTGCAATCACAGTCCCAACTGCCTCTGAACTGTTCGGACTCAAATACTATGGTCTCATATACAACATTCTTATCCTCAACTTGCCCCTTGGCTCGTTCCTTTTCTCTGGGCTCCTTGCAGGTTTACTCTATGACGCTGAAGCTACCGTCACTCCCAGTGGAGGGAACGAGTGCTATGGAACTCACTGTTATAGACTCTGTTTTTTCATCATGAGCGGTGCTTGCCTTGTCGGGTGTGCTTTGGATGTTTTGATGGCTACCAGAACCAAGGACCTTTACGCAAAGATCGCTGCTAGTAAAAGATCGAAGCCTGGTGTGAATGGAAGATGATCACTCGTTTCCTACGGTATTTTTGTCGAGATTTATAATTCTTTTGATTCTACGAGGTAAAATGTTGTGTATATGTAGAAAATAAAGACAATTTTACGTTCAATTTTGCAATTTTAGTGCTGTACTATGTTAGTTAGCTAGAAAGACAGGGAAGAAGAGGCGAGAGGGGGAATGTTATATGAGCCTATGAGTGATCTTTTAACTGTGTATTAATATTTATTCCCATATACAAAAACCAAAATCAAAGAAAAAAGTGTACAATGATGATAAATCATTCTCATATATTTATATCATACCCGATATATCTCGTACTTCTTGCTCATAGAAACTATGATCAGGATCTGATGAAGATTGAAAACGGCAAATCATATCCATAAAGAAATATGCAGCAAAAGAGATGATGAGTTGAATTTTGAATTTGAAAGCAGAAATTTTCTTAACCTCAAGGTTAGTATAGTTCTTTGATGTTGTATTTTACTTAAGTTGGATTTTGTACTGTAACATAACTTATAACTAACATTTGAGGACATATGTAATACTCTTTTATCCCACCAATTTAATCCCAAAGACATAGGTGGAGAAATTAAGAAAAGTGAGTAGAGTGATATTCAATGAAAAAGTGCGACAAATGTGTAAAAGAGAGGTAAAAAATAAATTATGTATGTAGATGAGAATTAAAGAAAAATAAATTTACAGAACAGATTAAATATAGAAAGTAGGTCAAACTTGGTGCAATAATCAGTTGATCACATTGGATTTTGGTTTTGGAACTTGGGGCATAGGCATAGCAATGCGTCTCCTATTGAATAGTTTTAGAAACTCTCTTTTTAATACGAGATCTGAATTTTACCCATAGAATTTTTATCACTCACATAAATTTGGGATTTTCTTGTAAATTAAAATGGTTTATTTTTGCACTTAAATTGTTCTTACCTTCACTTAGGAAATTGTTTAAGGTTGATCCACACTCCCCCTTTGGCCATTGGCAAATTGTTACATTAACCTACAAGCTACACACTCGTTTTTTTGCTTGCAATATATTAAATGGGTGGGTACAAGAACTAAGCATTAAGAATTGTGCTCAATTATGTGGTATACATCAAATATTTATGTCATAACATAAAGTAAGGTTCAAATTCAAGATAATATATATATGACAACTTCAAAATCAATAATATTTTAATACTTTAATGACCAATATCATCGAATAATTCTTATCTAGAAAGAGCTTGAGAGGATCGAATATATGCAATATTATCTTTGTTAATGATAAAACTAATAAAAAATTATTTTTATTATCAGTGATAACATATGTCCTGTACAATTTTATATAAATTAGAAGTTCGATCACATGACTATTGAGTCATTTTAACATTTATATTCGAATCATTTTAATATAGGGTCAAAATGAAGTGAACGTTTTTTTTGAATGTGTTTTATTCAATGGAAGGTTTACTAATTAAATAAACAGCTGGATTCCCACAAATTTGAAAAAGAGTAGGCAGGTCCAGGCAAATTCTGTTGGCTCTCGCATGTAAAAAGACTAAAGAGTGCTTGCAGTCAAAGCTTCTTAAAACGCGGGCCTATTGAAAAGTGTGACCCTCTATTGCCTACTCTATTGGGCCGTGGATATTCATATTTCTATTTCTGAAATGGAACTATTAAGAAATAATGTATACTACTCCCTCCTATTCACCATAGGAGTCCCATTTGACTTTTCACGAATTTTAAGGAGAGTCAAATAGGACCACATGTGTAAGAGAAAAATATAGAGTTATTGAATTTTTATAGGTGTAAAGTGGGGTTAGTAGGTATAAAGGTGTAAAAAACTTAAGTTTAGTAGGGATAAATTGGTAAAGTTAACATATCTAAAATAGAAATGAGACATTTAGGGTCACTTGACCTAATAAGGAAATGGGACACTTAAGGTGAATAGGAGGGAGTAAAATATATTGGAGATTTCTAATCACACAAAATGTCAAATGTGAGTCTGATCGTAAAACATGATTTACACTTTTCTTGAGATACGTACACAAATTTTTAAGCAGTCAATATCTTGAGAGACCGTCTTTCTGAGGGACGTTTCTCAGGCCTAATCCATTAAAGCTTATTGCCTATATTTACTCTACATTTTCTCTAATGGGCCAACCCAATTAGAGATGATCTTTCAAAGAGACCGTCTCTCACAAGAATTTGTGATTCTTGTGATAGATAGTCTCTTTGAAGAGACTATCTCTAATTTGGTTAGCCCATTATCAATTTTTAATTAAGTTTTTAATTGGCTAGAACTGAGAGATGTCTCTCTAAAGACGGTCTCTCACGAGACTTACTGTAAAAATATGAAAAAGTTTCTATTATTTTTTCATCATTTCCAAAAACCATATTGTTGTAGGAGTATTAACTCACCTATTATATATGCAGGTCCACAAGTACCACAACCCATTATTTTTTCGGTGAGGGATTTTGTCTCATATGTAAAGTATTTTCAACAAAGAAATGGATAAAAGTGATATTTTATAGAAAAATGAGAAAATTTATGTATGAATAAAAATAAATTAAATGTGTATAGTAAGAATTAAAAAATTATAGATTATAACTATAAGTAAAATTAAGGCAAATTTAAAGGGACAAATTAAAAATCAAATTATAATTGGGTTATGTGATCAAGATAGAAATGAAGTTATATTAAAAAAAAAAAAAAAAGATAGAAATGAAGTTATTGGCTGTTTAACTTATCTTAAATTTGTCTTTGATTACCAAAAAATTTAAGAGTTATCTACCAACCCTGCTTTAACTACAATATGACGAAGGAAATAAAACAACTTGGTAGCTAGTACTCCAAAGCTACCTACAGCCTATAGGCTAGGAGCTTTTAACTCTTTCTGGTGTAGAAGGGCCGGGTCTAAGCAAGGGTAAGCAAGGGTAAGGCGTACTTACGCCCAGTGCCTCTCATAAATTTTAGTTTTCAATTAGTGTTATGGTTCGAACTTTTTTATGTATACAATAGTTTAGGGGCTCATAAATAATCTTCCGCCTCGGGACCCTAAAAACATAGGGCCGACCCTGCTAATGTATAGATATCTCATGACTAATGCTAATTCATCGGTTCGATTATGAAGTAATTGGTAAATTTGACTTTTTATAAAATTAAATGTGTTATTTTATATTCTTTTACATATTGAATTATATACATTTTAAATTTATTAAAAGTTAGTATAATGAAAGTATGCGAATTCAAATACGATTCCACTTGATTATATTTTCACTTACACATTAACCGCAATATATAAATTAAGTTTGAACGATGAATAGTACCCATAACCGAAATATATCATGTTTTTGGAACAGAAGAAGTACATGAAAAAGCTATGAGAGTATTTGTTAAGATGTACTTCGTTCTATGATGTAATTTGATGATTAAGGTTAATTAGACTCTACTAAAAGAATAAATTATAATTTAGTTTAACAATAATTATTCTGTTTTGATTGTTTAAATGGACTTGCACGATCAAATTAATGAATCCACATTCCAAACAAAAATATGAGTTCCTTGAACACAAAAAACATATGGGGCCCATGTAAGTCATACATTTTCGAAAAAAATAGTATTGTATAAACATCCTCTTGACATGAATGGCAAAAGATTAGTCCTTGTGTTTACGCAAGCTTATAAAAGTCTCATTGTACTCCAACTAAGCAACTCATGCCTCATGCTCATCATCTACACATGTGATTATGAATTAACAAACCACGGGCATCCCGTATATATAAAGCTCCATTCCGTACCACTGCAGTTCCTGGTGTTTTATGGGCACCGGGCAAACCGAAAGAAATGAGTTTTTTAATAAAGGATCGATTCTGAACTTGTAAACGTGTCACATACATCTTAATTGATAGAAGAATCAATCATAAATTGTAAATTTTTATGTGGGTACATCATCATCTATAATTTTGAGATATTAGGGCCCTCTCTAACTCTTAGACACTAGACAAATGTCTACATTGCCTAGGGTCAGAAACAACCATGTTTTGTACTCCCTCATTTCCTTACGACCCGTTTACAAGTTGGTATTAAATGATAAGAATTGACAAATTAGTGCTAGAATAATATATTTTGAGTATATTGTATATTTTGTGAATTATTAGGAATTATTATGTAATTATTTAGTTTCCTAATACTCTTGATTAGGTTTTATCAAAATATATTACTCTAGCAATTAGTGTATTTGTAATAGAAATATATTTTGACTAGTTTAATAATCATGTTTGTTCTCTCTCAATAATTTCATTTTCTTCACAAAATTTATTTTAATATAATACCATTTGAAAGTGTATTAATATATGGTAATTACCGAGAAATTATGATTTTTTTATTATTAAAGTTTCATTACCATGAAAAATAACATGTACATGTTATGAATTTTTACATTACGTACAATCATTCTTAATACCACTGATTAGTACCAATAACCAAACAGACTATTAGTATTTTAACTTAGCACAAAAAATAATTAAAAAGGGAAAACTCAAATATAAAACTTGATGCCTCCATCCCTTGGCTTCCACTCCTCATCACTGTTGTCATGTGAACTCTTTCCTCCCCCACTTACATTCCACTCCAAAAAAAAAATACAACCTTTGATTATTTCTTCCCTATAAAGTTAAGTCTTGATGATGATGAATTTCTGAATTTCATACCCTAAACAAATATTTTCTTTACTCTTTTTTGTACCCATTTTAATGGATTTAACTTTGATTTTTCTATTTGTTTTTGGTTTATTTCTCTTTGCAAATAGTTATGGTAATTAATTTTCCTAATTTTTTCAATAATTTATTCTCTCCATGAATTAAATTAAGCTTTTCTTCTTACATTGTAATGCTTGGTTTTGTGGCAGATGGGCCTCTTTATGATTCTTCTGCTTATACAGAGGTATACATTACTCTTATGTCCTATTGAAATTGCAACAATTGATTTTTCTCCGTTTGTGCTTTTTATGTTAATTACCCACTCCTATTCATCTTAAGTGTCACATTTACTTTAGCACTCTATCCAATGCATTTATTCAATCTTAATATATCGAGTTATGTATAATTTAAATTTATAAAAAGTAAAAAGTTAATATTAGTAATCATTATATCAAACGAATCAAATAAGATCACATATGACTATATTTTAACTTCTAGATTAATTATAAAATGCAATTTAAAAGTAATAGATAATGTCTCAAAATAAATGGAATATTTAAAATTAATAGGAGGAATATAAAATTTTCAATGGAACATAGTTACATAGAGAATATAATTAGATCCTTATATACATGGACATAGAAATTGACTAGACGATGGAGTTATAAAATATAGCTCTAAGAATTATATACTATAATATTACATGTCAATCAATATAATTAATTTTTATGTTTAATATTATATTTTCATTTTTAGCTTTTTATATTATAGGATATGTATCATTATTATTAATAATATTTTTGTTAATTAGCTAGTTAATTGTTTGGTGGCATGCAAATATAGTGCAAAGCATATCCTGAGGACCCACTATACAATGGAGGAATCCTACAAGCTTGCAAGGAATCTTGCATTAGCAATGCATCTTCCCCAACATTTATGCTGCATAATCTCTCCAATGCAATCTACACCTTCTCAGGTTATTTTCCAATTAATAAACTTCAACTGTATTGCATTTTTTCAACTACCCCATACACCTTCTTTTTTAAATATTGATGGTCATAAATACCCACTTTCTTTTAGTTCAACATTTGAATTTTTGAGCTCATTTAATGTATGAATTTGTTATAGTGTTTGTCAAATCACAAATTCTTCTGAGAGACAATTTTTTTTAAAAAGTCATTTCTAATTGGGTTGGTCCAAAAAGGAAAATACTATAAAATAAAATTGTAAATGAAAATTAAAAATATTGTAAATAGGTATTTAAAATATCGTAAGTACTTAAGTAGTTAAGTACTTACTTGATGGGCATTAAGTATATTGTAGGTAGGCATTAAAAGTATCGTTAGTAGGCTACGTTTCTCGGTAGGCAATAAAAATATTGTAAGTAGGCATTTTAAATACTTTTTCGACAAGTATTAAAATATATTGTAAGTAGACATTAAGGATAATGTAAGTAGACATGAATACAGTAAGTGGACTTTAAGGTCTAATTGCAACAACTCAATTCTAATTCAAACCATTCTTGTATAATTGTCTATATTGAGAATTTGATCAAATGTATTTTTTCTTTGAATTGTTGTATATTAAAAGGACAGCTTGGATAAAGATAGAAGGGGTTGATTCATCCTTAATTAGGGCAAGCTTAGAATCACAACATGCAACATTCAGTTGTATTGGAAGTGTCATTGCTAAACAAGGTTGCTGGTCTTTCATTAAAGGAGGATTTGTCTTGGATAAGCCTTCAGATGTTTCACTTCTATTTTTCAAGGCAATGTTATTTCTTTATTATACACTAATAATTATATTTTTAGTTTTTTTACTCGTAATATTCCTCTGAAATTTTGAGTATTTGGCAATTGGTTGTTGGCTGTTGGTTTTTTTAATTGGTTTGTTCGACCAACTAGAAATGTTGGTTGTTTTGTTGGCTAATAAGTTAGCTAAAAAGACCAGCTATATATTTATAAAGATGTTTAGTAAATTTAGATAGTAATTGTTAGTTGTTTATTAAAGAAAAAGTGGATTAAGAAGCCCAAAAGTCAACAAAAAATTTATAATTGTTTTTATTTTAGGACTTTTAAAAGTCATTTACCTGATACTTTTTTTTGGCTGATTTATCAATTCATAAGCCAAAAATTCAAAAATACATCAATAAACAAAACTTAGGTAAAGCCATGAACCAAACACCCCATCATCTAAAGAAGTGAACAAATTGTGAAAACTATATAAACATTGTGAATAAAAAAAACGAGAGGAAATATAAAATATTTCGAAACTCTTTAATAATTAATGAAAATTGTCATGTGATCGACGTTACAGGATTACACGGGAAATTCCAGTAATATATCAGTAAGTAGTGCATCTCTACAACCTTTTAGTGAAGAGCAATGGAGATTAAATCAACAAGCTGTAATTAATAGGGTAAGCTTCTATTAATTAATGATTAATACATAATTAATTACATGCAATCGGGAGATGTTGAGCAAAAGTCAACAATATGTAATCCCACAAATTGATCAATTTAATGTCAAATATGATTAATTAATTATAACTTATAAAAAAAATCAATAAAGAAGTGAGTATTTTTGACATTAGAGTGATCAATTTCTACGTACAAATTTATAACCTTAAATAAATCAATCATTTTAAAGTCTCTAATAACGACATTATAATGATCAATTCAGACCTTAAAAGTGATCAATTAATTCAATTACTGATCACATATTAATAAAATTTATAATTAAACCGGTTCAATAATAAATAGTAGTGTTTTTTTTGGGTTCAAAATAGTGTTTTTTTTATTGGTTACTAATATGTGACACTACTAAATTTTGCATAAATGGAGGAACGCAAGCGTTTTGTGACAGTTCATGTGTCAAATTTGCAAGGAGAAAGGTTGGACGGAGCTTCAATAAACATCCAACAAATTTCCAATGATTTCCCAATCGGATCCGCAATCGCGTCTACCATCCTTGGAAACCTTCCATATCAGGTTATGTAAATGAATCAATTTTAATTTTTAAATCATTTTATTATTCTAATGTGGGAAAAAAAAATAATTCTTCCATAGTTTTAATTAGGATTTAGGACAAATTTAAAGGTCAATTCATTATCTATCCTTATATTTGCAAAAACAAAAGATTTTACTAATTGTTTTAATTTAGTACTTACTTATTTAACAAAAAAAAATCTAATTTGGTTAACATGAATGTGGCAATATATAAGTGAAACAGTAAAAATAAATTTTATCAATACATACTCAAAAAAAAAATTTATCAATACAAATATTGGTTCATGAATTAAAATCAATTCAATTGTAAAAAATTCATTTTTAAATAACAAATATTTTCGTAAAACTTCTACACAGAAAAATATTTTCCATAATATTTGCTACTGAGTGTGACATGTTATGTGGAAAAATATGACTATCAGTAATAACTAATAAGTATTATGGAACGAAGAAAGTAATTAATTAGAATTAGATGGAGTAGGGATACAACAATTGAGGACTAGGAGGACTACCCTATAGTCTATAGACACAACACAAGTGTGGGCTTTAATTTGAAAGACTTAATTAGGTCTGTAACTTAAAAATTTTCTTACCATAAATTAATAGGTCATAACTTAAAAATTTTGGCATGTAACTTGAAAATATCTAAAAAATATGACCTGATTCAAATTTAATCGTTGACTTATTTTCCATATTTTTATTTTTCAGTTTCATATTATTATGTTTAGTCGTGACTGTTGGCAGGGCCGACCCTAGGTGTTTAGGGGCTCAGGGCGAGAGATTATTTATGGGCCCCTAAACTATTGTACACATAGAAAAGTTCGAACCTTAACACTAACTGAAAACTAAAATTTTTGGGGGGCCCTGGGCGTAGGCACGTCTAGCCCTTGCTTAGGGCCGGCCCTGACTGTTGGAAAATACTTCACATGTGAGACAAGATCCCACGTCGATAAAAAAGTGGGTTGTAGACTTGCATATATACTTGGTGAGCTAATCCTCCTATTGTCATATGGTTTTGGGAAACAATGAACCTCACCGAGTGTATGTGCAAGTCAACACTCTTGACCCGTGGGTTTGTGGGCCTGAGCCCACGGGTGTCCCGTGTCCCCACGAGTGGGCCACGGTGAGATTATGTGACGAATTGTCACGGCCTAATAGTGACTCAATTCAATTAGAAATAGTTTGCTATTTAGAGTCAATATATTTCTTTATCAAATCCTTACAATTAGCTACCATAATAAATTTTTTATAAGAAAACACTTTCAAACACAAATGATATAAAAAAATCTTTAAAAATTGGGTCGACTTGAATATGAGTATATGAGTAGAATCAACTACGACCTCACTTAAAAATTACTCGACCTAGAAGTATCCAAACTAAAATTGACTTAATTGTAAACTACCCCACACAAAATCTATTTAATAGTCCGTTCCATTTTGATAGGTCTACTCATATACTTCCTCCGTTCCAAAATACTTGCAACACTTACCTTATTTGGGTGTTTCACAATACTTGCACCATTACTATATTTGGCAAAGAATAATCTTATTTTATTATCACTTTATTCCTACCCCACATATCACCATCAATCATATATCATCTCATTAATCATTTAATATACCCACAACCAATACCTACCTTCCATTAATTAATTTTTTATTTCAATTATTTTATAATCACTTTATTCCTACCACACATATCACCATCAATCATATATCATCAGACCTGATGTGACAGCCCTTAATTCTTGTGCCAAGAGGGTGTGGTGCAACTAAATTGGAACGGAGGAAGTATAACTTTAATTTAATTTTTTTTATCATTTTGACAATAAAAAGGAAATCCTAATCATAATTTTTTATCATAACAGAGTTGGTTCTTGAAAAGATTTAATGCAGCAGTGTTTGAGAATGAACTAAAATGGTACGTAACAGAACCACAACCAGGAAAAACCAACTACACTTTGGCTGATCAAATGCTACAATTTGTTAGAGCAAACCAAATAACTACAAGAGGCCACAACATTTTCTGGGAGGATCTGGACTATACTCCTTCATGGGTCCGAAATCTCCATGGATCCGATCTTAAACGGGCCGTAAATTCTAGAATATCGGGCCTTATGAGTAGGTTCAAAGAAGAGTTTATTCATTGGGATGTTAGCAATGAGATGCTTCATTTTGATTTTTATGAGAAACGGCTTGGGCCCAATGCTACATTGGGGTTTTTTAAAACGGCCCATGAAGCTGACCCGTTAGCAACCCTTTTTATGAATGAGTTTAATGTGGTAGAGACTTGTAGTGATGATAGTTCAACGGTTGATGATTATGTTAGAAGATTAAGGGAGCTTAAAAGAGGAGGTGTTACAATGGGTGGAATTGGATTAGAAGGGCATTTTAGTGTTCCTAATCCTCCTTTTATTAGGGCTGTCCTTGATAAATTGGGTACACTTGGACTTCCTATTTGGCTCACTGAAGTTGATATTTCTCATACCATTGACAAACAAACACAGGTAATTCAATTTGATTCTATTAAGATTAATTTGTAAATTACGACCTTATAGTTTAAGAATTTTGCGAATTATAGTGTTAATGTTTATTTTTGCGAATTACAATCATTAAAAAAATTAAGTTTACAACATTTGGCCAAATTACAATATTCCAACCACACAGGGGTGTTTGACAATTGATTGTTGACTGTTAGCTGTTGGCTTTTTAGTTGGCTGTTTATTAGAGAAAAAGTGGGCTAACAAGCTAAAAGTCGACCAAAAAAGCTAGCTGAAACATCTTTTCATTTTGGCTTAAAAGTCAGCTTTTCAGCTGGGGCACCTACTTTAAAAGCTATTAACCAAATACATTTTTTTGCTGTTCGGCAAACCAACAAGCCAAAATGCTAAAAACCAAACAGTCCATGACTAAAATTTCGACCACCAAAATGGTTAGAATTATGTAATTTGGTCTGAATACTATTTATTTTGATATTTAGTGGCTGTAACCTGTAATTAGCAAAATAATGTTGTAATTCACAAAAGAGTTCAACTTTAAGGCTGTAATTCACAAATTATACAGTATGCACGCACCGCTACCTAAAAAGTTCTCAAAATGAGCCAAATTTTGCTCTCTAAGCGCAGGCAGTTTACCTGGAGCAAGTATTGCGAGAAGGATTCTCACACCCATCAGTAAAGGGTTTAATGTTATGGACAGCCCTACACCCAGAGGGATGTTACCAAATGTGCCTTACAGATTCCAATATTCGCAACCTTCCAGCTGGAGATACAGTCGACAAGTTGTTACAAGAATGGAAAACTGGGACAGTTAAGGGCATTACTGATGAGCTTGGTTCATTTAGCTTCCATGGATATTTAGGAGAGTATACCATAACGGTTCAATTTCAAAATAGAACCACTAATTTCACCTTTTCTTTAACTGAAGGTCATGAAACTAAATATTTTAATATTCAACTCTAACTTTTAATTAAAAATTAGGATATTTAATTTTTTTTAATTATAATGTATAAGACAAGATTGTATTAGTGATCATATTTTGAATTTTTTTCTTTATATTTTCAGTTGTTGTTTCTAGTTATATTTTTTTAATTAAGAAAATCTAATGATTTCAAATTTTATTTAAAAAGATTATACCAAAGTATTGTAATACTTGATTTCACAAATAATACTCCCTCCGAATTATTTTAGATGTCCCATTTGGGTTTTCACGGTTATTAAGGATGGTGTGGGGTCCATTAAAAAGGTGGGTATGATGATGATTGCATATTTCAAACATATGTTTTTTGATAGATTTAAAGAATATATGTATGACAAAGAGATTAATAACATAAATAACAAAGTATAATAATTTGGTTTAGGTTTAAGAATCAATTCATTCTTATTCATCAGTCAAAGAGAGCAAATGCCCCATATAAATACAAAAGATGCCATGAAATAAGGAAACTAAATATTGTAAATATCTTAATTTCCTAAATACTTAAAATAGTATTCTGAATAAAATCAAAGATATTCTACTAATGGTTCTCTAAATATTGTTTATATTCTACTAATCATTCTCTAAATATTGTTTATATTCTACTAATTATTCTCTAAATATTGTTTATATTTTACTAATTATTCTCTAAATATTGTTTATATTCTAATAATTATTCTCTAAATATTGTTTATATTCTACTATTTATTCTCAAAATATTGTTTATTATTTCCAACAAAGAATATTAATGTTTAAATACATGTGTATTGTGTAGTTTGTTACTCTTGAGTATGAGACGCTGTCGACCTTCCTTCTCCAGATCCTGACCATAGATTTATCTATGTGCGAGAACACTGGGTATGATGATGATGATGTATTGTGTAGTTTGTTAAATCATTGTTTTGAAACTTAGAAAGTACATAAAAAAGACGTTATGCATTCCAACTATGTGCCAAAAATAAATATCATGAAATCTACAATCTCTCATGGTTGGAACTTGGAAGATGTGCTTTTGGACGGTAGATGAATTGTACATGCCAAATATATAAAATCTTCAAAGTCCTAAAGATGACAAAATTCCCATTCACTGAAATCATGGGACACAAAATCTCAACATGTACGTGCTTATATGTATAATTTGAATATTTGATAGTTGGGATGATCTATCTGTCATATCGATAAATTAATGATGACGTGCATATTTAATCAGTCATTGAGTTGTTCCTCCTATTTTGGGCTTTTGGCCTTTGGTATGAAATCTCCTAGAGTTATGAAGTGCGCACCTCAAGTCTAGCTCAATTTAGGACGGAATCAGTGTTGGTGGTTTCATTAACTGGGCCCCGATTGATTACTCCAGACGCTATAGAGATGGTTGACCCACATTATTCCAAAATGTCAACTTTTATAAGTCATTGAAGTTCTTCTTCTCATTGCCATATGATTACCGGATGGTATCTCTTTGACTTATAATGTGTGCGATTATTTACTAACATTCACAATCAGTTCAGCCCTACCTAACTTATCCCAATTACTTTCTAATTTATATGATTCAAACACCCATTTAAAACTAAATAGTTTCATCCTAGGAAAATATCATGAAAACCCTGTTTTTCTCCATGACTATACTGTTCTGGTTCCTCCTCGTAACCGCCATTGTTCCATCCTATGGTGAATTCTCTTCTTCACACGATTTATCGCCCTATCATCGCTCTGTCCGATCCCTTGTGCACTTTTGTTACTGATGTTTAACTTGTTTATTTTCAGGTGGTCTTGTGTATGATCATACTGCTTATTCTGAGGTAGTTCTGCTGTTTTTGTTATTGTTAGTTGGGATGTATTCGTACTTAATGCGGGCTGATGACTGATCACGAGCACATACACATTTTAACTTGTAATTAATGGGTAAGTGCAGTGTAAGGATGAGCCCGAAAAAGCTCTTTATGATGGAGGAATCCTCAAAGCTCATGTACTACAGAATGTCACAGGGAAACCATTTATTGGCTCCAAATTTCTTGCACATTATCCTGCTTTTCTTCTGCACAATCTGCCTAGTGCCACTATATACTCCTTCTCCAGTTAAGTTTTCGCCTTTTCGGTTTCTTCCTCCCTTCGTTGTTGGTCCCAAACTCGGGTAAAGGAAAGGGTTATGTATAATACTAAAAATAGTGACAAACAACCAAAAATATTTGTGTCCTATGACAATATGAGCCTAATTCAAATAAACATACGTGGGGCGTCTCCTAACCATATATGTTATCGTTTTTACATCTAATTGACATGCGATTTTTGATGACGAAAACGCAGTGTGGGTGAAGATAAAGGGAGCAGATTCAGCACTAATAACGGCCAGTTTGAAATCAGGGAAAGAAAGTTATAACTGCACAGGAAATGTGATTGCTAAGAGTGGATGTTGGTCATTTTTAAAGGGTGGATTCACACTTCAATCACCCTCTAAATTGTCAATACTTTATTTTCAGGTACACTTTGTTCTCAAAATTTATATGATTTTTTGGGTTTTGGGTTGTAATGATGTTGTAGTTCATCATCATCGTACCCCGTATATCCTGCCCATAGAAAACTATGGCAGGGTCTGGGGATGTTGTAGATATCAGGGTTAAGGGGAAACAAATTTTTTTATTGTTGACAAGTGTATAACGAGGGTAATGTTGCGTACATTCGACCCACAAACCCAATCAGGTAGGAGACTGCACTTAATTTGTTTTGCTGTTTGTGACAGAATATAGATGGACAACAAGTTGAAATACAAGTAGCAAGTGCTTCTCTGCAGTCATTTACATCTGATGAATGGAAAGCCACCCAGCAATCTAAGATCAATTCTGTTAGTACTTTTTCATCTGTCTTTAACACCTCTATCAATGATCATATTAAAAATATTAGTATGCAATATAGATCAACAATATTCCATCATCCCGTGCTATTTATTGAATAACGACTCTCATTTAGGCGAGGTCGAATTGATGTACACGGCCTTGTAATTGTTATTAATAACAATGAGGTTTAAAGGTTGTTTCAGATTAAACTAACCTTGATAACAACCGGCCATCAGTTTTAGAAAAAACACCTCACTATATATATTAGAGGATCAAATAAAAACACTTTAAGTTGGTAATAACATAAAAACAATAGGCTGGAGTGTTTTGGGTGACATATGTTGTTTCAAGGTGACATATATTGCTAAAGGTATGAGCGTGTTTCAACTAAAAATAAAATTGAAAATTAAGTTTAAAAGTTTTTTATAAGCCAAAATACACGTTAAAAAATACATCACCTCGAAATGACATATGTCAACTCTGAAATTGTTTGTACACTTTATTTGTACCAACTACCAAGGATATTCTTGTAATCAGGTAAGAAAACGAGCTGTGATAATCCATGTGTCTGATAAATTCGGGAATCAATTGCAAGGAGCAAGCATCACTTTGCAACAAGTCTCTAAAGATTTTCCATTTGGTTCAGCTATATCACAAAACATTCTTGCCAATTTTGCCTACCAGGTATAATTGCTCGACATAAGATATTCTCATTTTTAATTATTAGATACACTTAATTCGTCTTATTTCATATTTTCATTATAGTAGGATTTTATTTTTTTCAATAATATTTAATTCGCCGTTAAGGTCATTTAGTTAATGTGTTATTTGAAATGGTGCAGAAATGGTTTGTGGAAAGATTCAATGCTGTAGTTTTTGAGAATGAGCTGAAATGGTATGCAACAGAGCCTAAACAAGGACAAGTCAACTACACTATTCCTGACAAAATGCTAGAATTTGTAAGAGCACACAAATTAATTGCAAGAGGGCACAACATATTTTGGGAGGATCCAAGTAACAACCCATCATGGGTCCGGAACCTAACAGGTCCGGACCTAGAAAACGCGGTGAAAACCCGGATCCAGAGTCTATTAAACAAGTACAAGGGAGAGTTCATTCATTGGGATGTCAGCAATGAGATGCTACATTACAGGTTTTATGAAGATAGGATGGGCCTTAATGCCTCTTTGGACTTCTTCAAAACAGCCCATCGGGCTGACCCGTTGGCGACCCTGTTTATGAATGAGTTCAATGTAGTTGAGACTTGTGATGATGTGAATTCAACGGTTGATGGTTACATTGCAAAGTTAAGGGATCTTCAAGAAGGTGGGATTGAAATGGATGGGATAGGATTAGAGGGTCATTTTACAGTTCCAAATCCTGCACTTATAAGGGCTACTTTGGATAGATTGGCTACACTTGGTCTTCCTATTTGGCTTACTGAGGTTGATATCAAGGACACTCTTGACAAAAATACACAGGTACTCACTCCGTCCCTCTTAATTTTGCTACATCGGAACTGTTTGGCAAATGGCTATTGGCCGGCTTGAGTTATAGGTTGATAAAACTCGCTCACTAAAAGTACTAGTTAATAAGCCGGCTGTTATGAAAATGTTTTGCAAACATCAGGAGTAGTTGTTAGTGTTAGACTGTTAAGCCGTGACAATTCAACATAATCACCGCCCTGTGGACACACCCACAGCCCACTGGGTACCCATGGGCTTGCGTCTATAAACCCATTGGTAAAGAGCGTTGACTTGTATGTATAATTAATGAGGTTGACTTTTTTGAAATCATATATTAGTAGGAAGATTGCCCACTAAGCATTATGCGAAAGTCCAAAACATACTATTTTAGTGATGTGGGATCTTAATCACATGTGCACTAAATCATAGAAAACGTGTGTGAAAATGCAAAAAGCTAATTAAACAGCTATTCATAGTAACTTTTTATTTTGGCTTGAAAACGAGCTTTTTAGGGAGTTAAAAGTCTGTTATCGAACATTTTTAACTGTTTGACCAAACTCATAACACATTTTGGTGTTTTGATGATCAGGCTACATATTTGGAAATAGTATTGAGAGAAGTATTCTCCCATCCATCAGTAAAAGGGATAATATTATGGACAGCCCTAAACCCAAATGGATGTTATAGAATGTGCCTAACAGATAACAATCTGAGAAATCTACCAGCTGGTGATGTTGTAGACCGTCTCCTTAAGGAATGGCAAACAGGAATAGTACAAGGAAATACTGATGAATATGGGTCCTACACCTTCTCCGGTTTCTTAGGAGACTACACTCTTCATGTTGTGCATCAAAATCAAGCTGCTAATTCCACATTCTCACTCAGCCAAAGTGATGAAACTAAGCATATTTACATTCAATTGTGAGCTTTCGTTTGGGATTAAGGCTCTGTCAATATTGTTGTTGTTGTGAGCTTTTAATGACACCGACTTTAGTCTTTTAGGATTAAGGATCTGACATTTTTGTTGTTTTTGTGAGTTCTTATGACAATCATTTTTCAACCCTAATTGTTGACAAAATAGAAGTGTTGTTTCTTATAGGAGATTTTTTATGGTTGTAATTTGTAAAAAAATTGCGGCTATAATTTTTAAAAATTATATGAATTTGAGGTTGTTATTGATAAATTTGTAAGAGAACATGATTAATATCTTCATAAATTTTCTTGTATAGGGGCGTTTTTCAAAATAAAAGTATTTTGAACATTTTAATGATATATGTAGATTATTAAAATGTAGGAAGTTATACATGATAAGGCATTGCAGGTTAGAACGAAAAATTTAAAATTAAGGTAAAGTTATTTGACTTTGATCAAAATTGTAGTTCATACAACGATTTTAATCTTGTGAGCCCAAACACTCACATTTTCAGATCATATAGTTTAAAATTGATATATATATGAGTACAATTTTGCTAAAAACTTATTTTTTAAATTATTTTCAACCAAAGTTAATTTCATTAATTTTCTTAAAATCTCAAAGAAAAAAAATTGCTCTTCACCATACCCTACAAGTCCAATCTAGACTAGTCCAAGTCACAACTCACAAACTTGTGATATCCACAATCTCAAAAACTAACAAAAATCACACCCAAATAGTTCTACCAATACCATATCATAAAATCTAAGATGACCCACATCCAAATATGAGCACACCAATTAAAACCATACAACTCAACTCTTTTCTCATTCCATCTTATCCTTACAAAATCATCCATACACCACTAAAACCCATCTTTACATACAATCTAAAACCCATCTCTCCTTTCATCCCATCATCATTCATCTCTTCCTATCTTTATTTCCCATTTCTCCACCATTACAATGTCTTTGACAATCCCAACCAATCTTTACAAACCATTAACAACCAAACCAAAACTCCTCCAATCTTCACCCCCAAAACATGCATCATTCATAGCATGTAATGCCAACAACCAAGAAAATGGGAAATCTTTCCCTAAGACACTCGAGATCGCCAAGGCGAGCGCAGCCGCCTTGGCCCTCTCGAGCGTCCTTCTTTCGTCATGGACGGTGGCACCAGACGCCGCCATGGCGGACATTGCAGGGCTAACACCCTGCAAAGAATCAAAACAATTTGCAAAACGTGAAAAACAATCATTGAAAAAGCTAGAAACAGCACTAAAAAAGTATGATCCAGACAGTGCACCAGCTCTAGCAATCAAAGCAACAATGGAGAAGACAAAAAGAAGATTTGATAACTATGGAAAGTACGGGCTTTTATGCGGGTCAGATGGGCTTCCACATTTGATTGTAAGTGGTGATCAGAGACATTGGGGTGAGTTTATTACACCTGGGATATTATTTTTGTATATTGCTGGTTGGATTGGGTGGGTTGGAAGGAGTTATTTGATTGCAATTAGAGATGAAAAGAAACCAACACAAAAGGAGATTATTATTGATGTTCCTTTGGCTTCTAGACTTCTTTTTAGAGGTTTTATTTGGCCTGTTGCTGCTTATAGAGAGTTGCTTAATGGTGAACTTATTGACAGCAATGTTTAATTTTTTTTTTTTTGTTGCAAAAAAAAAAAAAAAGATTCTCCATGTCTAATTATGTGTTACGGTCATGGTCACCAGCCTAGTATTCCGAACGGATTTTAGATTTGGAAAATTTTATGTCTAATTATGTGTATGTACTATAATTCTTAAATACTTGGATTTGGAAATTTTTATGTGGTTGTGATGACTTGGTATATTTTAATTTTTAGTTTCTTGAATGCATAAAAGGTAGCTTGGAATTGTTTGCTTTCATTTAGAGAAATATTATGATATGATTAGAGTTGTATCAACATTTTTTAGAGAAATTACTTTGTGAATAAAGATATTTTCTCAATTTTGGGTATAAAGGCCTTGTACACAAGGCAAAGCTTTTAGTGGATGAAAATTGGCCATGGCTCATCTAATACAAATATGAGTAAAGATGTGGTATATGTTGGATATTTGACCAACATATTATTTTAAGTTTGTGATGGAATATATAACAATATTGGAGCCTAGGCCATTAAATTAAGTTTTGGATTTAGTTAATTTCTTTACATGTTATCAGTAGCTTAGATTACAGATTCAAATATCATATATCTTTTATTTGAAGTGAAAGTGATTATTAGTTTTGAGTACGAGAGACTTATACTGCATACACACATTTATCTTAGAAGGCTATCTTATGAAGGGAAATAGTTGAGTATGTAATATATCGTGGCTTAAACCATCACTTTACTAAGATTTTGGTTATAGGTTTAATTATGGGCTTAACTTTTTGATTGGTATTTTATTTTAAGTGTGATTGAATATATAACAACTTTAGAGCTTATACTATTAGTTAGTTTCTTTACCTATTTCAGAAGTTTAGGTCACGGATTTAAATAGCATACACCATTCATTTCTACTTATATTGCAAATACATATCTATATCAAAGGGCATAGCTGAGTATGCAACATATTGTGGCCTAAACCATCAATTAACTTGAGATTTTGGTTATAGAATCAATTATCAACTTAACTTTTTAGTTGATTTAGTTATTTAATAGATTTTAATAAGTTGATTATATTATAGTATTAGACAAAAAATAAAAACCATTTGAATAGTGTAAGTGCAATATCTAAAAAGGCAGTGTCATTCGCTTATTTCCTCACAAATTATAAATAGAAAAACACAAATTCTTGTCAGATATGGTCTTTTGAGTGACTATTTTAGATTGCGCAGCTCTAAAAAATGAAAATACAGAGTAAGTTTTTGGTAGGCATTAAGAATATTGTAAGCACTTAAGTACTTACTCGGTGGACATTAAGTATATTGTAAACTAGGCATTGAAAATATTATAAGTAGGTATTAAGTATACATTAAATAAGCTAGTAGGATAAGTTTCTCGGTGGGTATTAAGAATATTATAAGTAGGCAAATTTAGGCATTAGGATACAATAAATGAACATTGAAGTTTGATGGGCTGGGCTTGAGAAATGGTCTCTCAAAAAACTGACTGATTGAAAAAAAAAAAGGAGAATTATAATTGATTTTGGACTATCTTAAGAACATTTTTAGCGAATACCATCCAAAAGGCCTTTGAAAGGTTAAGCCGGGCCATATCTTGGACTATTTACAAGGCCGGATATTCACATGTTTGAGTCTTCCAATTTTATAAATTTAAGCCCAATCTATTCCATATTTATACAGGCCCAAATATGACATTACACTTGCACTTGACTCCAACGATTAAGAGATTTGCGAACTTTTTTATTGAGAGAAGAGATGTGTTTCGTCTGTCCTAAAATAATACTAATTTTATTAAATTTTGTGAGATTTTTTTAGTTAAATGGTGTTATTTTAAAGGGACATATAAAGTATCTCTCTGTAATAGTTTATTTGCATTATCTTTTTATTTTATCTGTTTTAATGAATTTATTTTATTTTTATGCTTGGAAATTACTTTATATTTTCTATCTTATTTTTTCAATTCATTATACACAATTTGTATGCTCCTTACCATAAGACAACCCTAAATAAAATTTAAAGGCAAATTAAATAACACAAAATGGGGTGCTTGGCAACTAGCATTTTTCATTAATTTTAAGTTTTTTGGTTGGTCAAACTACCAAACGAAGTAATTATTTAATGACATAAAAAAAACTAAAAAACTGACTTTTAAACTAAAATCAAAAAGTTAATTGAAATAGCTTTTTTCATTGACTTTTGACCTTTTAACGAAAGTCCAATGATCAGTCAATAACTTACATCAATTTTATCAAACAGTTTCATTACAACATGCTAAAATCTTAAACAATTAACTTATCAACAACTATTTTCAGTTAATCAAATTAGTCAATAACTTCAATCAAAAACTCCAATTAACAATTTTAACGAAAGTTTCTAATGATCAGTCAATAACTTACATCAATTTTATCAAACAGTTTCATTACAACATGCTAAAGTCTTAAACAATAAACTTATCAACAACTATTTTCAATTAATCAAATTACTCAATAACTTCAGTCAAAACTCCAATCAACAATTATTTGCCAAACAGTTTCAAATATAATTGCTTACATTTAAAGTCGTTCCACATTAGAATGGGGACTTAGGAGCAAATTATGATTAATTGTTTTTTTTTTTTGGAAATGACTAATTATCACCTTGTTATTGGGGGTTTTATTATTCATGAAAACAGAATACAACAATTCAACACTGGTATATTATTTAAGATTATCACTATTGAATGATTACTAAAAACATCTTTTTATTCTGTTTGTGATATTTGTATATAAATTAGTGTTTCTTTAGTCCAAGGACAATATTAGCTTTTTGACAATTCAGATTCTTTGCCTTTCGATTTGGTATTCACACATAGTTATGGTGTCCACAGACGTGTAGTGGCAATTATTCAATATATTTTCTCTAATCTCTACCCTACATTAATCATTTTCTTTTGAATTAAAATTTAGTCGAGAAAATGTAAAATATGATCAACATGCACATTAAAAAAAAATAACTAAACGATACGAATAAATTAAGAGATAAATTTATTGATAAAGTGAGAATTAGGGCAAGTTAACCCGTTTTACAAATAGTGTGATCAGTTTGTATATATAATAATAAGATATATTATTTTTGTTTCATATTAGTTGTAACATTACGAAAAATAACACTATTTATTCATTATTTTTATTTTGTAGTTAGATTTAATTTATAAATTAAAACATAGTCAAGCGAGATCTTGTTTGATTCATCTCATTGCAAAGAGTATTAATATTAAATTTTTATAATTTTTATTATGCATAATTTGAGATATTAAGAATTGATTAGTGCATTGAACTGCGTGAAAAAGCAAATATTGCAAGTAAATTGAAACAGAGAAAGTATATTGCTATTAAAATAAATTGATCGTTCTAAATAAGTTACAAAAATGTCAATATCTTGATCCAAATAATACATGGTCGAATGGTTTAATCTTTATGGCTATAGTGGCCTTAACCAATGGCATCACTCACATCAGTATCACCATAAGTCTAATCAGGGTCGGCCCTAAGGGTGGACAAGAGGGGTCGTCGTCCAGGGCCCCATGTCAAAAAAGCAAAATTAATCATTGTAAAAGGTCTGTATAGATTATTAATTACAAAGGAAAAGGGCCTCAATGCACCATTTCACTCAGGGCTCCAATATATCTAGGGTCAGCGCTAGGTCTAATCTAGGACATTAGTATGTATGAGATAAACCAAACACTTGTTTCTACATGTATATTAAATCAATTTAACTGTCATTTATAAGTAATAAACTTTACAATTTAATATTAATAGAGTTTTTAATTAACTCCTTCATGAACTTTTTAAATCTTTCAAGCAGCTACTTGAATATATACTTATTTAACATGCGAGACGGCTACACCAGTAGATGTAATGCGGTAGGTAGGGGGCGTAGGAGAAGCTAGCAGAAGAGAATAAGGTCTAAAGTTGCTTGCAGTTATTGCTACTGTTTTGTAGGCCATTGGCTTAAAGGCAAACCACATTACGCAAATTCAATGGTTAATGTTTAATTATTATATGATCTTTATAGAAATAGTTATTTTATAAGAGAATTACGACTGGTTTTGGTTGATTTGATTTGTTTAACCTAGGGTCCCCTAAGTAAGGGCAAGGCGTGCTTATGTCCAGGGCACCCAAAAATTTTAGTTTTCAATTAGTATTAAGGTTCGAACTTTTTTATGTATGTAATAGTTTAGAGCCCCATAAATCATCTTTCGCCCGGGCCCCTAAAAACGTAGGGTCGGCGCTGCAACCGTTTTCAATGTGCATCTGTTTATTAACGACAAACAATACTACTATACAACAATTTATGAATCATTATTTTTTAAAATTAATCAATAAAAGGTTAATATTCTAAATATTGTGTTAATTTGCAATAAAATTTTTATTTTTTAATATAAGAGTCTTGAGAAATAGTGTAACAATGTTGATGAAACAAAGTATCAATAGGCCATATAATAAGACTGCTAATTTGGAAGAACTTTGCATATACAACTAATTTTTGTTATTGAGGTTAAAGGTGTTCATAATAATCCTTAATTGACTTCAATATGACATTATAAACTTGATTCAATTTTAATTTTATTTTTAAGGGTTTGTGTCAACACAAGCACAAGTTTGAATACGAGCCAAACTGACACTATTCCGTCTAACATAAACACTTCACTTTAGTTTAAGATCAGTAATTGATTCTTTTTGTCCATCCGACTATTTTACCATTCCTACTAGCCCTTCCTAAACTTCGGCCTATCCTGTATTAAAAAAATCTTTAGTAAAAAAAATACTCATTATATTGGCAAGTTGGCGAGCTCAATTTAAGCCACAAATAAAGGCTTAAAGCCACCAAAAAACAGAGTAAATTTAGTTGTTATGATCATTAACACCAAAACTATAAAGATTAAAGCATGTCAGAAATTCAAGACAAAATGTGCTTAAACTCTAAAAATATGATGAGTATGTTGAATCTCAAAAGCAAATTCATAAATTCCATAGCTGGCAGAAAAACATTTGCAATCTTGCAATACCCGCAATGCCCATCTTTTTTTCTGTACAAATTCATAATAAAAACCCTAAAAAAAGCCCTAATTCCACTTTAAAACAACAAACTTAAATATGCTTACATAAACTACATAATATATGATAATATGGGGGATATTGAGTGAATCTTCAGCTTTTCTGATGAATTCTGGACAAAGAACACCCCTTTTAAGCTTTGCCTACCAAATGTTCGACAAAATGCCAGACTGAAAAATACTAAAGAAATTACTCATTAAACTGAATACCCTTGATTCCACTACAAAAGGATTATGACTAAAAGAGAGAAAATTGCTGAAATGAGGATCACTACTAATTTGGGTTGTTGTGAGGGTGAGCCACCCATGGCTAAGCCAGCTAGCCATGATCCATCAGATAACATAGCTGTGGTTTCCCGTCCGGTTCCGGTTCCAGTTCCAGTTAACATCCCGGGATCAGACTCAGATGCTGACCCGTATGTCATGTCTCCTCCAAATCCACTTGCTGTTGAACCCATTGGATTCGACCCGGATAAATCTGGTTGTGTTCCTGTCACTGGGGTTGTAACTGGGGTAGGTGTATCTCTGGTTGATTTTTGACTGTTGACAAATACAATACACTCATTCAGTTACACTTGCACAGCATAATTTGCATTGATTGAAAAATGTCAGAGTTTACACATTGCATTAAAGCATTTTCTGTTAAAAATTTGTACTTTTGCAATGTGATTCCTTGTTTATAATGAACATAAAAAATGTCAAATAAATATTGCCAATTAAAATCATCTCCCCTACAAGAATTGAGAATCATGAGTTAACATAGTGGGTGGTGGTTGCTTTCACTTTCACTTTCAACCCCGTGTCAAGGATTCAATTCTCACTACGTATAGGTAGGGTTCCATCTGTTAGAATGGTGTATTCCACATCGATAAATTAAAGATTATGTGAAGTTATTGAAACCCTTTTTCCATCGCCATATAAAGCATGTGCACCTCATATTTTCTCGTTAATATGTTGATATTCACAATAAATCCAGCCTAATTTAAAACCCCCATTGCCCTACTTTATTAATAAAAAAGAAACTTTTATTCAATTTTTTTCTTTCTCAGTTAATAATGATATTCTTTGGCCCCTTAAATAGTAGAAATTTTCTGGCTTGGTCCCATACTAAAGGGAATTCATCATATTTCTGCTAAAGTAACCCACAACACAACCCACAGCGACAGTGTTTGACCCAACACGGTAAAACAACCGAACTTGATGCAAAGACTCGAACCACCACCGAAACCAAGATAATTTCTGACCCAAATCCGACACAAAATAATTGAAGGAATATAACAAATTATGTACACAAATGGACTGATCCAGCTCAACTTGACACACTTGTCTTTGTCCTGAATCTGCTGGCTTATTACAATTATTAGTCTTATTCTGTGCCAGCTTAGATTCAGCCAAAGAAAATGCAGTCATTTCATGATAAATTAACCTTACACTCTAAATGAAGAACCCATAAAATTGTAAATTTGTTCCTCTAATTGAGGTAATGTAAGGCCATTACTATCTAGATCTGCATCCGATTACAAGCTCGAATAAGTTTTGGGTCAGCTTGGATACACTGTATCTGATGCAAATACCCGAGTCCAAGAAGAAACATTACTAGCATACTGCATTCCTCACTTTATTACACTCGATATTTACTAGTCAAGTCAATCGGAAACAACATTTTTTAGCAAGACGGATAAATACATTTGACGTTTCCAAATATTGCCTTGCCTACATGTTCAAGTGAGAATCACTAGACGACATTGGAGTGATACATTGTTATATGTACAAGCATGGTAACCATAAAGTTACTAGATTAGTTCATGTAAGCTTAGGATTCACAGCACATTTTAATCTGAAGACTAACCAAACCAACACTTAGGAGTTAGGACCACATACCCATACCGTAATAAATACCCAGATCCAAGTAACATTACTAATTTAGGACATGGGCTTCAACCCAAAAAAAAAAAAAAAAAATTAAGCTTTTTATTTGAAAAATGAGGGGTACACTATACATGAGATTTTAACCCCATTACATCTCTTGTCCGGTGCCCGTTCTTGATCTGTATGGGCACTAGATAAATTGAAAAAAGGACCTTTTCTTGAGAGAGTCGGTTTCGGGTTTTAATGGGTGTTCGGCAAAAGTAATGTTACAATTTTACACATGATATTCTACGTCGTATACGAAAACATTAATTGAGGTATTAGATTCCTTTCTAACTATGGGCCCCTAGGCAAACGCAAATTCTAAACGGCTCTCAAAAGCCCAGTCTAATTCTAAATATATATTGTTACAACTCTAAATATAGATTTGGACTGGACTTTTGAGAGTCTCTCAAGACCCTGCTAGGCAAATGTCTACATTAGCTAGGGTCAAGAACGGCCTGCTCCTTTCACGTTGGTTCTAATATATTCTAAGAAACAATTCAACCAAAAACTCGAACTTAATTGATATGTTAGTATCAAATAGAGGAATTAATCAAAACACAGCACAAAAGAAAAACATAAAAATGTGAAAGTGTATACCTTGGAGTAGAAGGGCAGAAAGTGATAGTATAATCAGCACCACTGCAAGTAAAAGTGCTAGTAGCATCATCATAAGCATAACTATAAGATCTAGGGCAAGCCGACTTAAACATCTGAGAGTAAACCGTCGGCCGACACGTGGTCGGTGAACCATACGCGCCACTACAACAGTATTCTGGACTTCCAAAAGCTTCACACGCGCTCTTACACGCGTCACCATTACCGGCTTTAAGCTCAGTCGGGCAAACCCGGTTCAAATCAACTATACACCCGGTTGAAGCACATAAACCCGACCCACCACTCACTTCAACCAACATGGGTAAATTATACCCATCAACTAAACTGACGTCATAGAAATCTTGGCCACCTGTACCAAGTGTGAACTCGGCTAATGTAGCCGGAGGTTCTGCTCCGGCGCCGTCACATTCTACGGTGCCTGAGCCACAGTCTCCAGTTGTGCAGTATCCTAGACCGGAGTCACCGAAATTACAACCGGTTCTACCCCAAAAACGACCGGACCAACCGGATGGCGCTTGGAAGGTTCTAGAGGTTGCGGATGGGAGTTCGAATCCGGTTGTTTGAAGCTTCGGACTGCCCGCATTGGCTAAGATTCCAGGCCATACTGTATTGTCACATTTGTTGACGAATGTGAATGTTGCACCGGATACAACTGAAATTTTACATGCAAATTTAGTATAATTAGGACATAAAAAAATGTTAAATTAGGCAAAAAAAAATAATTAAAACAAGCAAGAACATATTTTTACTTCATTGAAGGAATAATAAAGTGGAATAAAACATAATTTGAGTTCATTAGAAGAAAAAGAAGGGCAAAAAAGCAAGTTTATTGAAGTAAAATTACAATAAAGATTCTATTTTTAGCTCATAAGAAGGAAAATGGAAGAAAGATAGAAAAACCCAGTAAAAATGTAGCTACAATAATGTTAAAGATTCAATTTTTAGCTCATATGAAGGAAAAATAGAAGAAAATAGAAAGACCCAGTAAAAATATAGCTACAATAATGTGAAAGATTTAATTTTGACAATGTAGATGGTAGAAAGTTGACATTTTTAAGTGAAAAAACAGAGGATTGGGGAGAAATAAGTAGAAATAATTATAAACCCAGATGGTAAATGGGCAAAAATAGAGATAAAAGAAGAAATAGTACCAGTTAGAATGAATGGTAGAAGAGAAAAGTTGAGGAAGAAGAAGGACTTGAAGTGATTAAGTAGATCCATGAGTATTTTAGTTTGAGCAACTGAATGTATGGGTTGCTCTGTTTTTGGTGTGTTATAGTGATAGTGTGTAATGAGAGTGAAGAGAGAAAACAGGGGAAAAGAGGAATGGAGTGGGGAATGAGAGTGAGAAAGTGGGAAGTTTTGCTGAAAATTGGGGGTAGTGTCACTGCCTCACTGCCATTAGAAGAGAGTTCCCCACACCTGGAAATTATCATTATAATATTACAGTGATATGTTTTGTCTAACTTTATTCCTTTAATTCTGATTTGCTATATTTCTTTAATTATTGTTTCTTCATTTATTTTATTTAATTTTTTTTTAGTAGTATAATTTAATAATACTCCCTCCTATTCTGCATAAGTGTTCCATTTGCTTTTTGCACTCTATTCAATGCACTTATTCGATCGTTAATATCTGTAATTGTGTATAATCAAAAATTATGAAAAGTTGATATGAATAATCCTTACATTAAGACGAATCAAACAAGATTTTACTTGACTATGTTTTGACTTATAGATTAATAATAAAATACTCCCTCCGTTCTTTTTTGTTCTTCCCATTTACTTTTTGCACAGTTTTCAAAGCAACTTTCAAGCCTAAATATCTCTAAATACGCATTATAAAAAATTATAAAAAATATATGATAAAAAAGTATACATTAAGACGAATCTAAGGAGATCTCATAAGGATATATTTTATCATCTATAAATGTCTTAAAAATCTTAATCAAATTTCTCTCTCCAAAAATGGAATATTCTAAACGGGAAGAACAAAAAAGAACGGAGGGAGTACAAATTAAGAATAAGAGATGAATAGTGTCCAAAAAGTACATGGGATACTTGTGGTGAATAGGAGGGAGTAGTATTATCACTCATTATCTGTTTTACAATTTTGTGATTTGCTGATGTTAATTTTTCTATTCAAATTGCTATATTTAATTGAAGTTTTCTCAAGGATAAAAAAGTATGTGAAATGAATAAATATACAATAATACAAATAAAAGAAAGAGTAAATCGAATTTAATGGTTACTAAGTCGTAAGCTTGTAAACAAAAATTAAAACAAAAAATTTTAAAAAATTTTAAAAAAATGATTCTAGAAAGAGTTAAATTAAATAGAATTAAATGAAGATAAATTAACTAAAACATAATACAATTAAGTTGAAACGAATTATTGATAGTTTTAAGTTACACTTTATTTTATCATTCTAATGTTTGTATCATTTTTTTTTTTTTTGAGTAATAATGTTTGTATCATTTAATTTAGATATCTCACTAGTTATTCTCCTTAATATAATTCAATTTAATTTCATTCTACTATAGTCAATTTTAAAAACCCTATTTGTATAAAATGATCAAATAATTTTTTTTTGATAGGTAATGATCAAATAAAAATGGGTAATGATATTTACAGCCCTTAGGGCTGTATATAAAAACTAACAAATTCCTTTTATCGTTAATAATTTTAAATTTTCAAGAGAATCTAATCTAGAAATTGAAAAATAATTAATACTCCCCCTATTCACCAAGATTGTCCCATTTGACTTTTCACACATGTCGAGGCAACATTTTAACCCTTAATATCTCCAATTATTGTTAATTAAAAATTATAAAAATTTGATATTAATAATCGCTGTATTGAGACGAATCAAACAAGATCCCACATGACTATGTTTTAACTTATAGATTAAGAGTAAAATACAAATTAAGAGTGATGATTTGATGAATAAATAGTGCCAAAAGTCAAATGGGACGATCTTGCTAAATAGGAGGTAGTATTTTATTAAATGAACTTTAACTTCCCAAGCAATAATTAATGATAAAATAATAAATTATAATTAAATGTTTATATTTCCAAAGCAAATTAAATGCAAGATTCTTTCTTATATACAGCCCTTAGGACTGTATATATCATTTTCCTTTTATTTTATAGCATGTAGAAATTTTAATAATAATAAATAAATAAATTCATTATTGACAAACTTTATTTAGAAAAAGTATGAGTAGGGAGTATTATTTAATGGTGATAGGGGTTGCATCGGCCAAGAAGGTAGAGTTGTATGATGACTTTTTGTGGGTAAGTGTACACATAGTTGGGTTATTAATATAATGTTTAAACCCGAAACACCAACAAATGGTGCGCATACTCCCAATTCCCAACCCATTTGGGCACCTTCTTCAACTGAGTGACCACATAATAAATCATATATTGTTAATTGTCCTTGTCCATATGTGCCTTGTATTTTAGTTCTTGCTACCTCCAAATTTTCGTATTATTCCAAACGACATTACTTATCCATATTCTGGAGACTGGAATGCATCTTTTCAGGAACCAATTTTTACTTCTTATGCTGCCCAAGTCTTACAGTGCATACTAGACATTTACTTTCTCCCATAAATATTAATTGTTTAAATTTTACATTCTATTTAATACTTCCTCCGGATTTTGTTAGTTGCTACAGTAGCAACTACTATTCACCAATTGATGTTATTTGATTAATAGTTCTCTATGTATATACGTAAAACATAGTCAAGTGGGATCTTGTTTGATTCTTCTTAATGTGTATATTCTTAATATTAACTTTTTAGAATTTTTTATCATATGAAATTAGAGATATTAAAGATGAAAATCGTGCATTGTATAACGAGAAAAACAGAAATGTAGCAACTATTAAAAACCAGCGGAAGTATAATGCACCCATTTAATTATAAATATTTTAAATTATATATAATTAAAAATTATAAAATAAAATATTGATAACAAATATATTGTTACGGATCAAAAAAGATCTCACTTGATTATATATTTTCAAATAAATTAAGAATAAAATACAAATTAAAAATAATGATTAATGGTATTGAAAATTTTAATGGGATAATTGCTGTGATTCTAAGAGAGTATTAGAGAACAATATGTGGAAAAAAAAAAAAACTCCCTTATTATTCACTCTATTATTAAATTGTGAAAATTTGATGTTAAAGTTTTTTGCATTGAAACGAGTCAAGTAAAGTCTTGTTTAATTATATTTTAACTTATAAATTAAAAATAAAATTCAATATAATAGAGATAAATATACATAAAACTATAAAATTAGGGGTGTTCATAAGAACCCGATCCAAAAAAATATGATCCGGATTATCCGGTTTTCGCATTCCGGATTCGGGTCGCGAATTATTGGAAATCCGGTAACCGGTTTTATTTAATTATTATTTTTTACTTTTTTCGTAAATAAAATGATCATCATTTCTCTTAAGCTAATCTTGGATTGAATATTTTTTTGGAGTTAGTATTTGAATTTTATAATTGTTCTTACTTAAACTCATGAACAATAATATTATTCTTTTATTTTTTTTATTCTTTCTTTTTCTTAATTAATCTTTTATGACTAATTAAGCTAAAGATTTTTAGACAGTTTGTATTTGAATTTTATATAAAAAAATATGTTAAATAAACATAGAAATAATCAAACTTATTATTGAATGACAAAACGATAAAAAAATTAAAAATTTAAAAAACATTCTAACAAAATCGGGTATCCGATAAATTTCCGACCCGGTTTAAAACGGGTCGGAACCGTATCGCAATTTTAGGTACCCAATTTCCAGATCCGAGTCAATTCGATACCCAGTTTTGAAAATCCCTAATAAAAATCAAATGAAACTAAGAGCTTAAAGAAAGGGTAACTAACAACTAACAAGTCACAAAATGTACTCACGAAGGGATCTACATTTATTAGTTAGCTCAACGAACTGTTTCGTCTATCGAAAAGTTTTTGTCATCTAATTAAGTAATTTATAAAATTAAAAAAAAAATATTATAATATAGATAATGATATTTACAACTCTTAGGGTTGTAAATAAAAATCAACAAATTTTACTCTATTTGTTTCTCAAAGAAGTTTTCATTTGTCATTTTTGGGTGTTTCAATTGTTGTTCCCATAGAGAATATTTTCATTTGTGTCACTAATTTTAAATAAAATAACTTTATTTATATTTACTTTAATATTTTTATAATGCTTATTACCCCATATATTCTCTACTAACTTCAATTTAACATTTTAATATTCCTTATGGTCCCCATATGTTTCCCACTAATTTTTTCTTAGTTGTGGTCCCCATGTTTTCTCCATTAACTTTCTTTTAATATTTTTTAATTGTTTGTGGTCTCTATTTTTCTCCAATCAAAATTATTATTCAATTAAATAATATATTCATTATTTAAAATATTCTATTTTTCTTAATTCTCGTGAACATTCCTTTTGGGAAATTCATAGGGAACAAAGGGAGTATTTATTAATATTATCAACAATTTTAGGTTTCCAAGAGAATCTAGTATGGAAATTGGGAACAATTAATAGTTTTTGTTGTTATTTAAAATTCTCTCGAAAGAATTAATGATATAAAATAATAAATATATTTAAGATTATTATGTTTTCAAAGAAAAAATAACTATAAATTACATGAAAAAGTATATGATTCTTTCTTAAGGGTTGTATATATCATTCTCCTTATAATAATATACTTCTACTACTCATCAATAAGTTAATTGTTTTAAATTAAAATAAGTTAAATAATATACTACTTCCTCCGTTTTCATATGTTCTTCTCAATTAGAATTTAAGAATTTAAGTGTCGAGCTTTGATTAAGATTGCTCATAGATCCATAAGAAAAAACATAATTATGTGGAATCTTGTTAGATTCGTCTAATATATACTTTCAATGTATTAACTTTCCAAATAAACAATTCAACAACAATTATACTAAAACAAAAAAAAAAAGTCGATTTGGCTTTTGATACTAAACAATAGTAATGAGATTGATTTGTTATATAAATTTATATAAAATCCACTATGTCTTGCCTACATATATGCATAATGCACATGTAATATATTCCCTCCGTCCCTATGAATTTGCAGTATTTTCTATTTTCGTCTGTTCCACTTAAATTGCAGCATTTCTATTTTTGGACAATGGCCCACCACTTTCTTTTAATCTCATCCATACATTTTAACTCTCTTTTAATTTCATTCACACAATTCATTTTCTCTCTTCATTTATTACTAATTTCTTAATTCTCAACAATTTTCTCTTTGCTACTATCTCATAGGGACAGAGGGAGTAATGAAGAAATAAATTGTAGGAATAATGGACCGTTATTTGTGTTTTTTTTTCCAGCCTATAAATGGGCCATTATTAGTAATCCTAGGACTCTAGGATTAATGGTAATTAAGTTATTAATGTGCAATTGTGATTTGTGAATAAATTGTACTCCTAATAATAAAGACTCACGTGAAACTAGAGGGTTAGTACTATTAGACTTTATACTCCCTTCCTTCTTTTTTATTTGTCCACTTTAAGAAAGAGAAATTTAGATTACATTTTTGAAGTAGATAATGAAGATAAAATATTATCTTTATCTTCCTCGAGCCGGGGGACTCAGTTTGGGTCGCGCTCTCCTGTATGGGTATGAGTTGCCGCCGTCTTTCCCTCCCCAGACCCTGCCCATAGTTTCTATGAGCGGGATACACTGGGTTGGATGATGATGATGATGATGATGATGATGAATGAAGATAAAATATATTCATGCGAGATCTTGTTAGACTTGTCTTAATGTAAAGTTTTTTATATATAATTTTTATATTTTTTTATGAAGCGTACTTAGAGATATTAAGGCTTAAAATTTACTTAAAAATGCGTGCAAAAAGTAAAGTGAAAAAAAAAAAGAAATTAGTATTTTGTACTTAGTACAAACAATGAAACAATAATAGGAGAATGACGAAGTAGTGGTCACATCTCACATGTATGATGCATGTGAATCTTGGCACCACTTGAATTTATGTATGCACGTACCAACACATTTTGCACAAACCATGGCCTTCCATTTTCGTATGTGATATTGTGATCCAAGAATATAGATGCATGATAAATGGAGTTTCTTGACTTTTCAACTTTGATCTGAAATGTGGATCTATACACTTTAATAAAATTAACTTTTTTCGTAATACATAGTTTAGCGAAATTATAATAAATGTTACTGAGATATATTTTAAATGTAATAATTATTAATTTTTATTTTAAATTTAATTATAAAGTAATTTAGAAATACTTTTTTACTATTCTCTTATATTATATATCATATTACATTAATGCATTAATTGCAGCAAGGAAACAATATTGCTAAAGTGTAATGTGATTTATTTAATGTCATAAACAAAGCTCTTTTGTAGATAATATGATAAAAGCATATGTGATTCAATGTCATTTTACAAAATATAGCAAATCAAAGAATTATTCAAATTAAAATGTATAGGAATTTTAAGTAGTACATAATGGGCTAAAATTGAAACAAAAATCAATAATATTCGTTATTTTCTCTTGCATAATTTTTTTCACCTAAATTATTTATGGATAAAATTTCATGGCATAATTTACAAGTAACAACTAGCGAATTAAAACTAATAAATGCAACAAACACAGGATAAAAATAGTCGATTAAAACATCTGAATGTGTTTATGAGAAGTGAATTAATTAATTGAGCTATTAAAATTCTTATTTGATAGCAATGAAAACAACAAATAAAATTGAGCTATTAAAATTAGCAAAATATATACTAATATTACTCTAATTTATAAATTAATATTCATTTTTATAAAAATGAATATTAATTTATAAATTAGAGTAATATTAGTATATATTTTGCTAATTTTAATAGCTCAATTTTATTTGTTGTTTTCATTGCTATCAAATAAGAATTTTAAAATAATAAATCTTGCTGCATTGAGAGACATTTTTAAATCAAAATAACTATTTGTCTAATATTATTTATAAAGGGGTCACATATTTACAATTTACCTACATGATTCCTTTCCTTTTAACATCATCATCATCCAACCTATTGTATCTCGCTTATAGAGAAGTATGGGAGGAAAAATAATTAAATAATAGTGTAATGTAATGATTGTAGTGGAAGTATGAAAGACAAAATAATTAAATAGTATGTAGTGTAAAGTAAGAAAAGTGGGGTTTTAAGGGGTAAAAGTGGGATGAAAACTTTCCAAAAATAAAAAGTATTCTAAAGTGAAAAACTTATTGAACAACCCATTTTAGTAAGGTGAAAAAACAAAAAGGAACGGAGGAGTATCTTATTATATACTAAATGCATTTACTTTCTTTCATTAACATATATGTCACAAGTTAGAAGTTATATAAGATAATGGTGTTATAAGATGGAGTAGTATTATACACACTTAGGAGTTAGAAGAAATACTACTGAATAAATATCCAACAGAATTAGAAATATTTTAATAATTTTTTGCTGTCGAAAATCATCAGTGTTAAACAAATAAATATCAAATAAATAATCCGACAAATATTTGTTTGATATTTCAACATTAAACAAAATATTCTGCATCATAAATATATTTAGACTAGTATAAAATCTGTGTAATGCACACAATTTTTCTAAGAATATTTTTGAAATGTAAATTTTAAATTACTATGTAATTGCATATTATTGGAAATTAAGTATTTTGATTGAAAAATATTTGCCAATGAGATTTCTCAATATTACAGGAAACATATTATAATCCTATGAGTAGTTTCTCAAAGCAATTGTCTATTACTCAAATAATTAATTGCCTTAATTTTAATTTTTTAGATTTAATGTATTCAGATCAAATATTTGTTTATCGTATAATATAATCAAAGCATTTCAATTTATTTATAAGATTAGAATAATAAAGATGAATTAATGATATTTAGCAAATATAGCCTTTTAAATTTCAATTCATCTAGTATGAGATAACGAGACCCTCTAAACATAAGACGAGAGTACGAGATGCTATAATTATTCGTTAATTATTACAATTAATTACTTAATACATGATCAATTTAATAAAGATAATCTCACCATAAAACCGTCTCATTTAACATTTTAATTTCACAAATACTCTTATTAGCATTTAGCGCTATGTTGATTAATTGTAATTGACCGTTGCCATGCGCGTTTTGTAATAATTTTGTCCAATTTGACCGTTGTAACCCAAATTTGGGTGCCAAATTTCATAACACTCTGCAACCGACAAGATGAAAAACAAGCAGTTAAATTAGAATGCATGAGTTGGGTAATTTAGACATGCCATAGATGAATCCTGAAATTCATAATTATTCTGTAGACAAACAAAAAAAAATAGTAAAAATAAAAAAAAATTAGAAAAGGTAAAATTAAAAATTACAAAATTCTCGCCCTATCAAAATTTTATCTTATATGATGATTTGTTAAATTTACAGATCGCCGTTATTTATTAAGACTTCCAAAGTTAGTCTCTTGAGAGATTGTCTCTCTTTAAAACATATTTAAATTAAAGCCCAACCCATTTAAAATTTATGCATATTTATTGACTATTGTATTTTAACTAATGACTACTTACATTATCCTTAAGCCTATTTTCAATATCTCAAATGTCTACTTATATTATTCTTAATACCTACTTACAGTATATTAAAATATATGTAATAGATCGACCCAATCTGATATGGTCTCTAAAAAAATTTGTGATGATACAATATGGAGTAATTAAAGAGTTAAATATTTTAAATGTCAACTTAATAAAACTCTGACAAATATAATAATTTTATTAGTTCCTTATTAAATTACATAACAATTTAGTTTAAAAAATTACATTAATTTAAATGATTAAAGTTTTACAATTAGCACAATTTTATTGACATTTAAAAGCAACTACATACTAAATTGTTTGATTTATCTATAAATATACATTTTATAAAATTAACTTTTTTATAAATTTTAGTTATAAACAATTATTTTGGATTTAATTAGTTCATTTGATATTGATAGTGTATTAGTGTGCAAAAATTAGACAATAGAGAATAACAGTAGTATACTTCTACAAATGAAAATCGCCGTTATTTGAAGGATGAAGCATTGGATTCTTTGTCTGACGATGTTCCCTTTCTTTTAACAATTGACATGAAGTTTCGAGCGATAAATTTGGATTGTGCACATTTTTTGTTACTTCCATTTGTTGGCCCTTCTATTAATTCGTTCCATAATATTTGCTATATTTAACTTTTTTACGCAATCTAATGTATAATTTTATTTATTTGTATGTCGAATTATACATATTAAAAGTTATTAAAAATTTTTATTATGAAAGTATGCAATTAGACGATTCAAACAATATCTCACTTGACTATGTTATTACTTACTTCCTCCGTTCCGAAATACTCGCTATATTTCGATTTTGTGCACTATTCATCGTTCAAGCTTATTTTACATATTGCGACTAATGTGTAAGTTAAAATATAGTCAAGTGGGATCTTGTTTGAATCGTTTAATCGCATACTTTCAAAATATTAAATTTTTATAATTTTTAAATAAGTGTAGTGTAAGATATTAATGATCAAAATTGTGCATTGGATTGCGTAAAAAAGTGAAATGTATCAAGTATTATGGAACGGAAGAAGTACATATTAGCCGCAATATATAAAATAAGCTTAAACGATGAATAGTGTCTTAAAACAAAATGTAGCAAGTATTTTAGAACGGAGGAAGTACATTTTAAGTGAAGTACTACTATTTCATTTGCTTTATAAGTGTTTATTAATGTATAATGTCATAATAGTATATAACTAAAAGTTACAAAAATTAATTCTAAAAAAAAAATTTTAAAAATAAATAGTACTCGCTCCAATTCACAACTAATGCCTCATTTGCTTTTTGGACACTATTCATATCTTACTCTTAATTTGTATTTTATTATTAATGTACAAGTTAAAAAATAGTCAAGTGAGAGTTTGTTTGATTCGTATCAATGTTATGCACAATTAGAGATACTCATTAAGGATTTAATAAGTACATTGGATAGAGTGCATAAAACAAATTGGGCAATAGTAGTGAATCGAAGGAAGTACATAATAGCTATATTTGACTTTTTATGTGTTCTATTGCATTATTTTGATCACTCATATATATATATATATATATATATATATATATATATATATAGAATATAAATAATTAAAAATTATAAAAAGTTAATATAATAAATAAAACTATTAAACGATTTAAACATAATTTTACCTGATTATTTTTTCTTGCGCATTAGCCACAAATCAAACAATTCAACCCTAATAGCCAACAACTAACAATTATTTGTCAAACACCTCTGAATACACATCAGCATGAAATATCATGATTAATTGATAATTTCTAGATTAATGTGATCTAAATAAGTAACTAATGTAGAATTGAATACTGATCAATGTAAGACAATGAAATTGATATTTGAGGCTACATCTATACTACAAAATATATTTAAACCACAAATCAAAACAAACCAAATTGTTGTTTTAGTAGAAGTACTTCATTTGGTATGGTCCACGCCTCCACGGTTTAAACAATTTGATCTGTTTTTCCATAATTAAAGATTCTGGTCTTGTCCCAATTTTTTACTTTTTAGACTAAACTAGATTGAAAATGGTATATATAAAAAACATATTCTTTTTATTTGTTTGAATAATTCGCTACCTTGATATTTTGATGTATAATATTTTTAGTAATATATACGTGAGTTATGTTGATGCAACTAACTAATTACATTATATTATATTTGGTGAATTTAGGTGGAAAACATTTACATAAACACATATAGAAGTACTCCATTAGTTTAAAAATAAAATAAAAGTACAAAATTGTATACTAGAACGATGTTTAAGAATCTGATCCAATCTGGTCTGAAAAAATTTCCAAACAAAATATTTTTAGTCTAATATGTTTTCGTGTCAGGCAGATTATCATATTGTAGGTATAAGTGAATTTTTGGTCATTTATTAAAATAATAATATCATTTAGCTTGTCTAATAAAAGTATGTAATTTTTTCAATTAATTCAAAAAAAAAAAAATAAAAGTATGTAATTTAATAATTAATATACATGAGTTTTATCATTATTTTTTGTTCGTTGAATAACTCTAACTCTTTTACTTCGCTTTAATTTTCTCTCTGTCACTATTGACATGTATACAATTTAATCGATATTTCTATTTTAGTTTGATTTTTATATTAAGTCAGCCGACTCATAATTTAATTTTCACATTACTTTATTAGCTAGATGAGAGTTTTAAAAAAAAGAGCATCTTTAAACAAACTATGGATTAGTATTGTTCACCAAAGAAGTTTAACTTTTGGATAGATAAAGTTAAGACGTAAAAGAGGAAGCAATGGATATTTCAATTATATATATAGTCAACTGTATATATTATAAGATTCCTTCTCATTTTGGAGTAGAGAGAGAGTGATCGAGTGAGTATTTCAAAAGTACATTTTGAGGCTTAATATGGCTCAGTAGATATTATAAAAATTTATAAAAATTATATTTTAAAATTCTTTGCATCAAGACGAATCTAATAAGATTCCACATGAATGTATTTTGTCTTTCATATATCTTAAAAATCAAATTTTAAATTTCTCTCTTTTAAAGTGGATCTCTTAATGTGAAAAAGGTTAAAATAGACAAACAAAAAAAATGGAGAGATTAATAATTTTTTTTATATACTTCAAAATTCATTTTAAAGTCGACTTAAATTAAATACGGTTATTTGTCGTGTAAATTTCAAACAATGTTAATATTGAGTAGTGAATAGTGACAAACCTACATCAAAATTCTTAATTTATGTGGCTTTTAATGAGGAATAATGTAATTAAATTTATGAGAAACTAATTATCCAAGAAAATACATGCTAAACTTATCTCTAATTTTTTTATCTTTATGCTTACTCTTAACTCTATAGTTATACTGGCATACTTGAAAAAACTTTTAAATTTCTTATTTAGATATTTTTTGGACCTACTTTTTTTATAAATAGTTAATAACTATTGACTAATTGTATAAAATATTTTCATCAAAAATTAATTCATACACAAAACTAAAACATTATAAAAAAAACAACAATTTTAACTGATCAAATAAAAAGGAACTGAGCTAGTATACAACAAATCAAGTAAACAAACACTTCTGATATTTCTCTCCATATGCTCCATTGTGTTTTGTACAACATGTACAATTGTGTATTTTTCAAGGTTTACATTAACGGAAGTTGGAAAACATGTGTGACTTTGAAAAATAAATTATATATATGGATGAAAATTAAAAAGAGGTAAAAATAAAATAATCTCTAATTAGATATTGTCGCCTTTTAGCGACCATAAAACAAGGAATCTATATTTTAACAAATTGTATAGATGAGCTAACTATTTACTTTTTTATTAGGAGCATGTGAGCTAACTATTAAGCCTATATAAAGTCTGTCTAATATGTAACACATTTAAAAATATTAGCGATTTTTTTTAAAGATCATAAAAAAAAGGGAATAAATTAAAATTGTACCTGAGTTTGATAGAATGGAGGGATGAGTAACATGCATAATTGAATTTTATTATTTTGGTTTTTCTTATGAAATTTAATACTTTTTTATTTTTACTATATTTCTTATTATTTTTAATAATTAATTATATATTTAATTTATTTTTTTTATCTCATTTACACATTTAAATTACTCACTTTTATTTATTTTTTTATTTACTTAAATTTTGTTTTTGTAACAAATGTTATGACAATATAATAGGAGTATTAGCTTTTAGACAAACCATAAACTATTATACACCACATAACAAAAAGAAAAAAAAGAGGATAAGAATAAATAAACTTTATAAGATCCTTATTCTTACTCCACTTGAACTTACAACATAATTTCATGTTACTTTGTTTGATAATTTGTGTTCTTTATTGTTCTCGTTCATTAAACACTAAGGCACCGAATAACTTTAGCTTACCTATATCTATTTATTAGATGATTGTTTACCCGCATACAAGGTGGTAATAGATAATTAATTATTAAATATTATATACATATTTTAATAAGTAGCTCATGAATTATAAATACATATAATCTAATTTATATTATTAATATTAGTTGACAAACCTTTTTCCAAGATGACTACACCAACAAATTAATAACCATAAGCTGGGCTAAAAGATTGCCTATGAAGACCACATATGGTGCCTTATCACTATTAATAATAAGATAGCCTAGATTATCCAACTTCAAGATGACTACACCAATATTTATGGGCGTTGATAAATTAATCGGTGAATATATAAAACGTTAAAATGGTGAATTAAACATTTAAGAGAAAAAACTGGATGTTACTATGTGAAAAAAAACTTACAAAATGATGAATTAAACGGAAATTAACAAGAATTCAACGGAAAATGCTACGACAATTAGATAGTGAATAAATTGGATGCTACCATTTGGAAAAATCTTATAAAAGTGTTATTACTAGCCTTTCATTAAAACTAGATGCTACAATGTAGAATTATCCTAATCATTAAAACAAATATTATGAAAGAATAAAATTAAATCCAAATTTTTTTTCTAATCTCCATGCATAGCATGGATAACTATCTAGTAGTATTTATGATATTCAATTCATAACTAGAAATTACAAAAAATTAATACTCTTAAAAAAATGCACAATATGAAGAATCAAACAACATCTCACATTACCATATTTTATTTTATAAATTAAAAATAAAATGCAAATTAAAGCAGGTTCACGATTATTCCAAAATCACAAATAGAGCTATACTTTTAGCATAGAGGGAGTATAAACGAATTAGATTGCTATTTGATAAATATTGAAAATATTGTCTGCACCCTAATAGTTTGCTAAACATAAGAGCTGTTTCACAAGTAGCTTTTAATGGTTTTAATTCGTCAAATCTAAAAAAAAGAATTTACGGCCCGGTTAGTGATACTAATTGATGGTGTAAAAATTCATCAAAATTTATTTACAAATTTCCTTTACCACCTAATACCACCTTTTCCAATGGTAATGCATTGGAGTGGATTTTATGAAGAAAATGAGATGATTGAAGATGGACAAGCATGGCCTTCAAGGTAGCCAAGAGAAAAAAACAAAATTACACTAGTTTTTCATTCCTATTACCACCGTTTATCACCACCTAACAAACGGACTGTTAGTGTATAACTTTAAAACTAGTTGAAAAAATTACTTGAAAAGTTTTTTTAATCGGCTTTTGGCTTTTCAACTGTTTTTCTACATTATACAACCAACAATAAACAATGAAATTTTAGTATCAAACAATGCTATGGTAATATGATTAAACAACTAACTTAAACAACTAATACTTTTAATGTTCAAACTAACCAAAGACTATTAGCAACACAATCCAACAGTTAAGCCTCAATCTACTAATTAATTTGTAAGACGAGATTGAATCATATCTAAATACATTTTTTCTAATTAAGACTCGTGGTTTGATTCTGATTAGCTTCAACGCTTACCCATAATCAGGGATTAATGAGACAAAAAGTCAAAATGCGTTGAAAAAAGGGCCTCACTTTGTTGAATTGCAGTCTTGCTTTCCTCGACCTTGAGACTTGCTTTAAGCTTTTTACTTATTTTGTCATGTTTTTATTGCCATCTTTACTCGGGGTAGGAACTGTAGGCTCCACACATTTCACCCATTCTTAAATGAGACAGTTTCATGTTGAGACTATCTCTATTGAGTTGATCCAATATACATTTTTTGTCTTAAAATAATAACTTATAATGTTAAAGTAATTACTTATAATTCCAATAAAATTACTTTTTATAGTTTACCTAAAAATTTAAAACGATTACTTATACACAAATTCTTGTAAGAGAGGGTCTATTTGAGAGACCATCTCTAATTGGGCCGGCCCATTATATATTTTTAAATATGTAAGTTGACATTAAGAATGATATAAGTACACAATTAAGATATTGAAAGTAGCCATTACGAATACGTAAGTAGGCATTTATCATTAATGGGCTGGACTTGAGATATGCATCTCAAAGAGACGGTCTCTCAAGAGACTAGCTGTTACTTATAATCTTAAAGTTATCATTTGAAAAAATGAGCTATTATATAACCTGTTTTATGATGAGACGATATTATACAAGACGAGCTGCACACATTTCTAAAAAAAATATCCCTGTTTCCACAATTGGGCCGTTTGATCATTTTGGTTATAGTCCAGTAGCTAACATTTCAGTATATTAAATGGGCCGTCCATAAATTCTACATCAACTCAACACGGGCCAGGTTCAGACGTATTTCACTGAATTGTTAGCCACTGGACTATAACCAAAACATTATATGTTATCACCTAAAACAGCAAATCTTAAAAGGAAAATTTATATTCTGCAAGTGACTACTTACAATTTAAGGATGAACAATTAAAATTGATTGATTATATTGGCTCTCTAATGATCATATTTCACGGTGAGATGGTCATATACAAAAATTTGTGTTATAATTAAGCTCATGTCTAAGCCCAAAATATAATTATATCAGTCTACTTACGGCCCGTTTGGTTAGTGGTACTAAATGGTGGTAATGGGAATGGTTTATAGTGTAAAATTTCATCAAAACTTTTATATCATTCCCATGGTAATGAAATTTTGATCACAAAAAAATTTTTTGTTCACAAATTTTCATTACCACCTAATATCACCTCTCCCATCGGTAATGCATTGGAATGAATTTTATTAATAAAATGAGATGATTGAAGGTTATCAAGCATGACCATTAAAGTAGCCAAGAGATTTTTCAACCAAAATTACACTAGTTTTTCATTCCTATTACCGCGTTTTATTATCACCTACCAAACGGGCCGTTAGGGTTTTGTTAGACTCGTTTCGAAGGTAATGTCTTATACTCTTAATTATAAGACCAAATAGATTTGGGTAAGTCTTAATTTTATTAAAAAACATAATTGGTTCTATTATGAAGTTATATGTTTTCTGCTCTAAACCCAATAAAAATTGCCCATACTTAAATTAATCCCAAATTCGACCTATGTTCTACTTACTTCGTCCCTTCTTATGTGTTTCCTCTAGTTTGACATGCATACAAATGTACTTATTTTAGTTTTATTATCTCTAATTTACCATATTTTAAATATATAAAAAGTTGATATTAAATATCTTTACATTGAGATAAATCAATCAAGATCACATGACTGGACTATCTTTTACCTTATATAGATTAACTATTAAATAAAAATTAACAGTGATCGATATAGTATAAAAAAATATGCGATAAATAAGCTGGGACCGAGGAAGTATTTTACATTATTTTAGATCCATATTGGATTCATAAACTAATTTCAAAACTATAGACTTTAAATTAATAACAATAGTGGAGCAACAGTAATAGTAACTCTAGAATAAAAGCAAATAAGCTCTCCAGCAAGATTTGTATGAGACTGTCTCATCGTGAAATTGATTCATACAAAAAGTCCGTCAGTAAAAAACATTAAAAAACTAGAAAATATGAATTTACATTTGTACAGGAACGAATATATTTTATTTAAATAGTTTGAGCTGATCCAATTAAAATTATCTAAGCGTAAAATAACCCCTAAACTCTAATCCCTTCTCGTGAAATCAACCTCAATCATTAGTTGTGTAACCTAATGGACTAGAGTATGAGGTTAATGAAAAGAGAAGCCCATATATAATGCCTATGGGCTATGAGTCCGATTATATTTATTTATAGGACTTTGGGCTTATAAACTAGAAAACCGACAACAAAACAAAATCAACTTACGAAAAAAAGGGGCGTTCCGAGAATCGAACTCGGGACCTCTCGCACCCAAAGCGAGAATCATACCACTAGACCAAACGCCCGTTACTGATACATTGATCTTGTCTGCGCTTTTGTTAGCATCTTTATCATTCAGTTACAAAGCGACCATATGACAGTGATCAGTGAGTCCATACAAAATTTATCGTTCAGTCCAATTTTTTGTTACTTAATTTGATCTTAAAATTAAAATTAAAAGTTCATATTTTTGAAATTCATGTTTAGTCACTCTACTTAATACTATCATCTTATACATTAATTTCGGCCAAACTTTCTTCAATTAGTTTTGCGTGAGACTATCTCACTATGAAATGGGCTTATATCAGTGCATTAGTCTAATTGATCGCCTTATAAGGTTATAAATGTGAACTTTTAAACTGAAGTGATCCGTTCAAGGTTATACTATGTCTTATCAAGATTATAAGTGATCATTTTAAGATTTTAAATCATCAATTCAACATTGTAAGTGTATATTGTGTCAGCCCAATAGAAATGATATCTTGGTTAGACCGTCTCATTTGAGAAGCTAGTAAAATTTCTTTAGATTTTACTAGTAATAATTATTTTCAATAAAAGTTATCCTTGTTTATACCATGTATTTTAAAAAACATAAAACAAAATTTTCAAGTGGCCTTTCATTCATAAATAAATCATGATAATGTGTGTGATCTAATTCAGATATGCAATTCTAAAAACAAAGATATAAATTGTGCTTTTGATCTAAAAAAAATTCAACCAACATGGAAACCCATAAAGAGAATATATAACATGATGAAATGTTCATAGCAAAAAACTTAGAAGTACTCATAATGTTGCCACCAATAAATGTAGGCAATTGTTAATGGAACTGACACCCATCAATTCATGAAGTAAATTATATGATCAAAAAAAGTAAAAAGCTGAAAATCAAAAAATAACAAAAGAAGATTATTTAAAAAAAAAAAAAAAAATGACCCACATATTTAGTAGCTTGATCATCATTTTACAAGTCAAATGTTGCCAAAGTCCAAATGTTTCTTCATTAATTGTTTGCCATAATTTGATATCAATCATTATTACTAGAATATGAACACAATGTTTCACATTAAATCTATGCTTTAAAGTTGTTGGAACATCATATGAGTAATCCTAATTAAGGGAGTTGGAAAATGGATTATTAGTCAGCATACCCTCATCATATTCTAAATTTCAAGTTAATTATTCTATTATATGAGAAATTAAAGTAAGTCAAAGTATTTAATGGCCGGACAATATATATATAGATAGATAATTAGAAATACGAATATGGAGAATATAATTATACGTAGTTGAAGACTTTTCTTTTGATGTTGGTGATATAAGTTTGACGATTTTCATCGGTTAATCACCATCTATATGAAGACTACTAGACTAGTTCCTCTTCGCCTCTTGCATGTTGGGGACCGGTGGCTCAACAACATTTTCTCCTTGTTAGTACTATCTCCCTGGCCACGGTACATGTCTCTTCTAATTTTCAAGTCCCTTATACAGACCGATAAATCAAAATAGTAATCTTCTGTAGTCAAACATGCACTAGCTAGGAATTCGAAAGAATCGTCAAATGCTCACTTTATATTTTAATTCAGCTCTCTAACTTTGTATGTCTTTATTTATAGCCTATCATTTTCTTTTTATTAATACTTATGTCAGTTATTATTGTTGCAATATTTTATGTACGATTAGAGAGTACTCTCTTTGTTTCTCAATGTTCTTCCCATTTAGAATATTCTATTTTGAAAAGAGAAATTTGATTAAGATTTTTAAGACAGATATAGAAGGCAAAATATATCCATGTGAGATCTCGTTAGATTCGTCTTAAAGTATAATTTTTACTATATATTTTTTATAATTTTTTATGATGCGTATTTAGAAAAATTTAGGCTCAAAATTTACATTGAAAACTGTGTAAAAAATATGAGAAGAACATTTAAAAACGGAGGGAGTATTATATTTAGTTATTGATTCTCATAGACTATTGATCAAACATCTAAAAAGATTGGTTAGTACTTTCTTTTTTATGTGTGGTTGCATGATTTACGTGTTGGTAGATCATTATGAACAACTTTAGCGTGATACACTACAAATTGCTTTTATCAATTCATTTGTGACCAACAAATTATAACAATGAAATTAAATGTGGGCGCCTCCATGGCATGCTTATTTTTCAGCGCAATGCATGAAACATAATCAATCATATTTGTCGATTTAATATCAATTGCTACATATCATTATTTGCTACTAAGCTTTTCGACATCTTTGGCAAATTCAATATCCAATTACCGAATCTTTTATTTTAATATCATAACAAAATATATAACATTTAAAAATCCAAATTAACAATTTTTGTTTATGACAAAAATTTTGACATTAAACGATAAGTTTTAACATCTGCAATGTATTTGTCATAATATTAGTTATATCTTTATGTACTCACATTATGGCTTTCTATATCTATTTGGTTGAATTGGGGCTAGAATCGGTTTTAACCTAATCAGATTTTGGTTTTCCACTTATTTGTAGGGGTCCTAAATAAACTCATCTTACGTACAAATTGTGTATTTTGTATTATTCTTCTCTCGTGTTAGCGAGTCTGAATAAATATCTATATTTTTTATTTTACGATATTTTTCTTCCTCGTTTGTTATCACACTAATCATTAGCTAGGTTAAGATAAATTAATTAAGAATAAGGTATCCCTTAAATCATGTGGGATGGAATGATTTAAGATAAGTTGCCACAATTTCCAGTAATATTCCGTTGGGGTTTTCCGTTGGAAATTGTTGAGGGCTCACACATTTCGAAGAAGCAGTACTCCTGAGTCCTGACTGTTGTAATGCTGAGACTCTGCTAGCTTACTGCTAAGTGCTAAGCATGACATATATGGAGTATAGTCTAAGGATCGATAAATGTATACAGCATTTCGGAATGTTTGAGGTCCCATTTTCAGAATCAACAGTATCTGTAACCATAAGTTTTCTTTTAATATAAATACTCTATTCTTATACTCCCTCCGAATCAGTTTAGAATTTATATGTCTCATTTTTCTATTAGGCAAAACCATACTAATTATCTTATTTTCTTTTTTGTCTATCCTTTTTTTACTTAAATACCCTCATTTTTTCAATTTCCAATATCCAACTACCACCTTTACAATTAATTTAATCAATTAAAATACCCAATTACCACCTTTTTTAATGGACCCCACTCAACCCTTAAAATCCGTAAAATCCCAAATGGGACATCTAAACTGATTTGGAAGGAGTACCACACTACAATTGAATCAAAGAAAAATATAGTACTTTAAAAAAAAGTATGAGAAACCGTTAAAATGTGATATTAAATGAAACCGTTAAAAAGTAGTAGATCATATTAAAAAGATAGTTTAAATGTGTCTTTGAGATTTAAAAAATATAATGCGTCCATTTTCAAACAAAAATAATTTTAAATGAGTAAGACTTTCCAAAATGAAAATTGATATACATCGATGGGGCAGAAAAAGTCATTATAAGTTATGTAAATTTAAATTTGTTTCATTATTTTTTAATTATTACAATGTTGGAGTGTGTATAACATATTTTGGAGCTACAATCATAAGTTCAAACTTTTAATTTCGTTGATTCTTGAACATAAATTAAAGGATAGTATTTAGAGATGTCTGTAATCGTATTTAGTTAGACTGTTTAGTCCATTTAATCGAAAAACTTTTGGATTAATCATTCATGAATATCTAATGTACTGATTCAACTTGATTTGATGTAAACTTAATTTTGAAGTTTTAAACATAAAAGTTAGTATATATGTTTAATTACATAATCAAAGCTTAATTAGCTTACATTTTATTGAAACATTTAACTATGCAATGCAATGTGCATATACTGCTTCCAAAGGCATGGAGCATGTGTATGCATGTGATGTACATATAAATGACCATTCCTAATTAAAATCACATTAAAAAGTTTTTTTTATTTTTTTATAAAGACAACTCCCAAAAGCCCAGCCTAAATCTGTATTTAGAGTTATAACAATATATATTTGGAATTGAATATGGCTTTTAAAAGTCGTCTTTACAAAAAACGGTCTCAAGTAAGAATTTGTATTTTTTATTTTTTTTATTTTTTCAAATCGTTCGAGCTAGTATACATTCAAATAATTAATGGTCAAAGAAATTTCAAGATTCTTCTTTGTTTGGAAGTGAAAATAATGAAGATGGTCAATGTAGAAAATGCTTAAAAGTCGTTTTCAAGAGATACAGAATTTAGTGAAGTAACTAAAGAAGAGTTTAAACTATATGAAATGTTAGAAATGTAGCATCTTTAGTGGACAATTGTTGTATCTTAAAATTCACTACTGTTTTTTCTTTTTTGCAATTAGTGAGAAGAGGCAAACAGATCACTTTTATTGTTGCCACTTCAGTATGCAGTGTGTTATATTCTTTTTGTAGTTTTCTTCACTTTTTTTATTCTTCTAACCAGCTTTTCTAATTCTTAGCTTGTTTAATTTCATATTTTTCAACCTATATATATCTCAATAATAATGATAAATTTTAATTTATTGTTTGTTACATTGTGATTTTTTGATGTAAAAGTGTTATAAATATTACTCCCTCTTATTTGTAGAGAATGGTGCTAGAATAAAATATTTTGATAGAATAATTGTATATTTTGTGTGTATCTCTAATATCTTGCAAAATATTATGTAATTATTCTATCAAAATATTCTATTTTAGCACCATTTTTATTCTAGAATATTAGAGAAGATACACAAAATATACAATTATTATATCAAAATATTCTATTTTAGCACCATTTTTATTCTAGAATATTAGAGAAGATACACAAAATATACAATTATTATATCAAAATATTCTATTTTAGCACCATTTTTATTCTAGAATATTAGAGGATACACAAAATATACAATTATTCTATCAAAATATTCTATTCTAGCAAATGGGACATCTGGGTTTTGCACTAAAACCAAGGAGAGGTGGGGAACCACTTAAAAGTGATATACTCATGTTAACCTAAGATAAAGAATGCTAAACTTAATTAAACTTATGAACAATTAAATTCTTTTTTTTTTTGGAAATTGATGAACAATTAAATTAAACATGCTTTTTACGAAGAGGAATCCACTTTGTGCAGTTTGATTTTTCTTTTTATTTTTTTTGAAAAAACACAGATTTATTGATTTGATGATTCCTTGGAAAATAACAATTCAAAGACAGCGGAATAGAATTATGAGTTGGGAGTTGGGACCATGATATCACATCGATCCATCCAATTTTTATTTTTTATTTTTAAAATTATATTAATTTTATGGAATTGTTTCCTCATTCTCGTACAAGATGATAGGGATGCAACTTTCTCACCCTTAGGCCTTAGCTTGTTACGATTTGCAAAGTGGTCCGATTCCAGTCTAATACAAGATTATGGTCAACGAAAATCAATAATATGCAATCAACTTAATTAATAATGGAATTGATATAATTAGTTGTTTTAAAATAGATAATATTTGTATATTTTTAAAATGATTCATATCTTTATATTTAATTATAACAATAATACGCCCTCTTGCCGAAAGCTGATGGAAGCAATACAAGTCCTCCTCATACATGACGAGAAACATTCCATTTTAAATGACGGATGGTTGAGATTCGAGTTGGTTTTTCTTACAATGTTAATAAACCAACTCAACTAAATTTGTTAAGCTTAAAACATACTCTCTTCGTCACTCTTAATTTGGCCTATGTCTATTTTAATTAGTTCGTTTTAATAAATTGCTCAATTAACAATTAATATATATTATGACTTCATCACTTTAACACATATTACTCTTTGTTTCTCTCTTATAACTAACGTACTCAATCAACTCCTTAAACTAAATTCTATTCCATCGCCATGGGCCATGGTGCAGAATGAGGGAGAGAGGGAGTCCTCTCTCCGTCTCTAAGAGATTGCACAATTTGAATAATACAGGAATTAAGAAATAGTTAGAGACCACTAAATTGTGTTGGTAAGATTAAATGTGAAAAAATGAGTGAAGTAGTGTGTTTAAAATTTAAAGTGATTGGAACACTATCACCTATGTAATATAGAAATGTGTAAACACCAAACGTAAAAACTAAATTTACATAAATTTATTTAGATATATATAATTTCAATTTGTCGTGTATGAGACCGTTTTATCATCAAACATACTATTATAATCAGTTAATTTCTCTAACTAATTATATTAAAATTATAAATAATCACTTAAATTAACTATATATATACAAATTCTTACTTGAGACGTCTATTGTAAAGACAGCTCTCAAAAGCCCAGTCCAATTCTAAATATATATTGTTACTACTCTAAATATAAATTTAAGGTGGACTTTTGAGAGTCTTCTTTACAAAAAGGTCAAATAAAAATGGTTATATTTTAAATTTGTAGATATTGTTTTCCCTTGAAGGAATAATACCAGCGAACATGTCTCCTAAGAGACCGTCTATGGTATAGACGGCACTCTGAGTAGCCCAGTCCAATGGAAATTTCAGTTGCTTTTTTTGAAAAGTGCAAAAATGTGATGGACCATTACACCCGTCTATGCTATAGACCGTCTATAGCAACAATTTTTGAATACTAGAAGATGATTGTGATAAAGGGTATTGGGCCGTGATGGGAAAGGGCAATGAAAGCCCATAAAGACATGTGAGAAAAGGCAGTTTGATGTAGCTAAAAAGCGACCACGCCCGTTTTAGTGCAATAATTTGGTCTACCTTTCTTATTATTTCTCCATCTTCACTCCATTCCCTTTTCTTCCTTCTTTCAAATTATTTTTTGTCTCCCCTAATTCTTCCCCACCCTTTTCAACTGGTCAAATTGTTCCCTTTGCTTCCACTATTATCATTTTATTATGGTCTTCATCATTATCCTTTTTATTATTCTTTTAATTTCTACTTTTTTTAATTAATTATTTTTAATTCTATCTAATGATGTCATTATAACGTATCATCTTGTCTCATTTAAACATTAAGAAACTAATTTAATAAGAATTGATCATTGGGATCTTATGATTTCTTTTGATTCTATACTATGTTAAATTTTTTTCCCCCTTTATATCAAATTTATATATTTATAGAGCAAGCTCAAATGAACTAATGAATTAAGTTAATTTGTTTCATTTCATAATTATAAATTTTAATGTAATGTTATTATCATCATCATCAACCTAATATCTCGCTCGTAAGAAGATTTGGGCGAGAAAAGGTAAATATTTGCATCCCTTGAAAGAGACCTCCATAGAGAGAAATATGAGTGACATTATTATCTCCAGGGTAAAACTATTTGCAAAAAAACCTTAGCCAAAACTAAGGCTAAAATAAGAAAATATACAGAAGATCTCTTGAGAGACTGTCTATGGCAAAGACGACTCTCCCAACAGCTCAGCCCAATGATTTTAAATTTAAAAATAAGTCTGATGACTTATCGATTACTTATTTTACAAAATGGGCTGACCCATATTTACTCGTCTATGATATAGACGGTCTACAGCAAGAATTTGTGTAAAACAATACGTTGAGTATAAAAAAATACAAAACAAAACGAGTAAAACAACTAAACAATCGGGTAAGAAAGACAACTAAACAAATTATTACAATAATAATCTAATATATAAATCTAACGTCTCCAACTATTCACATTCTCAGTCAGTTCATAAAGAGGCAAAACTGACTCAATTAGCATTTATTTACCTTAAAAATCAAATTTAAGGGTACAATTGTCATTAAAAATTTGGGGGAACAATATTAAATTTTAAAGGAAAAATTACCCAGAATAATACGACCTTTCACTGATTTCCCAAGAATAATACGAACTTTCAATTAACCACCAATAATACGAACTTTGACATGCATTTTCCGCTGGCATACATGACCTATTTATAACCGGTAGTACAGGTCTTTTTTTGACCGTTGCTCAGCAGGTTTCATCTCGTATTATTGGTGGTTAATTGAAAGTTCGTACTACCGGTTGAAACTTGCTGAGCAATGGTCAAAAAAAGACATGTACTACCGGTTATAAATAGGTCATGTATGCCAGCGGAAAATGCATGTCAAAGTTCGTATTATTGGTGGTTAATTGAAAGTTCGTATTATTCTTGGAAAATCAGTGAAAGGTCGTATTATTCTGAGTAATTTTTCCAATTTTAAATAATAAAAGAAAATAAGAGTTGAGGATACAATAATAACGGTGGATATTAGATGTTTAATTTAAGCAAATTGAGAAGCATAATCATAATTTGGGGAAGCGGGAGACCCGCTCGTGCGGAAAACAACTCACGCTTACTTAATTAATCAACCAAATTTTGGTATTACACTCTATCATTATGTTTTTAAATTTTATGCTATAAGACAAAAAGTATTATAGAAAATCCAATCCAAAAATAATTAAAGAAATCATATATGTAAATAAATTAGTGAAATTAAAATCATTCAACTAAGCTCGAAGACCGTAGTACTAGTCAAAGCTAACAGCACTTTAATTATACTTTAAATTTAAATTCAACATAATTGGATTTTAGATGTGTAGTTGTTTAGTGAGTGTTTAAGTATATAAATTTGTATCTTATGCTAAATGAAAAAAAAAAATTCTATTATCAATTTTAAAATAAATATGTTTATAAGTAACAAGTTTGTGTATATATATTGATTTATATAATTAAATCGATGTCTACAATTTATTTTTTTTCTTCTTGAGTTTACTAATTTTTTGTTGAAAGGTCTTCAGTTTACTACTTATAGGAGTGTTCACCGGTCCAAATCCGGACCGGATCGAAACCGGTTGGATTGAAAGACCGGAATATCAAATATGCTAAGACCAGAGACCGGACTGGATGCAACCGGTCCGATCTTGTCTTATATTGTACACCCCTACTTAGCTAGAGATTGCGTAGATAAATTATACTCCATAAAGCAGACGTCATCGGAAGATGAAGAAGTAAAATTTAAAATATATAGATATAGTAAATAAGTTTCTTTCGATTATGGAGTATTTGTTATATTTCACTTTTTTGCACAATTTAATGTGTTGTTTGATTATTTATATCTTGAATCATGCATGACTAAAAATTTTTAAAAATCTTATACAATTATAAAAGGTCAATACTATAAAAATATGTAATTAAATAATTAAAATAAAATCTCACTTCTCTATATAATTTTTTTTCTCGCACATTAACCTGAATATACTTTAAAGTATACACTAATGTGACAAGTATATCACAAATTGTTTATAACCTCGAATCTAAACTCGATCTAACCTGGATAGGCCTAATCACAATAAAGGAAGTATTTTGATCAATCCATGAAATTTGAGAAAGACATAAATAAAAATTATAGCAAAATGAAAAGGAGAACTACCAATAGAAGTATGAATTAGATAACACAATTATTGTGAAAAGCGGTCTTTCCTAGAGAAGCATTAGATATATGGCCAATATGGGTTAAATAGTCCAATTAATACAAATTAGAGAGAAAATAAAAACATGAGTCTTTATATTGAGGTCGTTTCTTTGAAAGACAGTCTCTCACAATAATAGCTCGTTAGATAATTCTTTATTAATAAAAAATTAATAATTTAAAGTGTTTTTGTTTTTCTTTTAAATTAATAAAAGATTCCCAAAATGTTTTAGCAAAGACAAAACTTTACACCTTTTGATAAGGCGAATGTCTTGTATAAATACCTTACATTCTAAACAAAAGATCCTTAACTCCACGCAACTTTCATCTTACTAACCAAACACACCCCCAACATTCTCTCTTTATTCTACAAAACCCACAACAAGTTTGGAGAGAAAACAGAAACAATATTTTACACATAAAATAGTACAAGTTTAAGCATATATAGAAAATGGCTGTTAATTCGGACAAAGAGAAAGAAGTTGAGAATGTGATAATAGGCAACTACATTGAAATGGAGAAAGATGAATCCAAGCCTACTACCTTCAAAACTGCTCTCTCTAATCTTCTTTGGCATGGTGGCTCTACTTATGATGCTTGGTTTAGTTGTGCCTCTAATCAGGTAATTTTTCCCATGTTACTTGATATGGTATCAGAGCTCTATGTACTGGTAGGTGAATTAGATTACATGTTTAAATCTATCTATTTTTTAAGTATGAGAGGTTATATGTTGCATTCAGTATTCTAGTCCAAAGAGTTCTAATATGAATGGGCATAATAAAGTATATTTCTTCTGTTCCACTATATTTGCTACATTTCACTTTTTACGCAATTTAATAAGTTGAGAAGTATTTATTATATTTGGTTTAGTTTTTTACCATTTAAACAAAAAGATTGATTTTATACTCTATCCTTAACGATTAATTTATGTATTTTGGGTGTAATGAGTAGGTTGCACAAGTGCTGTTGACACTACCATATTCATTCTCACAGCTGGGGATGTTATCAGGAATCATATTCCAACTCTTCTATGGTATACTAGGAAGTTGGACTGCTTATCTAATTAGCATACTCTATGTTGAGTATAGAACTAGGAAGGAAAGAGAAAAAGTTGATTTTAGGAATCATGTCATTCAGGTAATTTTATCATTACCAATTTTCCTTAATTAAAAATTAATTTAATTCATTACTTTCTTCGTTTCAATTCGTTTGTTACATTTTTATTGAGCTGTATTAGGCTGTGACAATTCGTCATATAAAGTCACCGTGGCCCACCCGTGGGGTCACAGGACACCCGTGGGTTCGGGCCCACAAACCCACGGGTCAAGAGCGTTGACTTGCACATACACTCGGTGAGGTTCATTGTTTCCCAAAACTATATGACAATGGGAAGATTAGTTCATCCGCAAAGTCAACAACCACTATTTTATCGATGTGAGATCTTGTCTCACATGTGAAATATTTCCAACAAGCTGGTATATTATGTCTAATCTATTATACTCCCACCTGGAACTTATAGTGACATCTTTCGATAAAACATGTCACAATTGAGTGCGAGTATTATAGAACGGAAGAAATATTATATTGAAATAATTATGTATTTGATGTTTAAATGTGATTAATTAATGCAGTGGTTTGAGGTGCTAGATGGGTTACTAGGAAAACATTGGAGAAATGTTGGGTTGGCATTTAATTGCACATTTCTTCTATTTGGATCTGTCATTCAACTCATTGCTTGTGCAAGGTATCTATCTAACCTAGCTAGTACTCTATAATCCATATAGTACTATATTGGATTTTACCTCCCTAATGGAATCTAGCTAAAATAATTAATGTACTAATTACTATCTAAAACAGTATAATTACATTAATCTAGTCATGATTTCTGTCATTAAGTAGGTGTTCATTTAATTTATTTAGTTTATTTTTCTAATTATATATATTGATTTGAATACTATTTGCAGCAATATATATTATATAAATGATAATCTGGACAAGAGAACTTGGACCTACATTTTTGGAGCATGTTGTGCTACCACTGTCTTTATTCCTTCATTTCACAATTACAGAATTTGGTCATTTCTTGGCTTAGTTATGACCACTTATACTGCTTGGTATCTTACCATTGCCTCCATTCTTCATGGTCAGGTATAACGCAACCTTACTCTTGTATTATAAAAATTAAACGCTATTATATTTTCAAATTTTTGTTGATACATTATCAATAACTCGATATTAATAATTCAAACTTAAACTCTTAAGGATAGCTTAACTGTTGGATGAGCTTTACTTAGATTATATCCTAGAGTTCACATGTTCAAGTCCTTTTAGGATCATTGTTTTCCTAGTCGTTATTCTCAGGCCCTTGGGAATATTTGTGCTCAAGCTGACATCAGTGTCGTTTCTAACATTTTTTTTTATAGGCCCCAAGAAAAATAATAAATATGAGCCCACTCTATAAAAGATCGAATTTTATGTTTAATCAAAAATATTTATTAGTAATCATGATACTTTTCCCATCTATTATGCTACAATATGGTATCTAGCTAGTTGCAACTCATAATCTATGTTGTATTATAAAGTAAAATGGTATATTTATTCTTTTAATTCTTTACTAAAAGTATAATAGAAAATCCATAATCCTAGAAAAGCTAGCTTAAGGCAACCTTCCATGTGATCTTTTTCATAGTTAATCATGTAACAAATATGTAACCCGACCAATCATGTGCTTTGTCTTAAAGTAATTGCATTGATTAGGAGCTTCATTAGTAGCACTAACAACATATTAATGCTTTTTGAAGAAGGCAATTAATATTTTGCTAATCGGCAGTTTAATTAATTATTCCCAAAGAAACATCAACACCCAAATTTTCAGGCACTAAAATTAGCCCTACCACATCTCATGTATTTATACTTTCCGTCCTAAAATCAACTTTTAAATCTTAGGAGTACCTTTGAATATTTATAAAAAATTTTAGATAAAAAGTTTTTTATGCATCAAGTTCATAATAAATTATTGTGAATAAATTATAAAGTTATTTAAAAAATTTGTAATTTTATTTAAAAATTCTTGCTTTTATCATTTTAGTTTACTAACACTTTTATATTACTTCCCCGTTACATAATATTTGCTACTGATACTGATGGTGACATTTTTTCACACAAAATGTCATACTCAATAGTAAGTATTAGCCCATTTATATTAATAAGATACTTTTGAATTTTCGGAATAATATGATCAAATTGATTCTGAAATTGATTTAATATTATAAGTGCATGGGATACCTAATTAAGAGATAATTGGTGAATTTGGGGTGAAATGATGAAATTACACCGAAAAAATAAGTGCATGGAATACCCATGCAAGGGGTAAAACCGATGTACTATCACATGTCACACTTAATCACAGTCTTGAATTAATTAATTTATTAATTAATTTACTAGTTTAATTAACTCTTACGTGTATGTCGGTATTTGTCTCTAAACATGTGTAAATTCCAAGTACAACCACAACAACTAGGGTTTTAAAATGTATTCCCTCGGTTTTATAATATTTTTTTTATTTCAAAAATTTTTTATTTTAAAGACATAGAAATTTTTAAAAGATATATAGAAGACAAAATGTATTCATATAAAATTGTGTTCGATATGTTTTAATGTTATTTTTATGATACATTTGTGTAATTTTTTTATGATGTATATTTAGAGAGTATTAATCTTGGTGATTAAGTGGCCGGGTCAGGGTGTTTTTAATCGGTTGTGATTACTGAATAATTAAGGTATATTAATTAGAAGGTGATTAATAGTTGATGTGATTAAAAATGTGATTAGGTTGAAGGTGTGAAGCACTCAGGGCCGACCAAGTTAGTATTATATTTCACGGGGGCCACAAACATTCTTTACACATTTGGAGGACATGCTGTTACTGTGTAAGACAAACTCTCATCTACCCAATATTTTTGTCTGAAACTTCCTAAATCAATATCTATTGGTCAAACTTCAAATTATCTTTGATATGTAAATTTATTAAGATAATGATTTTTCTTATTAAAGATAATCGAGTTTTGTCTTAGTTAAAGTATATATCATCTCCTTTTAAATTTTGGGTTTGTATGGTACGCTGTAACAAATTCAAAAAATCTAAAAAAAATATACGCTTTGTTCTTTGGCATAATCAATAGTTTAAGCTAATAGTTACTAAGAAGTTTTGTATTCTATGAAGAAGAATAACCATATAAGGTCAAATATGTCAATTCCGGTTATACAAACATTAGCCAATCGATGAAAATGACACAACAATAGACATTTTCTGAAAAATTTATAGATGCAATGACCAATAAATGTAGATAAAGTTGTAAGAAAATTCCATGTCTTTTGCTTTTTTTTTTTTATAAAACATAGGAATAATTATTCTAAGGAGTAAATACTCAACGTCTCCCACTAATTTTGTTAAAATTATTATTAGTTCCGATTAAATTTATTATATTTTTATTTTTTATAACTCATGCTCTTTTTAAATATTATTCAATTAAATTTATAAATGTTCTGATTAAATTTATTACATTTTCTGTCTCTCTCTTTATTTAAACCACTTTCTATATTAGTTTATTATATCTATTTTGTACCTATTTAATCTTATATATAAGCTTAATTATTATTATCTTATCCCATATTAGTCATTCGTTTTTATTATTTATTTATTTTATTTTATTTTCTAACTTAATTTTCTTTTCCCAAAATTTTATCCAAAAATCTTAGGAGCATTTGTATTTTGTAGGGTAAATGGTTGTATGATACTTTATGATGATTTAACATAAAATAAGTAAGGCGTGCGTAACATAAAAAGTAAATGCTTTTTCCTGCCTTTTCTTGACGAAACTTTTCCCTGCATTTTTCTTTCTTAAACAATGTAGAAAGCAAGTGTTCTTTTACAGTAGTAGGAGTAATTCATTACAAGTATAATAAATAATATTAGTAGAAGTATAATTAATTAATGGGGTCCAACTATTTTTTAAAGTCATCTTTTTCATTCACTTTTTTCTGTATTGATAGCTGGGTATAGAATGTACTATTACAGATTTACAGTTCATCCTCAAATTTTCTTTCTGATTTGATTTATTGGAGATCCTCTTCTATTTCTGATTTTAAAAGCATCACCTTTTCTCCCTCTTTCATTTACATGTACTACTAGATTATTTATTGTTTGAGTATTATTGATTAATTACATAACATATAGGATTTCAAATTAAAAGTCTTGCATATTATGTTGGTCTATGTTAATTCTTGTGTTCACGAACCTAATAATAATAAGTATTTTTCAAATGTTGTAATTAATTGTACTTGTCAAGCGAAAATATTAACTAATTTAATGATTCTAACTTTTAAAGTTGGTACACCCTAAAACAGCGTTGACCAAATCTATACAAGACCAGAGGGGTCTTTGAGGGTGTGCGAGGTGATCGACCGCACAGGGCCCCTCTTTCTCCCGTATATGAAAAAGTTAATCAAAAAAAGAAATAAGTTAAATTTATTAATAAAATATATTATATTTACTATAAATAAGACACATAACAAAATTTAGCACAGGGCCCCCAAATTTTCCAAGACGGCTCTGTACAAGACTTTATTTGCTTAAAGTAGATCTTGTGACGCATTTACACATCTGGCTTAATAGGCTCTTAATTAAGTAATTTTACAGGCTTTAAACTATCAGATTAAAGTTTTAGTTAAGTCAATTCTCTTACAAACATTAATAATAGTTCAGCTTTATCATCATTCATTCAAAATTAAAATAGTCACTAATTAGTAAATAATATTAATTTTGAAACGTCTAACTGATGCCATATCATTTTGACAATCATTTTAAAATGATAGTTGATATTTCAAATATGTTTCGTACTCTATCAGTTAATATTCGAGAAAACATTATGTTTGTTATGTTAGTAGTATTGATAATAAAAATTGGGGAATGTGTAGGGAGGTAATGCACGCAATGTGGAAGCCACAAAAGTTCAAAGCAATATATTTACTAGCAACTCTATATGTGTTGACATTAACACTTCCCTCAGCATCAGCAGTTTATTGGGCATTTGGAGACATGCTTCTTGATCACTCCAATGCTTTCTCTTTACTCCCTCGTTCTCCTTTCCGCGACATGGCTGTCATTCTCATGCTCATTCACCAGGCACGATAATTTTACCTTTATTCTTTTAGAATAATTTGTGAATTACAGCCTTAAGGATTAGCACTTTTGTGAATTACAGTCTTAACGTTTAGTTTTTTCTAATTACAGTCACCAATAATGTATCAAAGTTTACAGGTAGGTTTAGGCCAAAAACACGTATTTTCGACCACTTAATCTGATCTGCAAACTTTGTGTTTTGGCTGATCTGCAAACTTTGATACTTTGGTGACTTTAATTCTAAAAAAAAAACATTAAGGTTGTAATTCGCAAAAGTGCTAAACTTTAATGTCGGAATTCGCAAATTATTCTTTTAACTCTATTTAATTACCATTTTACAATTGACCAAAATGTATATGCTAATTGAATGCATAATATTTGATATTATGCAGTTTATAACATTTGGGTTTGCATGCACACCCTTGTATTTCGTATGGGAAAAGGCCATCGGATTGCATGATTGTAAGAGCATGTGTAAACGCGCAGCTGCTAGGCTGCCTGTCGTCATTCCCATTTGGTTTTTGGCTATCATTTTCCCATTCTTCGGACCCATCAATTCCGCGGTCGGATCTTTGCTCGTTAGTTTTACCGTATATATCATCCCCGCCTTAGCTCACATGTTCACATTCCGTTCTGCCGCTGCTCGTGAGGTAACAATGCTACTTACATAGGCAGAGTATAAATTAACAAATTTTTAAAGACTTTCTGCAATTTCAAAAATTAAAATATTTTTATAACGACTTTGTATTTAAATTACATTTAACATATACTGCATAATTAAAATTATTAAACATGTTCAAAACTCGCATTCTTAAATTCGTTCATCTAAAATATCAATGAAAAGTAATCAAATTAATCGTTGAGTTAGTGAATGATTTTATTAGAGTATTAATATGATAAATGAAAAATTGGTTAGGTGAGGTCTCAATAAATGTATATTCTATCAAATCACAAATTATTATAATGTTTATTGAAAAGTGTATGTGTCTAGCTGAATAGGAGTATTGTATTTTATAGTATTATGTACGTATAGTAAATATCATACTTAGAACTATACTTGATGTTATTGGTTAGCGTATGGTCACGGTCAAGTAAGACAAACACCGGTTTTTTCTCCAAAAAAAAAGATATTTTGTTATTTTTGTTGTCTTCAATTATGTGATCATTATAAAATTATTAAATTTAATTATTAATATTTACTAATGGTTTGTGTTTAATTTAATGCAGAATGCAGTAGAGCAACCACCCAGATTTGTAGGAAGGTGGGCTGGATCATTTGCCATTAACATATTTGTTGTAGGATGGGTACTTGTAGTCGGGTTCGGGTTCGGTGGATGGGCTAGCATGATCAATTTTGTGCACCAAATTGACACCTTTGGATTGTTCACAAAATGCTACCAATGTCCGTCGCCCAAGGCTGTCAATGCAACCGCTCCTCCGCATTCTCCGGCTAACCTCACCCGCGTACACCACCTTGCCCATCATCTCTAATCGATTTTGCGATCTGGTGTGATCTAGTCAATTATGTTCGCCTTATGAAGTCAAGGCCACCAAATGTGGTATAGCTATTAGAGAGGCTAAAATACATGATGTAATGTTTTTGGTTTGTGGGTCATTAGTCTCTATCTAATACTTAAATGTGGCCAAAAAAAGAGGTTAATTGATGTCTTAGGTTTGGAGGTGCATGTCTTGAGAAATTCAATTAGAAAACAAAAAAGGAAATTTTTAGTTTGGTTAGATATTTGTTATGATTTTGAGAATCTCTTATATGAAATATATGAGAGTATGTAATTTAGCAATGAGTATTGCGTTTCAAGAATCGATATTTTGTTTATTTCTCACAATTAGTTGTAGCTAAAATATGTCATTTTTTTAATCAAGGGTATTAAAGAAGCTTGTATTAATTAAGTACGGTTGTACACGTGGCACCTTCATATGATGTAGAGTAGTGAAAATATGAATTATATGATTTCCATGGTTTCTATTCTTTTAGCAGATTTTATATCTCTCTATATGTTAAAAAAAAAATAAGAGTCCTTATTAAGTTTAATCCCTAAACAATTTCTCTTTAGGCCAACTCTTAGGATCATGTCTATATCAACTTCGTCCTAGTGAACATATAAATAATTCAACTTAATAGGTTATTTTAATCAAAATATAACCTATTTAGTGCAATTATTCCAAAAACTAAAAATTATTGTCCAAACAGTAAGTCTCGTGGGAGACGGTCTATTCTATAGACGGAATACATAAAGCCCAGCCCAAAATATAACATAGTATATTTGGGGTTACAATAAATTATTTGGGGTTATAATAACTTATATTTAGGGTTATAGAATAGTATATTCGAGGTTATAATACCTTACATTTATGATTATAACATAATATAATTGATATTATAATAAAAAAAAATCAATTAAGGGAAATGGACTGGCCCAATTTTGTGGTCTATCCTATAGACCGTCTCTTGTGAGATTTTGTGTTGTCCAAAAGTACATCTCAACCAAAAACAGACCATATGTAGTGAAGATATAAATAGGCGGTGTAAAACAAAGGTGGATGTACCAAATGTAGCCCAATAGCAGGCTGTTGTACAATAGGTCCAATAGGATAAATTTAATTAGTTTTTGACTCTAGTGAGGGAAAAATTGGAAAAAAAAAAAAGTTTTAGTATAAAATATTTTGCTTTGTACGAAATTGTTGTTAAGGATGCAAATTTTTACCTCCAAAAACCAACCCTTGTTCTTTTAATTTTGTCTTGACAATTAAAACTCATTGTATAGTGCAACATTTTTCATTTAAGTAAAATCACTATTATTAAAAGCGACTTTAAGCTTTCCTTAACCCAGCCTTTAGTTTAATACTTCTTCTATTTCATTTTATTTGCAACACTTACCGTGTTTGAAAGTTTCATATTACTTGCAATATTATTATTTTTGTCAAAAATAATCTACTTATTTTATATCACTTTATTCCTACCCCACATATCATCATCAATCATACATCATCCCATTAATTATTTAAATATACCCACAAGTCAGAACCACTATCTAGTTATAATATATTTTTTTTATTTCTATCCCACACATCATCATTAATCATACATTATCCCTACTTTTAAAATACTAATTTCACAACCCTTAAAAAATATGTCAAATCCTATGGTGCAACTAAAACGGAACAGAGGAGGTAGGATCTAAAATCGCTATCTATGGGTGCATTTATCCTAAATGCTTACTCCCTCCGACCCATTTATTTTACATTAATTATCATTTTGGTCTGTCCCACTTAATTTGCATCATTTGTATTTTAGGACAATGGCCCACTACTTTCTTTCAATCTCATCCACAATTTTAAATCCTTTTTTAATTTCATTTATACAATTTATATTCTTTTCTCATTTACACAAATTGTTGTGAGAGAAGGTCTCTCCGAGAGACATATTACATATATGGGGTAAATAGCTCAATTAATACAAATTAAAGAGAAATAATTTTTTGTACACTTTTCACATTTTAAATCCTCTTTTAATCCCACTACTTCCTTTATTTTTACTTTTTGTACAATTTTCACAATAATTTTTGACTTTCGATAACCTTAGTTTAGATTAAAAAAATAATTTTTAATAAACAAAAACATATAATGTATTTATTTGTCGGCTTGTTTTGTGGGCTCGGTTTTTTCCCGTATGCACATGAAGAGTGGGCGGGGAAACCTTTCCTCGAAGGTGGGTCTCGGTTCCACACTGATGCAAATAGGCTTTTCCGAGTTTTCCTGACTTGGGTGTATTGGTGTTTTTCTGATAAATGAAAAAGCTTTTTATTTGCCAAAAAAAACATACATCAAAAAAAATCTAACAAGATATGACTTTAATATAGTGTGCATTTCCATGTTTACCCTCAAACTAGTTCATATGGTTTGAAACAATAGCCTAAGAAAATAAGAAGAATTTGTTTTTTTACTATGAAATAGCCCATGTTTTAGTTTGTTATACCTTGAGCGTGCAGGCCTGAATGGTATAGTTAGTTCAGGCCCACTTGATCAGGTCAATTCATAAAATCAGGGCCAATAAAGGAATTTCTAACCAAAAATTTCTAATTAATCATCCTAATTTGTAAATTACTACAAAAAGACAAAAAAATAATAATAAAATTAATAAAATTAAAAAAGATAAATAAAAAAAATTAAGCTTCACCCAATTGAATCTTAACACATAACATAAGGGTGATTGGTTAACTTCACAAATAACTGTTATTTACTAAGACCTTCTCATTTCTAAGTAAGTAACTCTTGTATGAGACTCATTCATCGTGAATTGGAAAGAGAACTCTATGCGTCTAACTAAACAGTTTAAATTTTAAAAATGAGTGATTTATTATCTTCAATATTAATTTACATTTAAAATATTGTGTTATACTTAAACATAACATATTAAATTTATGTTATATTTCGTCTTAAATGAGAATATGTGTTTCATCGTTGTTTCCTGTTTCTTAAAAATCATACAAGTAAAACACCAAAATTTGGCCTTCAAGTAAGATTTTAGATTTAATTCTCAGTGCCCTCTTTCTCAACTTGATCTTTTTGTACAAACTGTTTGAAAATTAAATAGATAAGAGTATAATAACTGGATCAAAATATGTCAAATTTGAATGCAAAATGACTATTCTCTCTGTTATATTGGGATTGCAATATTTATTCTTAAAAGTTCTGATATGAATTTGTGTAATGTTGTAATTTCAATGGAACAGATGAGTATTTCTTAGTAGTTATTTTTCATACATGTTTGAATCTTTCCAAATCCTTATATTATTAATGTAATTTCTGTTCAAACATAATCATGGATGCAAATTAAAGATCAATAGATATATTTTTTTTTTTTCCAACAATCAAATGTGACAAAATATAATTTAAGCGAACTGTTTGTCAAAAATTAATCATTGATTTCGGTTATTCATTAGAAAGAAAGCGAGTAAAAGCCAAAAGTCAATGGAAAAGTTACCTTTAGTTTGACTTGAAAGTCGTTCTTTTAGTTGGCTTAAAAACCATGTACATAAGAAAATTTTATTTTTTTTTTGAAAAAAACTCAAAAACGTCAAAAGTCTTTATCAACTAAAAAATTATCAATGAAAAAACTATTTGTCAAATAGGGCCTTAATGATTGATTTTATTGGATTATCATTTCTCTCTAACCATACATACTTAAATTTCCAACTACTATGATTCACTAGTTATTCAAAATTAGAAAGTCCAATTAAGAAGTGGGTAGTATAGAAGTGGTCACTAGTACTTGCTTTAGAATATGATCAATTCAAGACTAAAATTTCAAAATTTATCAAGATAGGGTATGTTGCATAATTTATATTCCAACTACAGTTTATGATATTTATTACTTATTAGTACATCTTGAGCTAATGGAATTGAGTCAATAAATGAGATTAATAACAAGTGGGTTAAAGAAATAAATGGGCCGGATAAGAATATAGATGTGTTAATAAATTTTTAAATAAGATGGAGGAGCATTATCAAATGAAGAAAGCATGCAAAATAAATGAGTATAGGAGGTTCTGAGCAGGTTCAACATGTTCGATTACAGAGGGCCCCAAAATATTAGAGGCCTCAATATTAAATTATTTTTTACATTTTTATGAAAATCGAGTGTAAATAAAATGAGATATAGAGATTACTCACTTTATTTATGACAATAATAAGTTGCATTATTGAATATAAAAATTCACGAAAAACTTACTTTTATTTGACTTGACCTGACAAAAGCTTACTTTATGGTTAAATGGATTTTATAAGTAAAATTTCAAGTCAAATTGTTAAGATTTTAGAACTAGGTCAAGATTTATGTAGATCTCGAGTTAGACTTCTTTGACTCCACTCAACTTTTTATTACGAATAAAACTTTAAGTTGTAATAGCGCTTTGTCTAATGTAAAAATGATTATTAGTCGTAAGTCTGCGTAGAACAATGAGAATAACTAAATAAGTATTTTTCTATTACAATTTGCTATATAATTCATAAAGAAACTCTCACTAGAAAATGAATATGTGAGGGACAAAATGAATGAATAACTAAGTAAAGTACAAAATTAAAAGAGGGTCATATCAAGTTGATTTTGAGTTAGGTATATTTCGAGCTGGTATAAAATTGAGTTTTGAGTCTATATTGAATTTTTACATAATTGTAAATTATTTCCGAAGTCGGAACAAATTGAGTTTCATTATAAGATCGAGTAAGTTTCGGCTCATCGAGACTATTTTGAACACCATTCCGTATTCGCTAGTTCATCATACTCCTATCTTTATTGCCCAAAAGGGAGCTATTCAGGTAGTTAGGTTAGAAAGGTTGAAACCTTGACATGAAAGATGTGACAAATCAGGTAGAAAATAGAACCCTAGCTTCAATTTCATCCATGGATTAATCTTGTTCTTGTAGAATAGACTCAACAATACTGAACTTACTACTTTACATGTAATTGATGGGTGTTACAACAAATGGACTAGACCAATGAGTACCATACAACATTACTTTTTGCAAAGATGGTAATAAACGGTGGTAATAGGAATGAAAAATAAGTGTAATTTTGGTTGAAAAGTCTCTTGACTACTTTGATGTTTGTCCAACTTCAATCAACTCATTTTCTTCATAAAATTCATTCTAATGCATTACTATTTGGAGAGGTAGTATTATGTGGTTATGGAAATTTATAAACGAAAAAAATTTTTTGTGATCAAAGTTTCTTTACCATGGGAATGATATAGAACTTTTACACTATAAATCATTTTCATTACCGCGATTTAGTACCACTAATCAAACGAGCCGTAAGTCCTTTGTCAAGAGTTGGACTAATGGGGTGACGATGGTTAGCTTTTTTTATAACTTTTTGATTGACTTTTGATTTTTTATTTTTGATTCGACAACCATCTAAAAAAGGTGTTTGTTCTAACAAATAATTTTTTACTCCACATCCTCACAATAATTGGCTTAAATAATTAGCTTAAACAGTTGCTTTATCAGTCAAATATTCCCACTAATCAAATCAACTAACAGTTTCAACCAACAGCTTCAACTAATAACCATTTGTCATAAACATTTTATATAATTGTAAAAAAAATCATAAATGTATATACTACTTTTATAATCTGAAGTATTAATTAAAAATAATGCAAAATAATGGGAGTAGTTGAAAAAGGAAAGATGAAGACAGAGAAAGGGAAAAACTGGATAAATAGTAGTCATACTCATACAGATATGCAGGTGAGGAGGGATGGTGGAATGCAGTGACATGCATTCAATCAACTCCTAAATGACATCGGGTTTTATTTGGGTATGTTTGTCTTCTTCTGTTTGACCAGTCTTTCATAATACTCCTACTCATATTTATAGTCATTGTCATACTTGCTCCTTGTTCTATATTACTCGCACGGCCGGTAGTAATGAGAATGAAAAATTAGTGTAATTTTAATTGAAAATTCTTTTGACTATCTTGATGGTCATGCTTGACAACCTTCACTCATCTTATTTTGTTCATAAAATTTATTCCAATGCATTACTAATGGGAGAGGTGGTATTAGGTGGTAATGGAAATTTGTAAAAAAAAAAAACTTTTTTGTGATCGGGAATGACGTAAAAGTTTTGATGAAATTTTACACTATAAATCATTCACATTACCACCATTTAGTACCACTAACCAAACGGGCCGTAAAAGTTATAGAAATTTGATGTTATGAAAATATGTGATGAGACGAATAAAACATGATTTTACATGACTATGTTTTTTTAGTATAATAGCCGAAATATGTTAATTACCATAGAATGATGAACACTAAATTGGACCGAACATATTGGAAATGTCATCATATAATCAAAAAAATACAAGATGTATACATATTCTAAGCAGATGTAATAGAAGTACTATTTTAAATTTATATGGCAATAAAAAAAGAATTTAATAATTTATAAATAATTGAATATGCATAACATTTATTCAAAAAAAAAAATTCATCAATATAGAACAAATTATTCTAACAAAGCATGGTCGATGGATTCAATCATAACATAATGAGCTACATTCTAGCTAAGTTAACTGCAATATTATGCAATATTATGTTTTATAAATTGATGAAAATTTTGGGAATCAATAGCAAAGTTAATTTTAAGGGTTGTTAGGGCTTGTTTGTTTGTTTGTTGCTAAAAAATACCTAGCGGGCCGTTTGGTAGGCAGTAATAAACGGTAATAATGAGAATGAAAATTTAGTATATAATTTTGGTTGAAAAATTTCTTGGCTATCTTGATGGCTATACTTATTCAACTTCAATCATCTCATTTTCTTCAGAAAATTCATTCCAATGCATTACTATTAGGATAAGTGGTATTAGGTGGTAATGAAAATTCATAAACATAAAAACTTTCTTGTGATCATGATATGGAGCTTTTAATGAAATTTTACACTATAAAATTAAATCATTTCAATTACTACTATTTAGTACCACCAACCAAATGAACCGTAACATGTTTAAATTGTTTGTATGTTGAGATTCTAGCAATTAATTAAGTCAATTTGCATAAAAAAAACAACAAATAGATTTATGACAACAAAACATAATTGTGAAACTTTTAGTAAAAATCAAATTAAATTTTAATTTTCAACAGAGTAAAAAAGCCTAAATCAATTTTTGATTGGTCATGAGAATCATCAAATTTTACTTCTTTTTTTTTTTTTATGGTTTTTCAACCACCTCATATCAAAAAAAAATCTCTATTTCAGTTGTTAGTCCAAAAATCATCACTATCTAAAACTTTTTTACTATGCCCCAATTTTTTACAATGGGTCAAAAAACCATCTTTGACTCCTAGTCCTAAAAAATCATCTCTATTTTACTCGTGGATTATATACTTAAAATTATTTTCTTTGTTATTTTTTGTTATTCTTATTTACTTGTCACAAAGTCTTCAAAATATTTTTTAGTTCAATGTTTTCAATACATATCATGAAAAATTATAAAAAGTGTATGATAAAAAATAATATTAATAACAAGATTTTACTTAAAAATATTTTATCTTATATATAAATTTATCAAATATGTATTTAGATTTTTCTCTCTATAAGAGGAATATTATAAATGAAAAAACATTAAATACGCGGAGGACATCATTTTATGATTCTATTTAAATAATTTTTGTAGTTGACTCCTATCTTTGATTATAATCTGATGTTAATATTATTGTACTATTTAAAAAATTCAAAATTAGAATTGATTAAAGTTTTGTGAACATATAGGGTCCACCTATAATTTGTTCAACATAAATACCATAAGATATTTATTCAAAAAACATACCACGATTTATTTGAAATCACAAATGACATTGATAATTTTTTTAAAAAAAAACAATTTTTTTTAATAAAATAACCACCATTGAAAATGGTATTATGAATTAAAAATCGTCTTAATTCATGATGCTCATGCTCAACGCAGCACCAAATTCGACATTGACCAGTTGACCAAAGTTATTGACCAGTTGACCAAAGTCATTGACCATTTAGTACATTATACGACTTGTCGACTTCTTGTAAAAATATATTCAAAATCAAAAAAAAAAAAAAAAACTTTCCGGTTTCCAAAAATGCATATACCTATTAATTTCTCCAATTCATAAATTTTGTAATTATGATTTTTTACATAATCTAATATAGTAATTCAATTCTTAATATTTTTAATTGTTTATAATAAAAAATTATTAAAATTTTATATTATTGATCTCTGCATTGAAATGAATCGAACAAGATTTCATTTAACTAATTTCTAACTTATAAATTAAAAACTAATTAAAAATATGGAGATAAATGAATAATACAATATTTCTATTCTTGCAAATACTCCCTCTAACTCATCTTAATTGTCCTATTTCTTTATTTGGGCAATTCACTTCAATTGTCTCATTTCCTTTTTTGTTTATCTTTTTTTACCTAAATACACCCGCTTTTCAATCCCCAATACCCAATTACCACTTTTACAATTAATTTAAACAATTAAAATACCCAACTACCACCTTTTTGGTGGACCTCATCTCACTCTTAATATCCGTGCCCAACTCAAATGTGACAATTGAATTGAGTTGGAGGGAGTTACTTTTAACAGAAAAAGCATTTGATAATACACAAATAGAATTTTATCATATACTTCTCGGACTTTATACTTTCACCCAAATATCTTTTATGACGTCCTATGTATTTGTCAAATTATTTATTTTTAGACCTAGAGTTATAAACAACTAAAAATTATAAAAATTTGATATTATGAAAATATGCTACGAAACGAATAAAATAAGATCTCACATGACTAGTTTTTTTTCTCGTATAATAGCTGCAAGCCCGAAAATATGTAACATACCATAGAATGATGAACAATAATGCTAAATTGGGTTTGGTTGCAACTTGCAAGTTAATTTTTTTTATGAAAATCTTCCTCCGTTCCGTTATACTTATCATTTCTCCACTGAATATTTACTACCTATTATAAATATTTTAAAATAAATTAAATATTAAGTATTTATACACATTGAGTTCTTAACAAACGCTTTGAAATATGCGAACAAAATAAATAAAAACTTAAGAGAGTATTATAATCCTAATACACCATGCTAAGTTGCTAACCAATGGATTAAAGCAATTAATTAATCCAAACGCAGTTTCACTTCCCTTAATTGGTGGAACTGCAAAAAGACAATTTAGATACACCCATTTTATTATACGTTACTTTTATGGCTTTCTGTCGCTCCCCATCCCCAACTGCACTATTAAATAATATTAATCTTAGGTATTCCTCATTATTAATGTTACTCCCTCCTATTTATTCTAATAGTGTATAATTAAAAATTATAAAAACTATTATTTTGTAGAAAAAAAATTAAAAATTGCTACTATCCACCTTTTACAATATATTTTTTTTAAATTCGTCTTTTACAATAGTTAGTGCCTATCATATGTAGAATATTCCTTAATTAATTAAAAATATTGAAAAGATACACTTATTAAAAACTTCAATGTATATCCAAACACGCCCATTGTAGTCTACTAGTATAGCTTATTTTCGTGATTACCAAATACTAACGGCCCGTTTGGTAGACGGTAATAAATCGTAGCATTGAGAATGAAAAACTAGTATAATTTTGGTTTAAAAATCTTTTAGCTATCTTGATGGCCATGTTTGACAACCTTTGATCATCTCATTTTGTTCATAAAATCCATTCCAATGCATTACCAATCAGTGGCGGACGTATATTAGGGCCTACGGGGTCACGTGCCCCTAGGCGTTTTTTTAAAAAATAATTCAAAGTAGAATTTTCTATCGGTAAGAGTAAAAGTGTAAAATTATAATAGTAAAGTCTTTTGATGATAAGTACTCCCTCATATTAGTAATTTTGTCTTATTTATTTATTAGGCCAGTTGATTTATTTTGTCTATTTCCTTTTATGGTATGTCGTATTTAAAATTTTAGCAAGTCTTGTATGTAACCGTCTCATCGTGAGACGAGCCCATACAAGCAGTCCATTAGTTAAAAAAACATTAAAAGCGATGAAATTTAAATTAACACTTGTACTAGAACCGTTTTTTTAAATAGTTTCTTATGACCCAATTGAGGTCGTCTCACGGTGAGACGACATCGATATAGAAAGTGCACTATAAGAGATCAATCTACAATTTATATACAACAAACACATTCGAGTATAAGTAACTTTTTCTTTAGTTACAATATTTTGAATAAAGAGGAATAAATTTAATAAATAAGTTCAAATTGTTATTAGTTCAATTAATGCATATGATTAAACTCTATTTTATATTACGAGAGACTCTTTCAAGAATAAGATTGCAATTTTGATAAATTTATTGTACTAATACTTGTCATTTTGTAGAAATTAAAGAATCGGTTGTTAATTTTATAAATGAAACTTTGCTGAAGTTTCATCTATTAGTTGGTGCCCCCTAGGTCTTCGAACCCTAGATCCGCCATTGTTACCAATAGGAGAGGTGATAGTAGGAGGTAATGGAAATTTGTGAACAAAAAAACTTTTTTGTGATCAAAGTTTCATTACCATGAGAATGACATGAAAGTTTTGATGAAATTTTACACTATAAATCATTCCCATTATCACCATTTAGTACCACTAGCCAAACGGACCGTAAAAGTAATTTTTTCTATACGGTAAATTGATTGCTTCATCTCCATTACTTTACTATCATAGTATCATGAATTCACTTTAAATTTTTATATTTCCTCCTATTCAATCTAAATGTCCCATTTAGTTTTTTCATACTTGTTGAGGCAACATTTTAACCCTTAATATCTCAAATTATTCTTAATTAAAAATTATAAAATTTGATATTAATAATCCTTGTATTGAGACGAATCAAACAAGATTTCACATGACTATGTTTTAACTTATAGATTAAGAGTAAAATACAAATTAAGTGATGAGTGAATAATACTAAAAAACTAAAGGGGACATTTAGGTTGAATAGGAGGTAGTATTTGTTGATTAATGCAATACATGGTTTTTTTTCAGCATCGATATATATATGAAGTATGATATTAGAAAAAATTAAAGTTAGAGATATTATACAGTAAAAACATTTTCTATTTTAGTCTGTCCCACTTAATACTTCCTCCGTTCTTATTTAGTTGCTACCGTTGCATGGGCACAAATATTAAGGAGTAACTATGCAATGATTAGCAATAGGTGAAAAGTTGCTTTTTGAAATTTTTTAATATTATTTGTTGAAAAATGAAAAAGAAAAATAGGAATAATTAGATATAGAGTAGGATAAAAGTAGGAGTAGATATAACTTTAAATGATTAGTTTGTTACCAAATAAGGAAATGTAGCAAGTAATAAGAAATTTCCCAAAATGAAATATGTAGCAAGTATTATGAAACAGAGGAAGTATGTTATATTTCTATTTTTGGATAATGACCCACCACTTTCTTTTAATCTCATCCATACATTTTAACTCTCTTTTAATTTTATCCACAGAATTCATTCTCTCTCTTTATTTATTATCACTTTATTAATATTCATTCTCTCTATTTACCTAGTAGCCATCAAACTCATAACCATGTCCGCGTCAAATTCAAAAACGGTGCGGAGGAAAAAAATACGATAAATTTTGCAAAGAATATAAAAACATATCAACATTGTTGGAAAAATAAGAAAATAAACAAAATGTATTGATTTCCAGTAGAACTTAAACAAGATCTTACACAATTTCTTGAATATCAGCACTAAACATCCAAAAACACTGCAGAAAGAGCCCTCTTAGTTTCTACCCTCCGTTACATTCATTCAAAATATATTCATCATCATAATACCCCTGTAACAAAAGCAAACCAACCCCTGAAACATGAAAATCATCATACCGAAATATAACTAGTAGCACAGAGAAAACAAATTTCTCCAACCCATCATTAATCAACATCTAAAATCCAAAATTAAAACCCTTAATGAACATAAATATTAAACCCTAATAATAAACATTAACTTAACAACCTGAAACAAAAAACATAAACTTAAAATTATAATTTTGATTAAACAGATCCACTGATCAGCGAGCATTATTAGGACAATCCCTAGCAAAGTGACCTTCACCGCCGCATGAGTAGCATCCACCTCCGCCTCCGCCTCCACCTCCGCCTCCACCACCTCCATATCTTCCTCCTCCACCGCCTCTTGAACAATCGCGCGCCATATGACCAGCTTCACCGCAGCTGTAGCAATTTCCACCGCTGCCGCCTCCACCATAACTTCCGCCACCTCCACCACTCCATCCTCCCCCTCCACCATATCCACCACCACCAGATCTCCTTCCTCCACCATTGTAACCACCACCACCGCCATAGCTTCCACCACCACCGCCATAACTTCCGCCACCACCGCCGTAACCTCCACCACCGTAACTTCCACCGCCTCCGCCGCCGGAACGGCGATTGGAACCTTGAATAGGACCTTCGTTGGGACCTGTCACATCAACAGCCTTTGTGCGACCGTCATCACCAGTAGTCACTTGAAACTCAACGTCTTCTCCATCACCGAGGCTACGGAAACCTTCGGTACGGATGGACGATTGATGAACAAACAGATCTTCACCGCCATCAGAAGGAGTAATGAATCCAAAACCTTTGGTATCATTAAACCACTTAACTGTTCCTTTCAATCTCTCACCACCTTGATCTTCCATAGTTATATTTTTGAGCTTTCTCTCTCTATTACGAAGAGACTTTTAACTTTTACAGTCTCTCACTAGAAAGCTAAAGGATTGAGATATTTTCTGCGTGAAAAGGGAGCGGTGGTGGTGGGTACTTATATTGGCATGGCAAATGTTTTGCAACCCTTCCTTTCTAATGCCACGTTGGTTTTAGGTATTATTTTAAAGTTTTTTTAAAAAGGTTTAATCACTACTTTCATCATACTCCTATACTCCCCCCGTTTTTTAATGTTTTCTCTTTAAAATATTCTACTTCCTATAGAGAAATTTTATTATGATTTTTAAGACGTACATAGATGAAAAAATATATCCATGTAATATATCTCGTTAGATTGATCTTAATGTAAACTTATTTATTATATATTTTTTTATAATTTTTAATAATGCGTATTTAGAGACATTAATGCTCAAAATTTACTTTAAAAACTGCGAAAAAAGTAAATGGGAAGAATATTTAAAAACAGAGAGAGTACTTTATTAGTTATCTTTTATTACTTTTTACTTAATGAAATGAAATTAAATGTATTTTTTTATAAAATAATTTATATTTATAATGATAATGAATTATGAATAACTAAAAGTTATAAAATTTAGACGATTCAAATAAGAGCGTATATGACTATATTTAATATTAATATTTTATATAATATAATAATCGTAAATTCGTAATATATAAAATAAGTTTGAACATAAATAGTATCAAAAATCATAATGTAAGTATGTAACAAATATTTCAAAATAGAAGAAGATCTCGGTGAATATTTTTAAAAATAAAATCATAAGAGCACTTATTTAGTTACCATATAAAAATTATTTTCAAATGTTATATTCGGAAAATATCATCTTTAATTAAATCATAGTACAATTATTGAGATACTTTTGTTGGATCGTTTATATCTAAAGTTATACATAACTAAAAATTATAAAAATTTGATATATTATGAAAATATGCGATGAGACGAATAAAACAAGATCTCAATTGACTGTGTTTCTTCAAATATAAATTACTAGTGTAATACCCGTGCAATGCACGATATTGTTTAAATTTTCATATAGATAGAAATTTAATTATTTTGATAATTTTTTTTAGCATAATTATTAATTATTTATATATAAAAAAGGATTGTCTCATTTTCTTTTTATGCTAATGATTTTTTTACCTAAATACTACTGTTCTCACAAGTAATGGTCAAAATACCCATATTTTTACCACTTATAATACCCCAATTAGCACATTTACAATTAATTTAATCAATTAAAATAACTCAACTACGACCTTTTTGATAGACCTCGTCTCACCCTTAATATCCGTGCCCAACGAAATGAGATCATTAAAAAAGAATTGGAGGGACTTTGATTAAAAGTGACACGTGGCAAATAATTAAAATTCCTCAACTTTCATTATACATCTGCCACGTGTCAAATATGTCAATTTTATTATTTAGGATTTGGGTAATGGGTAGTGTAAAGGGCACATGAAGAATATTGAGATGGGAAATCAACGGTTGGGGAAAGCATATCGAGTACGGAGGGTGGTGATTGCTTATTGACCGTTGATTTGGGTTTATTTATTTATCTTTTTTATAAGAGGATAAAGAATATGAAAAGTGTAAAGTTGGTTGAAATTATGTGAAGATGTAAAAAGAGTAACAGAAGACGTGGAATAAATACATGACTAACTTTCGATTACGGTACTATCCATAAGAGCACAACACAACCTATAGAGCATCTGCGATTTTAATTTATTTTTCGGCAAGTGTTGTATGAAACTGTGTTATTATGAAGCGAGTCTATATAATAAGTAATTTAAAAAACTAAACTATTATAATTTTAAGAAGAATATATAAATGAAACTGAAAAGATAAGCAACTCTTTTAGTTTTGAGGCCAACTTATTTTAAGTTCTCTCAAATCGATGAAACAGTCTTAATAAAGAATTTGCCTTTATTTTTCATTGAAATCAAAATAAATTTGAACTCTTCAGTTTAGATGAGAAGGTATTGAATGAGATCAAACTCAATCAGATCATATTAGATTATATTTGGTCAGATCAGCCTTAATTTTGATTTCATTAACTTTAAATGAAATCAAATAAGAAAAGATATTTTCACCGGATAAGATTAAACAAGATCAGTTTATATCAAATCAGAAATATAAAGATTATATGAATTCAAATTTAATTAGACCATATCAATTCAGGTCAAACTATAGATAATTCAAGATTGAATAAGTTCATATCAAATCAATGAGAACATGTTCATACTCCCTTTTATTCTAATCAAATGTCTCATTTTATTTGTATTAGAATAGAGATTATTAAAATTTTGTATTATTAACATTCACATTGACACGAATCAAACAAAAATCTCATTTATCTAACTATAATTTAAGAAAAATACAACCTTTAAAAAATTAGTGACTAGTATTAATGATCAAATAGGACATTAATCAGAATATGAATGGAGTATTATTAGTTACTAAAGTACATCAAATGATAAAATTATTTATTACCAACTTGCTAAGTACATCGAGTTCTAATAAGGTAATAAATAATGTTTTTAAAATAAATGGAAATAAATATTTATTTTTTGGAAAAGGAAATAAATAAGAGAATATATAAAAAGTGGAAATATATAAATAGAATTTTTAATAAAAAGAGAATAAATAAAAAAACATAGAAATATAAAATAGAAAATAATGCTTTAAAGATAGAAGGAAATACTATAAATAAGTAAAACAGAATAATTGACAAGTGCAAAAACAAATTAATTAAAATGAATGGAAATAAATAAGTTTTATGTAAATAAATGGAAATAAATCATTTGGTGCATTGGATTATTTTGGTCTAATTTTAGCGTATATCATGCATTAATCATCTTACCAAAAATAATTTCTTAATTTAATTTAATTATATCAGAATTCTTAAATAAAATACATTTCAATTTTTGATTTTTAGATATGATCTTGAAAATCAACGTCATAGGGGAGTTGGTTAATCATTTCTCACTCCGTTCTTTTTTGTTTGTCCACTTTAAGTGAGATAAAATTTAAATTAGATTTTTAAAGTATATATTGAAGATAAAATATATTTGTCTTAATGTAAAGTTTTTTTTAAAATATAATTTTTACTATTTTTTTTTTGAAATGTAATTTTTACTATTTAAGTATAGTGGAAAAATAAAAAGTAACGGAGGGATTTAAGTATATTAATTATTAATATTAATTGGGAAAATTGTAAAAAATAGTACCTAATAATTTTTTTTCCCAAAAAGACTTACAAATTTTTTTTGTCAAACAATCCCCAATAATTTTTTTTCAAAGAGTACCAAATGACGTTTTTCTTCAATTGGCCGTTAATTATACACTTTTCACCCTTTTTCCTTATTAATTATATTGTACTCCCTCCTATTCATAGAGAATGAGATATTTTCTTATTGGGCCAGTTCACTGAAAACGTCTCATTTCTGTTTTTGTCATTCTTTTTTACCTTTTTATCCTTACTACCAACACAATAACACATAAATATCAATACCACGTGTTGTATTATATTGTAATTAATATTTTATTTTTATTTTATTATTCCATATTCTTTTAAGGATGTTCGTTAGCTTTTACCCGGTAGATTTTACAACATTTAATTCACTTCTATAACTTTATTTTCCTATGATTCTCTACTATGTGTTAAATAAAGCTTGTAAATCACACTTGTTCGCAATGATTAGGTCCCATTTATAAAAATCATGAAGCAAAACATATGCAGGGTCGCAAACGATTTATTAAGGTCAAGAATAACGCTAAAATAATCAAATTAAATGTGAAAATTTTCCATATCAGACAAGGTGACAGTGTTAATCTCAAAAGATTAGGATAGAATATGACTATATCAACTTCACTGTTCGGTCAAGTCTTGTCTCCAAGTTATCTTTAATCTTTTTTGCTTTTTAAGTCTTCCAAACTCCAATTTTTTATCTTCGTTAGTGCTGGTTCGCTCAGGCTTTGTCCGTATACATGACTAAACCATTTTGAATGTTTCTCTATCATAATTTTTCAATATTTGCAACTCTTAAACCTTTCTTATATCTTTATTTTAAATTTCACCCTTAAGGTATTTCCACTCATCAATCTTCCTACTATGATCTTTCTAAAAACCTAATATTTAGATAATTAGATCCATAAATTAGCCCAAGTCTAATGATTGTTCAATGAAACTTACCATTTAGCTTCAACGGCATACTTCGATCACAATATTCCAATAGCCTCTCATTATTTTGTCACCTACATTTAATTCTATGGGTCACAACTTGTTGGATATCCCCACTACTTTGAACTATGTACTCAATGTATTTGAAACATGCACTTGTAGCAATTTCTTCTCTTATAATTATTAAAGGAATTAAATTTTAAAAAAATGAAAAAAATTGATAAATACGGCCACAGTCGCACAAAACGTGTGACCAGACTATGGTACAGTCGTACAAAACGTACGACTGTACCATGATCTGGTCACACGTTTTGTGCGACTGAGGCCTGTTCTTCAATTTTTTTTTTAAAATTTAATACTTTTTTGTATAATTATTAATTTGTTTTATTTTTATTATATGTAATTATGTTTATGTTTTATTTATTTATTTTTATTTTATGTGCTTAAATTATTATTATAATTATGTTTATGTTTTAGGTACTTAAATTATTTAATTATTATATTTTTATTTACTTAATTTATTTAATTATGTTTTTTTCTTTATGTTGTTTTATTTGAAATTAAATTATTGAAGTAAGTTATTATTTAGTTGTTAAAAAAATTTTATAGAAGTTTTAAGTCCAAGTGCATTTTCGTCATTTTAATTAATTAATAAAAAAATAAAAATTGCGATAAAATAATATAGTGTCGATTTTTATGAATCAGCAAAAAAAATAATACTTAGTGTTAGTATAAAACAACATTTAATAACTTCAAAAAAAACAACATTTAATAAGTTTCCAATTTAATGTATACTCTTCATTGGATTCTTCTTTACGGACAGAAATTGAACCAATTTTTATGCGAAGATAGAAATTCTTCTCCGCTTAATGTTATTAATGTTCCAAACTCAGCACTTTTATGTCGGTTTCATTTTACTGAAAAAACTACTACTACATCCGTTTCATTTTAGTTGCATCATTGGGTTATGACACAATATTTAAGGGCTGTCAAATCAGTATAGTAAAAGTAGGGATGATGTATGATTGATGGTGATATGAAAGGTAGAAATAAAAAAAATTATTATAAATAGATAATGGTTGTAACTTGTGGGTATATTAAATAATTAATGGAATGATGTATGATTGATGGTGATATGTGGTAGGAATAAAGTGAGGATAAAATAAGTAGATTACTTTTGCCAAAAATAGTAATGTTGCAAGTAATATGAAACTTCCAAAAATGGTAAGTGTTGCAAGTAAAATGGAACGGAGAAAGTATAACATTTGGTATTCACAAATTGTTTTGAGAGACGGTCTTTTGTAGAGACGTATTTATGAGCTTAATAGCCGAATTAATAAAAATTTGAGAGAAAATAAAAATATGGGCATTTTATTTTAAGGTTGTCTCTTTAAAAGACAGTCTCTCACAAGTGTACATGCGACGTGTGACAATAAAATGGAATTTATAGTTCTATTCCATGTTTGTTTTCGTTTAACTAAAAATCTTTTAAATTTTAAAATTATAAAATTATGGTGGTATTTCAAAGGGACATATTTCAATATTCACTGTAACATTTTTAATGCTTAAGTAGTCAATTTTTACTATTAGTATTTTTGTTGACCACTTTTTAATAATTAGTGTCTTTGAGAATGACTTTTTAAGTTAATATTTTAGTTGAACTTTGATTTTTGACATTTTTATTAGTCAAACATTTAAAAAGGTGTTAATAAATGACTTTGACTTTTTATTCAAAATCGAAAAAAAACTACCATAAATAGCTATTTCATTAAAGTTATGATTTCTATCCACTTTTTTAAATATAAAAGACGATTTGACAACATCTAGTTTAAAACATTGTCTTCATCATATAATCCTCAACTCTTTAGGATAAGTCATAAGAAATACTCCTTACTTCTATAACATATGAATAATTAATTTTGTTGGGTGATATTCAAAAAAAAAAAAAAAAAAATTTTGTTGGGTGGCTTCAAATTTCGATATAAATAGTTTATACATCCCAAAGTATAGGTTTTTGTGACTTGCTTTTAAATACTTCTAGTGGTTTTCAACTTAAGTTCACTCCGATCCGGTCACAGTGCTCGACCGGCTCGAGTTTTGTAGGCACGACACATTATGGGCCGACCTAACTGCTACATGACTTATGCCACTTTTGCAAGAGCTATCGTTGATCACTTCTAAGGAAAACACCCTCATCATTAAATTCGTAAAGAGTTATACTTATGAAAAATCATTTATCTGTGAGATTATTTTATAACAAAAAGTTCAAATGATAATAATATGTATTATTGGGTTTGAACATATCTCACGGTGAGATCATCTCATATAAGAATTTATGATTTGTGAATTTGTGGTATGAATGTGTCACCAACACTAGACTATAAAAACATTTTTTTTTTCATATTTTGCTCAAAATTAAGATTATTAAGTAATATTTTGACTAAAAAATGTTGCAAAACTTGAAAAAACTAAACGCTCAAACTTTAAGAAGATTAGAGAAATGAAAGGACAAAATCATAAAACCTGTTCGGAAATATATCAATTAATTTAAGATGTTTAATCAATTTGATTGCATACAAAATTTGAAAGTTTCAAAACCTAGGTGCTCTTGATTATAGGTTGTGTTTGGTACGAGAATATAAAATGTAATGAAAACGGAAATGATAAAGAGGAATAAGAGTAAGAGTATGGGTTATACTTATAGGTATATATTGTTTGGTATGAAAATATAAGCGAAACACTTTATTGATCATAGAAAGAGAATTTGTTACTTGACATAAATAGGAGGTAACAAGTAAGGGTATCCATTAACCTCAAGAAAGGGATTGGATTAACCTAATATCATACCAAACAAAATATGTGGAATAATGGTAATTGAATCCCTTACTTAGTAGAGTATTAAAAAGTTCACACCAAACGCCCCCTTAGAGTATAGTACTCCCTCCAATTCAAAACAAATGTCCCATTTGTTTTTTGGCCCTATTCACATATCACTCTTAATTTGTATTTTATTCTTAATCTATAAGTTAAAATATAGTCATATGGGATCTTAATTAACACAATTGATATTGCATAAATCGTTTGAATTGTATGGATGATATTAAAGGAAGGTTTAAATATATAGAAGAAAATTGGTAAAAATGGGGAGGACATTTCCAAATTATACATGATAAAAGGGACGAATTACAAAGAAAAATGTGACAATCTCTTAGAGACAGAGAGATAATTTACTTATTTTAGTAGTTTTACAGATGTGAAATAATTACAAGGCCAAAACATTATAGGAGTATTACATTTAACAAAATCTACACCCTTATCCTTCTCTCTGTGACCATATGGATTTATGCTTTCACATTCTCCATGGATTTATTGCAAATTGCTTCATGAATGTCCACTCTGTACAGGAGGGCTGCACTTAAAAGCCATAATGTTAGCAAATGCTTCAAAAACTCTTGTCAAAATCCCAACTTATGAGTGTTTAGGTAGTAAGTTCGGGGAGAAATGAAAGAAAGGGAAGAAAGGGATAGGAAAAAGAGGTGAAAGCGAGGGTGTACTATGTTTGTTTGAAAGAAAAGGAGTACAAAAAAGAAGAAAAATGAGTATTTTCTCTTCAAATTGTTCCACTTTAGGGGTATGCTTGGACGGAAGAAAATGAAGAAAAGGAAGAGAAGAATTTAGGATGAAGAATCTCTTGTTTTGATAGCGAAATGAGAAGGAAGGAATTTGAACAGATTGAATGAATGATTTTTGTTTAAGTATAAATCTTTTTAAAGTTGAAAAAATTTAAACAGGAAACTCTCATCTCCATTCCTAATCACACCCTTCCTTCCTAAACAAACACTTCCCTTCTATCTCCCTTTCCTCCCTTCTACCTTTTCTGTTCACTCAAAAATTATCATTTAAACATAGTATTTGTATTCTTGATAAAATTAATCTATATTTTCCCTTTAAATCTCTCCCCTCTATATTATCAAAACAAGGGATCTTTCATCATTTCACATTCCTCTACTTTAAATTACTTCATTCCTTTCTATCCAAACACAGTGTTAATAATAAATATTATACTAGAATCATAAATAAAAAAACCCGGGAAAGTATATAGTCCAAGTTCCGTTGAGTTTGTATCATCGTATTAGAAAACGTTTGCGTAAAAATTTTAAATGATGCAAAATCAGTAAGACGAAGGAAGTAACAACAAAGTGCATGAAAGACATAAGGAGAAAGTAGTAGGAAACTAACCCCAATGTGAGAAAATTATTAGAGATTAAGTTGAGTTCAGGGGGCTGCCATCGGATATGAGACGATGAAGGGAGATTGACATCAGATTTAAGACTTTGAGACAATTGCAGCAAGGAAAAATGTTGAGTAGACACATCTTTCATCTGTAGTAATTACCAAGACACAAGTATTACTTTGTAATGGTATGCCAACAAAAGATGTAAATCAAGTTTTTTGAGTTCACTTCCACCTGTTCCTTTAACATTTGATTCTCCTTCGCCATTTCCATCTCCTATTTGCCATTTTGTCAAGACCAACAAGCCAACAATATTGCAAAACCAATCCAAATGAGTTTATTAACAATTCAGATGAAAAAAATAAAGTGCATATAATTTAATGAGTCATTCTACATCATCATCATCATCCAACCCAGTATATCCCGCTCATAGAGAACTATGGACAGGGTCTGATGAAGATCACAATGCTGATGCAGGATGATATATTTATATATATTGTGCCTTTTAGACAGTTAGTCAGTAGCTAGATATTATGGGCTTATTTTAGTTTCTTGATTCTTGTTTTCTTGTCTTTAATAGTCTAAGTCTCTATATAAGAGATCCTCCTCTTCTGTATTCATTACATAATTCAATAATACAAAGACACACATACTGCATTGCTCTTTAGTGTGCTTTCCATTCCAAATCAAAACTGTTCCTGATCCCAAATTGTATCATGGTACCAGAGCAGGACAATTGCTCCTAAATCTTTCTGTCTCAACGTTCTTCTTTTTCTTCCCTATTCTTTTTTCTTTTTCTCAAAACAGAAATGGAAACTGATCTTGATACAAAGCAAAGAACCGTATCTGTATCATCTGGCAACACGGATATTAACACCTCCCTCACAGCAATTGCAAATGATCCAACACAAAACCCAAGCAGCATATACTACTTGCACCCTTCTGATTCAGCGAGTAATAGACTTGTGTCCATTGTTTTTGATGGCACATGCTACAGTGACTGGAAAAGATCCATGATGATTAGTCTAGATGCCAAGAATAAAGTCAGTTTCGTAGATGGGACTTTGCCTAGACCACCAGAAGGCACAGCAGAAGAAAGGGCTTGGAGGAGATGTAATAACATGGTAACAGGATGGTTAATAGCATCATTAGAAAGAAACATAGCAAAGAGCATCATGTATATCAAGTCAGCTAGCGCCATATGGGCAGATCTTGAAGGTAGATTTGGGAACCCTTCTTCTTCACAAATGTATAGATTACAAGAACAGCTGCATAATACCATTCAAGAACCAGGTATGAGTATTGCAGAATACTTCACTCGAGTCAAATCCCTATGGGATGAACTAGATGACCTTAGACCCTTGCCTATATGCGTTTGCAATCCATCCAACAATTACATCAAAATACAACAAGAACACAGAATCCTGGCCTTTCTAATGAAGCTTGATCAAGAATATGCTCCAGTAAGGTCTAATCTTCTCATGAACAAAGAGTTGCCTGATATAACGGAAGTTTATAGAATGCTTTTACAAGAAGAGTCTCACAAAGGAACTAACAAAACAGCAACTACAATAGAGCCCATGGCTTTTTCAGCGGATAAATGGAAGAATACACAAAACAAGAAGGTAACGAACAATGGAAAGAAACCTTATTATTTCTGTGAGCATTGTAAAATTGCAGGACATAGCATTGCTAGATGTTTCAAAGTCAACGGTTACCCAAATAAAGGCAAGCCCAATCAATTCAAGAAATATGCAGCACTTGTTAGCAACGAAGAATCTGTGGAAGAAAATAGTGAAGGTAATCCCCTTGGATTAACAAGTGAGCAATATAATAATCTCTTGACACTCCTTGACAGAAAAGAGAATGCTAGCCCAGTAGCACACAAAACAGAAAGTTTAGTGAATCTTGCAGGTATGTACTCTCTTACTACTAAGCTTTGCAACGGAAAATGGATTATAGACAGTGGATCCACAGATCACATATGCAATGATATCACCTTGTTCATTAACATCAAAGATATATCAAGTTATAAACATAGAATAACAACACCTGATGGTTCTTCTCATAAAGTTAACAAAAAAGGAGATATTCACCTAACTACAAACTTATTTCTTAAAGATGTCTTATATGTGCCCGAATTCCATTTTAATTTGATTTCAGTACACAAAATGTGTACAGATCTTGATGCTAACATCATTTTTTCTCAGAATGCTTGCTTCCTTCAGGACACACTAATGAACACCTCCATGCCTCTTGGTAGTCTTGAAAAAGGACTATACTATACTGCCTCAAACAAAACTATTGCTGTTGCAAAGCAAAATGGTTGTCAGATGCAAGCCAGTGTTGTCACATCAAAAGCAACACTAGAGCAAGCAAAGCTGTGGCATACACGACTAGGGCATGCTCCTTTTTCTAAGATCAAAGCCTTTTGTCCGGATATCGATGAGAAAAGTATTAAAGAAAACTTTATTTGTACCATATGTCCAGCCTCTAGGCAAGCTAGATTACCTTTTACTCATAGTTATATCAAGACTACAAAACCTTTTGACTTACTCCATGTGGACATTTGGGGTCCATATACAAATAAAACTCATAATGGCTGTAATTTTTTCTTGACTGTTGTTGATGATTTTAGTAGATTTACTTGGCTATACTTGCTTAAACATAAATCCGATTGTTTTGTCATGTTGCAACATCTTTTTGTTTTTATCCAAAATCAGTTTCATGTTTGTGTTAAAGCCGTTAGGAGTGATAATGCAAAGGAGCTATGTGAAGGTAATCTTTCTTCTCTTTTCCATAAATTAGGTATTGAGCATCAAAAATCTTGCAGCTATACACCCCAACAAAATGGGGTCGTCGAACGCAAACACAGACATTTATTGGAGACAGCAAGAGCCTTGTTCTTTCAGTCTAATCTCCCTCAATCTTTTTGGGGGGAATGTGTTTTGTGTGCCGCCTACTTAATTAATCGCTTACCGCTCTCCTCTTTACAACACATTTCACCATATGAACGCCTTTTTGGGACAAAACCAAATAATACACACCTTAGAGCCTTTGGTTGCTTGTGTTATGCCTCTACAATAAAACCAGGGCGTACTAAATTCGAAGCTAGAGCCAATCCCTGTGTTTTTATAGGGTACCCTCATGCTCAAAAAGCTTACAAAGTGTACGATCTTACCACCAAACAAACCCTTGTAACTAGAGATGTTGTCTTTTATGAAAAGCACTTCCCTTTTCATCAAAAGTCTCTTTCCAAATCCCCTTTTTCCTCCTTTTACTTACCTGCCCACACTTCCCCAAGCATACCCTATGACCTTACTTTTCTTGATACCCCTATACACGTGATCCCTACTACACCACCTACTAGTACCACCTCTTTACCCTCTACTGCAGACTCTATACCCATTCTTTCACATAACAATCTGCCTTCCCCTCCTACTTTGCCTTTATCTCAATCAGACCTTAATCATTCTTCCCCACTTCCACCATCCACTGATTCCTCATCTCAATTGGATATTGCTCTTCCTTCTGAACACCACGATTCCGCCATTTCACCACAACCTAACCTACGTCGATCTTTACGACTAACTAACCCACCCGCTCATCTCTCTGATTACTTATGCAATGTTGTATCATTTTCTAATCTTCCTAACATTTCTCAGGTTTTTTTGTCTCAACAGTCTCAATGGTCTGAACCCAAATCCTACAAGGAAGCAGTACGAGACCCTTTGTGGAAACATGCTATGCAAAAGGAGCTTGATGCTTTGGCCCTTAACAACACTTGGGAACTTGTCTCTTTACCACAAGGCAAAAAAGCCATTGGTTCAAAGTGGGTATACAAGATTAAGCTCAAGTCAGATGGATCTTTGGAACGCTACAAGGCTAGACTTGTCGCTAAGGGTTTTAATCAATTACATGGTGTGGACTTCCAGGAGACCTTCTCCCCCGTAGTCCGCATGACTACTGTGCGATCCCTCATTGCAGTTGCTGTTAGTAGAAATTGGCAAATTTTCCAGCTCGATGTGAACAATGCATTCTTGCATGGGGAACTATATGAGGACGTATACATGAAGGTTCCTGAGGGCCTTGATTCTCCTCCTAATCTTGTCTGCAAACTTAAAAAATCTCTCTATGGGCTCAAACAGGCTTCTAGACAATGGTTCTCCCGGCTTACTACTGAACTGTTCCATCAAGGCTATCTTCAGTCGAAAAATGATTACTCTGTCTTTATCAAGAAAACTGATAATTCCCTCACTATTGTTGCCGTATATGTCGATGACATACTCATTACTGGTGACCATCTTCCTCACATCCAATCTCTTAAGAGTCACCTTCACCGGATTTTTGGTATTAAAGATTTGGGATGTCTCAATTACTTCCTGGGATTTGAAGTCACTTATGTCACTGATGGTCTTGTGTTAAGTCAGAAAAAGTTTACCACTGAACTTCTTGCTGACTCCGATATCACCTCCTTCAAAAAGGTTGCTACCCCTCTCCCATTACACCTCAAGCTATACAATAATGATTCTCCTCTTCACTCCAACCCCACCAAATACAGATCCATTGTAGGTAAACTTAACTTTCTTACAAATACTAGACCTGATCTTTCTTTTTCTGTCCAAGTTCTTAGCCAATTCATGCAAAATCCTACTGAAAACCATTTCAAAGCCTTACATCACACCCTCCACTATGTTGCTACCACCTCCGGTCAAGGGCTTCTCCTCAAAGGCAGTGATACCCTCACGCTCAGAGCATACTCCGATTCTGATTGGGGGGCTTGCTTGGATACTCGACGTTCTGTCACAGGATACATGATTCTTTTTGGCCATTCTCCTATTAGCTGGAAGTCAAAGAAACAGTGTACAGTCTCTAAATCTTCATCTGAAGCTGAATACCGAGCAATGGCTGCTGTAGCATCTGAGATCACCTGGTTAGTCCGCTTATTAGAAGACTTTGGGGTCACCAACTTACGACCCGTCACCCTTGAGTGTGACAATAAGTCTGCCATACAAATGGCTCAAAATCCCGTGTTCCACCATAGAACCAAGCACATAGCTATTGATTGCCACTTTACAAGGGAAAAGGTTCTTGAAGGTCTTCTTGAAATACGTTATATTCCTACCCAGGAACAGCTCGCTGACGCCTTAACCAAGATTCTTCCCTCTCATCAGCTCAACTACTTGTTCTCCAAGCTTGGTCTCGTCTCCACCACCCCAAGCTTGAGGGGGGATGATGAAGATCACAATGCTGATGCAGGATGATATATTTATATATATTGTGCCTTTTAGACAGTTAGTCAGTAGCTAGATATTATGGGCTTATTTTAGTTTCTTGATTCTTGTTTTCTTGTCTTTAATAGTCTAAGTCTCTATATAAGAGATCCTCCTCTTCTGTATTCATTACATAATTCAATAATACAAAGACACACATACTGCATTGCTCTTTAGTGTGCTTTCCATTCCAAATCAAAACTGTTCCTGATCCCAAATTGTATCATCTAGGGAGGGAAAGACGGCGGCAACTCATACCCATACAGGAGAGCACGACCAAACGGAGTCCCCCGGCTCACGTAAGATAAAGATAATGTACCGGCCACGGGAGGGATAATACAACGCATAGAAAAACCACTAAAAGACAGAAAACAAATTTAGAACATAAAAGCAGAGAAACTAAAAAAAACAGAAGACGTGGTCAGGCGAGAACCCAAGATCCAAAAAAAAAGCATTCTACACTAAAAAAAATATTCTATTACCCTAATGCCATTAAGTAACTCTCACAAAAAGAGGGATTTGGAAGGATCAATGTTAATAATAAAACTAATAAAGGGATTAAATCTGATTGACCCTTGATAACAAACGCCATATAAAACTTCACATAAATAAGAATCGCACCTAATTTAGTTTAGAGAAAATGGGGCCAAAAAAAGTACCTTTCCTTTGAGGTTGACAATTTCCTTCCGAAGTTTTTCTCCCTATAGGTGGTCACCAAGTTTCAGCAAAAATCAGATAAGTTGTTAGTATACTAGATTTATGAATGAATAATGTAGTGTTTAGAGTATAAGAAAAAAACCTTAGCTCGGCGAACTTTGATTTGACCCCTTTCAACTTGTCTTTCAAGTTTCATAAGCTCATCAAGGCTCAATGCATCAAGGTCTTCTCCATTGATTCGGCTGTCAATTGTGATAGCTTACATGGAGTTTTATGCATGTAATAAAGCTTAATAGAGAATAGTTAGTTTAATTTGAAGATTTACCTTACTTCTCGAGTCTTGTCCTCCAGTTCTTTGGTTAGTATTTTACACATACTATCCTCAGCCGCCTGCAAAATACAAATGTATTCATCAATGTGATGTATTAAGGAAAACAGACATAAGTTTTTACGGCCCGTTGGGTTAGTGGTACTAAATGGTGGTAATGGGAATGAGGTAAGGGTTCTTTGTTTTCCCAGTTAGGTTTCTTGGATTTTTGTTTTAGAGTATGTTAGAGAATTTGTACATATAAAGAGAAAAAAAATTAATACATAGGTTATTTTCAATTAAGAAAAAACATAGTCAGTGCCGTTCCTGACAATTTTTGGGTTTTAGGCAAAAAATAAAAAAAAAAGGCCCTTAGTCAAGCGCTTAACCAAGAATTCTAATGCTGCAAGTTCGATTCATGATAGATGCTACTTATGCAAATACTAATTTAATAATAAGGATTAGCTCAATTTGGACCCCTACATGAGCTGGGCCCTAAGCGATTGCACCTCAAAACTATCCTTAGGAACGGCCTTGAACATAATATCATTCACATACCAAAGTGTTAGATGTGATGACTCATAAATCAATCTAGAGGTGTCCTATGAATCATTATGATTTAGAGTAATGATGTTGCGTCGTGGCTAAAGAAGATATTAAATTAGAATACTTGAGCGTCAAAAAAATGATGCAAAATTGGAGCAGGTTCAAAAACTAGTAGCTTTTAATCGTATGAATTCTGTTATGTTTCTAGTTTAAATTATTTTCTTTGTGTTGTAGATATATAAATACTCATTCGAAGTTAATGTATCATAAGGATCGGACACAAATGAAGAAAATGAAATCTAGAGTTTGGATCATACACTGTAATAAAGAAACCCTAGCTAGAATTGTTATGGGTGAAGAAGTTTTAGTCTATTATCAAATTGGTTTCAGAATTTTCCCACCTTCCAGCTTGATATGATTTTCTTTCTTTTGCTTTATATTTTACAATTTTTTAAGTATAATCTTTCAAATATTAGACCATTGCCCTAACAAAAACATGATATGTAGCCTTATCGTTCATGTTTGCTTAACAAAAAGCATGACCATTCAGCATTCAACAAACCTTATTCAAAAGAAATTTGATAAAAAAGCGAAAATTCAATTTCTTTCTAGATTGGAAGAGAAAACTCGATCAGTTTATTCATAAAATATGAATTATCAGCAGGAAACCAATCAGCATCAAAATATGTGATCAACAATGTGAAGCACCGGACATGTTAGAATATATAACATATTATGGGGCCTTAACCATTGGCTTAAGCTTTTGGTTAAGTTGGTTTTTTTGACATGGTATAAGAAACAACGTGACAAGAGGTCACGATTTTGAATCTCAGTCACCCCTCATTTCAACTGAAATATTTATTGTCAGATATGAAGAGGACCTGTGTTGCATCACACCTCTAGCCAAAAGGCTCCCATATGAAGGGTCGTGTTAGAGTATATAACACATTATGGGGCTTAACCATTAGCTTAAGCTTTGGTTAAGTTGGTTCCGACAAGACTAGATTGCTTACAGTTATCTTCATGCTTATACATATGGATACGAGCTTTAAGCTATTATGGTCGGCGATTCATATTTGTTCATGCATAATTTCAGAAATGTTCAAACTAAGAACATAGATGTTTTCATGAAGTAGCAAGCTCAATTACATATGACCATAAATAATAGGTTACCTCCAACTGAATTGAGGATTCCTCAAATTTGTTGAGGTTGTCTGCATGTAGCATATGCCGTTGAAGAACTTGGGGCATCCTACACAAACAAAGTTATATAATTGCGAGATATAATGCATTATTCAAAAGAGACCAACAAGAAGAACGACTTAATCCAATGCAATTTGTGTTTGGCATTCTAAAAAGTTTTCACTTGTTGGATCACTATGCTATTCAATAATATAGAACTGAGCCGTCTTGGAAAATTTAGAGGCCCTGTGCTAAAATTTTTATGTGTCTTATTTATAGCAAATACAATATATTTTATCAATAAATTTAACATTTTTTTATTAACTTTTTCATATATTTTATCAACTTTTTCATATCCTCAAATATCGTACCCAAGTATTGTTGAGTGTTGTGAAAATTGTGTTCTTGGGAAGCAACAAAGAGCTAGCTAGCTTAAATACATAAAAACTGTAATGCGAAAGAGCTAGCTTAAATACAAACAGCCTGCAATTAAACAACTACTTAAACATGATTAACATTGTCTAATGCGAAAGCTTAATACTATATCCAGCTCTTACGTCGATGAATATAATCACTTAACAGACTATATTATCCACTAAGTGTCTATTAGAGATTTTAAATATAAGAGTTTACAACATTTAAAAAAATGTAAAGAAATTACAACTTAAATTTATTATATTATACTATTAGTTTTGTTTTAGTTTTGGGTTATTGACTTCAACAATTAAAATACAACTTTTTACAAAATATTTAAAGACAATAAAACAATTTAATTAAAATGAGATTATTAAACTTAGTTTAAAACAATTTCGAGGTGTTTAAAATTACGCCAGTTACACTACTCTTTGAAATCTAACTCCATTTGTGTCTCCACTCACCTCTTTTTAAATTTACTCTCATTCTTCTTCTATCACAATTATTTCAATAACTTCATTTGCATTTTTAATTACCTTTTGTTATATTAGTTAGACTTTTTTTTCTCCTCTTAAATATCTACTCTCAATCCAAGTAACCGCTTAATGAAACTCAATTGCAAGTATCAATATTGTATAGTGGTGCATCAGACCACATTAGATATGATCCATCATTGTTTGATGATAATGAATTGTAACATACGTAATGTAACAAGTGTTGAGATAAAATATAAGAGAAACATTAGTTTGACTAATGGAATGAGGTTAAAAATATTTTATATGTACCAAGTTTTTGGTATAATATTGTTTCTATTTTAAGATTATGTGCAAATATGAATTGTTGTATTCTGTTTGGATCTAACTCTTGTTTTCAATAGTAGGCTCAAGGACATCTAAACTACTTACAGAAGGAAGTACAATATATAGATCAAATTGCAAAGGAACAAAAGTTACATCAAAAAACTAAGAGAACACTAAAATCTGCACATAGCAACGAAAAGGTCAAATTGTGGCATCTTAGGACATACTCCTTTACATAGACTTTCTATTATTTTTGCTAATATTGTGAAAATAATTGTGGATAATGGTTTACAAAAGGGTAATTAGCTAATTTCTATATTAGAAGTAACTTGGGAAATAAAGCCAGTTTGAAGTGTTAGTTTTGTTATAAATAAGGGGAATTAGAAGCTCATTATCATCAAGAATCTTGTTATGCTATGTTTGGAAATGATCATTTCATTTAAAAATATGGAATTGACTCAATTTTAGTGTTTGGCAAATAAAGAATATTCAAATTTGGATTTGTGTCAAATCGACTATGGTTATAAAAGTGGTTTAAAATGAAAATTTGAGAATGACAAGACATCCCAAATCTTGTCATTCTCAAATTCTTAATGAATGAATCTATAATTGAAATCTATAATTCGAAATGAAAAGAACGTTCCCAAACGCCTTAAGCAAATTGTGGGTGAGTGTGATACTCATTTTAGGAGATCTCAAGCTTCTTCAATTGCTTGATCTATCTTTCGTTATTTTGTAATCGTTCTTTAATCATCAATTTAATAGTATAATTAATATTTTGTCATTTTATTCCATTAATTTTCAATCTGCTGTTTTCTTAAAATTATAAGTTCATAGCAAACATGGTATCAGAGCGATACAATTCCAGTGACCGAAATATCGCCGGAGATGGTGTAAGTCTAGAAAATTCTGAGGTGACCGATCATGATGCATTATTTGGAGGTTTGAGGCTCAAATTTCACCCTTAGAGATGTGCAAAAAGGTTGTCCAAGAAAACGTCATTCACTCATTCAAACCAACTTCTACAGAGGAGATTTATGAAAAATGGGGAAAGAGAGTGTGAGTTTTGCGATGAACATGTTGAGGTAGAACTTCAGGAACATGAATGCAAGTACATAGGGTTTTCACTTCTCATCCTCCATGAAGGAATGAAGGATGAACTAATGATAGTTGTATACCATGAAAACACCGAAAGGGAAGAAGAACACATTCAAGATTCAGAAAACAAAACAGACTACTCGACAACAATGGAGAGTGAAAAAGAGTTGAGCAGAAGCGCTAAGGTGTTGTTACTAAAAGAAAGAAAAGGAAAAACAGAAAACAAGAGAAGAAAAAGAAAATAACGAATAGTAGAGGAACAAATAAGAAACACAGTAAAAAAGATAAAGTAAGAAAGAAAAAGAAGAGTGGTTATTTAGATTTCGGTGAGCCCAGAGTAGGTGAAGAGTGCGGCAGACATAAGACCAACAGTCAGAGGGTCAAATATACCGCGGATCAGGAGGAGGGTCTTGGACTCCTGGTTGGTGGTGCAAATGGCGCGGGATCTGAGAGAAGATTGAAAGGAAGGGTGGAGAGATGGAGGCGGCGACTAGGGTGATTAAAAGAGGCGAAAAACAAGTGGGAAAAGAAAAAACAAGGAAAAAGAGAGCGAGGAGAAGCACCAATGACGTTTAGACAGTAGACAATATAAAAAAAGAAATAAGGATATCCACAAGAAAGGAGAAGATAGAAGAACAAAATAAGAAATTTTTGTGCTTAGACAAGCACTCTATCGAACAATATTACGTATTATTCGATTCCGTGTGCTTGGACGAGCACAAGTCCACGTTCATTTCTTTGGCTGTATATGTATTATTATTACTGAAAGATTGTGTAAACTCTTATAAAGATAGCAATCATCAATACAACAGTTCTTGTTTTAAATTTAGGTGAATTTTATAGCGTTTAAAATAGATTTGCTAATTGACTTATCCAAAAATTAATGTTGTGTATTAGCAAAATTAGTAAAAATGAGATTAAACATGTACAAGACATTCAACTGTACAAGTATCCTTAAATTAAAGAGCTTTTTACTCGCTCTATGTGACCAAGTATTCATAACAATATCCAAGGCCATGTTAGCTTATCCATCCTATGCACAAGAAAGAAGAATCCCTAATTCCATATAGTTATAAACTTTGTAACCCACTTCACTTTTTTGTCAATAAAAAACTATTTTTGAGCAGAATGGCACCAGATGGCATCTTATCAACTACTCAAATACCTTACAATTGTGCTACTTTTTCCTCTGAAAAACCTAATCCAAAACCTCTTTCTTCTTTAATTTCAAGATGAAATCTTTCCCTCCATGCAAGATATTCAAACTTTTCATAGTTCTTTAGCTTCTAGAATTTATATATCTTATATTCTCATCTCCAGAAAATAATAATTTCTAACCGCATAACAGGATTATATATCCAATACCTTACAGTTTATTTATCTTTATGTGCAAAGTGAACTATAGCACATGACCCTTGAATTAGAAGAGTCTATTTCACCGTCACCTTTATTTATTTTTTGTATAGGCCGACCCTAAAATGAAAAAAGGTAAAACTGGTAAAAACATGTATAGTAAAAAAAATAAATATAGAAAATGGGTAAAATGTCTATAAAGATTGATTTTAATATGTATTTGTGACAACCCTAATTACAATATGCTTATGTCTTAAAGTAACTTTCACATAAACAAAATTTTAAAAAAGTAGAATATATAAAATTTTGACAAATAATATTATGCCATGCTTGGGAATAAGGATTTCATTTGAAAATTTAGAATTGGCTCAAATTTATTGTTTGACAAATCAAAATTTTTCAAATTTGGATTTGAGTCAAATCCACTATAGTTATAAAAGTGGTTAAAAATGAGAATTTGAGAATGACTTCTCAAACCATGTCATTCTCAAATTTTTAATTAATGATTCCATAATTGAAATCTATAATTTGAAATGAAATGAACGTTATCAAACGCAACCTTATATTATATAGAAAAGATTTCAAAAACTTAATTGGAAATCCTATAGTAGAAGTACATTGTCAGGCTATATATATATATATAGCAAACAGTCTATGACATGTTAATAGTGAAACTAAATTGAAATAAGCTGAAACTAAAATTACCCTATGCTCTCTACCCTTTCCCTTAAAACAATATCTAGTCTAATCAAGCTCCATATATAAAATCAGGTTGGTTTCTAATTTTCCATACAAAATTATATATACCCCTTTTTTAAAGCTTGTAAGCCAAGAAGAAGTACAAACTATTGGTATTTACTCAATGAAATTACTTATATGATGTCCTTTTAGATCTTTTGCTTTAATCCCACACTGATTCTACACGTGAAGCCTGCTGAAAAATTGTACTAGAAGTGCATTATTTCAAGCATCCACCCAAACACTCCAACTATTTTGCCCCCACTCACATACTCTCCTTTATCTCCAACAAAAACATCAATACAACACTATGTTTGATGAGACATCAAGACACTTATTTTTTGTTTCCTCTAAATTTTTTGAATTCTTAATGAAATTATTTTGCCAAATTCATACGGACGCTACCGACATTGAAAATTAATCATAAAAGTATCATATATATAGCATATGGATTGTTTGTTTTCTTTTTTGAATTAAATCAGACAGATAAAAATAGAAATTGTAGCAAACTTAAGAGATGGATGAATATACCTCTTTTTTACTAGCTTGAAAATACTAATCTTGGTCCTTAATCAACTACACCTTGCTCCTTTGCATGTAAAAAGATCCCAAGAGCAAGAGAGTCAAGTTTTTTCATTGTTTCACTCATCATGATTAAAATATTGCCCTCTTGAGATTTCTTTGATACTTCTCAGTCCCACTGAATTTAACCCATTTTCTACTTTAGTTTCTCTTAATGAATTTAATCTGTTTCTATTCTTAGACATCACTCCACTACTAAAACTCTATATTTCTCTTATTTCTAAATACTTTATTACTTAACCTACTTTAACCACTTATACTCGATTTCTTCATCACCATGCTATTTGACCAGGGGCGGAGCAAACAATTTTGAGGCCCCGTTTATTTTTCATAAATTTTTAAAATTGGGGCCCTTTATAATTAAACTAAAAAAAGTTGATTTTTTAAAGTCAACTAAAGTTGTTAAAAACTAAACTTTCTTCTTTAATGCTAAAATGGAAGAGAAAAAATATCAATAGATTGATGACCAATAATGAAAAGAGTAAAAATTTAAAGGGTTAAAAAAATTAAAAAATAAACTGTTGATTATTTTTATGAATTAAGTTAGTGATAATTGATACTTGATGAATGTGTAAAAAGTAAATGAGGAAAAAAAATATTTGGAAGGTAAAGAGTTATTTTGGAAAGAGATAAAAAAAAAATGTGATTTATAGGTTTTGAACATGACCATTAGTATATTAAGTAAAACTTTTACCAACTACTCTACTATAATAGTATGTTATTCTAGTATAATTTTTCAATATGAGGCCCTTTAGATTTGGGGCCCTGTGCGGTTGGGTACCTTGCACGGCCCTAAAACCGCCCTTGTATTTAACTATGGGGCAGTCTAGGACGGAGGAGATTCACACACAAGCTTTGATCCCCCATATATAAACTAGTTAAGTTGCTAACAAAGCTAATACTGCTATCTATACTCATGGCATGCCCCCTAATAGTATCAAAAAGATTTGTGATAAGGTTGGGTTCACCTATGACCAATTGTCTTTCAGCTAATTGGGATACCCATAAGCACTTCCAAACTAATTAAAGGTAAAATTGATGTACCATCTAACTAATAAGGTCTTGGGCCTCCAGGCACTCATCCTAAGCTGTTAGGTTGCAACTAATCAACTTAATTCTCACAAGTATCTCAATTTACTAGCCTAAATATGTCTTGAAAAACATACATATGACATGCTATATTTAGGTTTCTTTGACAAGGCATTGACTCCTTAAATAAACCTAGAAATATTTAGTAGAAAAGAAAGAGTTCATCTCCCAAAATCAAATTAGGCACCAACATTAGAATTACATCATGGAGTGGAACATTGCCCCCCTTGGATTAAATTGCTTGGCATATGCCAAAATGAGTATCTCTAGGTTAAATGAGTTTATGAATAATATATCTAAGAGAAAATGGTGGAATATGACTATCCCATCATCTACAAGTTGGACCTTGAAGCAACTATTTACCATGAGGGATTTCTTGCATGATAATCATATGACATATCTCTAATTCCATAAAAAACTTACTCATTCATCAATGAGGTCGATACGGACCTTTGTGGGAATATGGAATAGACTCAATGGTGTGGTGTGGAGTAGAAAACCTATTCATTAAACACAAAATCATAATGTGCATGAGAAACTATTCAAAGAAAACTCAACACTAGAAAAAGATGAGGGGAAAAGGGTATCTAGGTGGATGACTATTCAAAGGTCTTACGGCCGTTTGGTAAGGAGTTATAAACGATGGTAATGAGAATGAAAAACTAGCTAGTGTAATTTTAGTTGAAAAATCTCTTGACTATCTTAATGACCATGATTGTCCAACTCCAATTATCTCATTTTCATTTCAATGCATTACCATTGGGAGATGTAGTATTAGGTGGTAATGGAAATTTGTAAGCAAAAAAATTATTTGTGATCAAAGTTTCATTACCATGGGAATAATATGAAACTTTTGATGAAATGTTACACTATATCCCACTACCTCAATTTGGTACCACTAACCAAACAGGCCGTTAAGGCTTTAATTTATACAAATAATTTGGTTATATTATTCTTTTATCTTTTTAACTATAAAAAAAAGCAAGAAGATGAGTACTATTTCTAGTAAGGTCCCAACTCTTTCATTGTCCTTTTGAACCTTCTTCAAGTGTAAATTTCATGAGAAAATATGTATTTCTCAGTCTGGATGGCTATTCAAAGGGTGTAATATGGATTCGTGTGTTGTATTGCATAGTTCACTCCTATGCTTAACCACTGAGTGGTCTGCTTCTTGGGCTCCCTCTTCCATTGGCTTTTCTCTCTTCCGAGGTTTTTTATGCCTTCTATTTTAGATTTCCAAGTCTTAGTATTTTTTTAATAATATCTTCAATTTTCAGGAGAAAAGTATTTCTCAGTCTCTTAGAAGGATTATTCACATGTTATTTGGATTTGCAAGAGTAAATGCTCAACTCACTTCATGATCTATGTGCCTCAAGATGATTTCAGTACAATCTTCATTGCAAATTTTAACTTTTTTTTATCTTCAACTTATCCTTTTCACTCAATAATTCTAAGAGTAATCCTATCTACATTTGCCAAACTAATGGTATAACACAAATATTAAAGAAAGTGACAGAAACCATTTCAAATCTAGCAAATTAAATAGGATGTTACAAATCAAAAGTGTAGCAAACTCAAAGAAACGGAGGCGTATTTACATCATTATTTAATTTGTATCCTAGTAGAATGCAGCACATTAGCCTATCAAAAGTTATTATTTGAGCACTCAAGTTAGTAATAACACCTGTTATATCTTACTCGAAAATAACACCATCAAACATCCTATTTCAATATCTTTATAACAAAGACTGCTCATATTCTCCAAACTTTTAGTACACCTTACAAATATGCTTTGATAATACCATCATTTACTAGGCAATGTTAACTTTTAAGCAGCACCAAAAGGTAACTAAACACAATTCCAAATAGTCATTAGACCCATTACATACAAACCCCAAATATTATTTTTAAAGGTGAATTAGTACATTCACAATGTAACACCTGACAAAAGACATCACAAGTAGTAGTATTCTCTAGAAAACATACATTGGAAAGAGAGTAAATTAAATCTCTCTTCAATAAAAAGAAGCAATGAATTTTAATTTTCTGTTTCTCTTTTATAGTACTATATTTCCTTTTCATGACAATTACATGATATACTCCTATGTCTTTAACGGTCCGTTTAGTTAATGGTACTAATTGGTGGTAATGAGAATGATTTGTAGTGTAAATTCATGTATCAAGTCATTGATATGGTAATAAAAGTTTGATCGTAAAAATGTTTTTTTTTTCACAATTTTCATTACCACCTAATACCACATGTTCAAGTGGTAATGCATTGAAATGAATTTTGAAAAGAAAATGAGCTTGTTGAAAAAGAATAAGTATGGTCATTAAAATTATTAAGAGATATTCTCACCAAAATTACAATAACATTTCCCATTATTTAGCACTGATTACCAAATGGCCGTAAATGACTAAATACTTGAAGTGTAGACATTTTCACCTCAACTTATTTTCAGACATTCTATTTTATATATTTTGTATCCCATAGTATATTTTATGTATGTGGAAATCTATAATTCAGTAATATAATGACGCATAGAAACTCAACTTTTAAAAATCTTGTTTTTGTATGATTATAGACAATTATTTCATGTATCCAAAACTTTCAAGTCTCCAATGCCTCTACCACCTCACTTCATCACAACAAAATACAAATGAAGTGGGACATGTTGAATTGTTGACTACTCCTAAGTATATTAGATGTGTGATCTCATACTAAATCGATCTTTCTTTCAGTTGTGAAATGGGTTTCATGAGTTTAAACTCATAAGAATCATGAATTTGCCTACTAATTGAAGACGTTCCTATTCATTCTTCTAATATAGGCTCGATTCTTACCAACTCTTATACAACCAATTTCTCCTCCTCTCTGGCTTGTAGGGTATTATCCTTATCCCGAAATATAATATTATAAACAATTCTAATAACCTTCCGATTCCACTTAAGAGTATTGTAGGAACAAAAATCCTTTTCCATGGAGCTATTCTCAAAGATTCCTCATTGGAAGCTATATTTGTCAACAACTAGAAGACATGATACATGAAATGGGCAACCATTAAGGAAGATAACACAAGACCAATTGGTTTTAAAGATAATAGAATGTTGGTTCTAAAGAGGCATATAGTTTATGGAAACATTTAAAGACAATATAAGTATGATTTGGTGCTTTTGTGGTTTGCATTCACTAGTGCACAGTTCCCAACAAAACTGTTACTAGTATAGAACTGTTCATGAAGAAGGTTTTGGAAAGCTTCTAATTAATTTTATGTTCCTTCAATTCCAAGTCAATGGATCCAGCTCTAAATTAAAACATTCCTCAAACATGTCCAAATGAAGTTGCATGAAATGAACAAATTGACACACATAAAACTTTAAAGCATACCATGATAAATTTCAGCAATGGACTCCATTAAAACCATCTAAAAAGTGATGAACTTTTATAGCTCAGTTCAAAATAAAAACCCTAGATATAACATCCTAAATTATATCATCCCTAAAAGCTAAAATCCCATATATAATTTATCAGGAAATTATATGAGGTATACCACAAAAACTCAAACCCTCTTTTCCTCAGATGTACTTCTACTTAAAAAGATTTCATGTTACTTTATATATCCCATTTGTCAGAATTTTTATCTCCTTAATTAAAAAAATTAAAGCTTCACAATTACACCATATAATTAGTAAAAGTCAATGATAATGGATAAAGATAGAGGCAAAACCTTGAGTTTGAGTACTCAAAAAGCTTTCCAGTAGAAGAGAAGACAATAAGACCAATTTCAGCATCACAAAGAGTTGAAAGTTCCTGAGCTTTCTTGATCAAACCTCTTCTTCTCTTTGAAAAAGTTACTTGCCTTGCAGTTACATTATCAATCTTCTTGATCTGGATTCTTTGCCTCACCATTTCTTCAAATTCTATCTAAAATCAAAAAGAAAAAAAAACCCAAATTACTAAAATTAAATTCACACAAAACCCACATAAAATTACTACATAAAGTTTAAAACTTTACTACAGATTAAGTCAAAATCAGCAGATCTTGATATGCTAATAATTTATAGATAACAAAAGGATTGAAGCAACTTTGAAGTATGTATAATATAATTAGTAGTTGTAATAGTAATAATATAAACAAACCAATTTACTAATTTAAGCACAAGCCAATGAAACAACTGAATTTATTACCAAAAAAGAAGAGAAAGAAGAATATAAACAAACCCTAAAAAGAAAGAATCTCACATTACAAAAAAAAATTGAAAGAAGATGGTATTAAAGAGAAAAAAAAGCAAAAAAGAAAAAGGAAATTTTAGAGTAAATTTTCAATAAATATACCGATTGGAGACTCTGAAAATGATTAGGATCGTGCAATCCTAGTGGGCGCCATTAGAGAAAGCTCTTTTTTTTTTATTTTTTTTATTTTTATTTGTTGAATATAGTGCTGTTTGAGATTTCACTAACACCATAGACAAACCCTCCAATGGTGGAAAGAGAGAGAAACAAAGAAAAAAAGAAGAGTTAAATGAGGGTGCCCACTTTTAGATAGTGAGATTCCAAATTTGGGCAAACTAAGGCAACTTGCTACAAACTCCCTTTTCATTGGACTATTTATCTTGTACTAATTCACATACATAAAATATGAGATATTAAATCTTAGGAAATTAAATAAAATTTTAGACATTTGTAGTTTTGTACTATACACCTACTTTTTATTAGTGTATATAAGGTACTATATAAATGTAGTTGATAAATATTATTAAATTATATAAGTAAAGATGACAACACGTTCAACTTTGGTGGGTCAGGCATAGACTTGTCTTATTCATTTATGTCGCGTTGAAATAATCTCCTCTTTAGAAAAAAGTTGTTCCCATCAAAATAAGCTCGTATGTCAAGTTGGTTGAACTTTGGATACCCGTTATTCCATGATTTATTTTCAACTTATTTGCAAATTGCAATATATTCAGTAATAAATTGATAATCTGACGTATAAGCCAACTATCTTACTGTTACTGAAATTAGATTTTAAGAATAATAGTACACATAATATGGCCTACACTTTAATTGCACAGTACCAACCCACATACCAATTTCTACTCTTCCTATGAATAATTGGAAATATCTATATAGCGGACAATTATATTAGTTTCATAATTAAAAGTATTATTTGTTTTTTATAATATTTGTTAATTATTTTTAATTTGTAATTATTTATAATTTATATATTAAAATATAATTAGAGAGTCTGATTAAATTTTTTTTATCTCAATATAAATTTTATTAATATCAATTTATTTTATTTAACCATGTATAATTAAAGATATTTAAGTCTAAATAGCACATCACTAAATGTGCAAAAACAAATGAAATATTTGATTAGAATTGATGAATTACATAATTCATTGTTACAACTAAAATAACCAAATCACTTAATCAATGATTTTTCATGGGCTATGATTATTCGCAAATAATGAAAAATCTTAATGATATTTAAAAACTTATAGTCTACAACATTAAGGAATCAGGAGTATGTTAATTTTAATCCTAATTAAAGTAAATATATATTTTCAATTAATAATGTATATTAGATTTGATAGTTTGTAATTTTTTATATTGTAGGGTGGGGAGACTTTTTATCAATGTTTTCTGAAAAAGAATTCTCATCAATGAAATTGCATGGGGTAGGAGGAGATAATTATGGCATTGCTTGCAATATCCAAGTTATTATCTACAAAACTTACATAGAATAATCTAATATTTTTATTATTTTCTTACAATAATTACATTTATTGATTAACCATAAATAATTCAACTTTATAAGATATTTGCCTAGAGTAAGCTTGGGTAATCGGATGATCAGCTAGAGTAGTAATATACCGCAAAAGTAAACTGAAAATTAATATAAAATTAGAGAAATCTAAAATAAGTGTAACATTTCTTTTACATTTTTTTAAATATTTTATTTTAATTTGAAAAACACTCGCTATAGCAGGTCATTTGGTTACCCGAGTTTTCTCTAAGCAAATCTATAAATCTAATACTAAAACAAAACACGGCTAACATCATCATTTTAAAAAGTTGCTTAAGTGTCACTTCCTCAATAAAAGTTTTCCTCTAAAATTGAATGATGATGCCATTGTTATGACTTTCATAAATTATTGTAGAAAAATCTTGAACATCTTGTATTATGTTATGTAATTTTTGCTACTATCTACAATTTGTATACAAAATGTAAAAAGATATCATATGGAGTACTTTTTATTGTTACCGTTAGTGTTCATAGTTATATATCTAAACAATAGGTTTTACACATATTTTCAATAAGATAAATATTTAGTCTTAAATTGATCATCTATAATTTTATAATGATCACTTTTAATCTTATAATGATCACTTTTAATCTTAAAATTGATGATTACGTTTGATCATCAATAATCATAATTTGCATATCACCATAAAAAGACAAAAAAAAAAAATAATAAAATTAAAAAAGATAAATTAAGATAATAAAACTCTCGCCCTATCAAATCCTACCATGTAAGGGTAATCTATTAACTTCACAAATAACCGTTATTTACTAAGACCTTCTCTTTTAAGAAATCACTTTTTACAATCTTAAAATAATCACTTATAAATTTAATGTAATAATGTACAATCTTAATATAATCAATTAGATAAATAAATTTTGTATTTTAACCCGTCTTAATTATAAACGGTCTCATACAAATAGCAACTAATATTATTTTCCACACGTAATCATTATTCATTATATTCTAAAATATCCACTACTTTCTCAAGAAAAAAATATATCCACTACTTTAATTATTCAAGTCTATTATAGTATTTTAGAAATGATATATCATAATCCTATATCACTGTTCTTTGTCTTTATCTATAATTGCTACTTCGGATAAAAAAACCTATGCTTTCTATTTAAAGCGTAGCTTTTTTTAATAAAATGATTTAAAGCATAGCTTAAGACACCTACTTTTATCTGCATCTTTCTTTATTCCCTACTTAGGAGAACATGTATGAATATGCTTTATCCGTATCTTTAAGGAAAAGAAAACTCCCCACTTGAATTCTACCTTATGCGAAATACTGAGAGTGATGGCTCTGATTGCACACTACCTCTAAATTTAAAGGTTAGGGTTTTTAAGTTTTAACTTACATAGTTATAGTCATCAATCCGATATTTCCGTTTAAAGTTAAGGGGAAAAGATAGTAAACATACAATGCTCTTACACCTTCAAAGAGATTGCAAAGATAAATACGTACAATTAATTTAATTCCTTACAAAAAAAGTCTTAAAAAAAGATAGATAAATGACACAGAAGTGCATTGAGGAAAGCTACTAATATTACTACCCCAATGCTACTAAAATCATACTTCACAAAATGATGGTACAAAGTAAAGGACTAGTTATTTTTTAGGTACGTACGGTCCTCTAAGTCGACTTATTGGAAGCTAATTCTGAGATCCTAGTAATACTAATACCAGAGCTGTCTTGGAAAATTTGAGGGTCTTGTGCAAAATTTTTTTTCCGCCTTATTTATAGTATATATATTTATTTTATTAATAAACTTAACATATTTATTTTTTTGATTAACTTATTCATATACTAAAAATGAGGGGACCCTGTGCGGTCGATCATTTCGCACACCCTCAAAGACCCCTCTTACTAATACCTAGAGTACAAGCATGTTGATAATTAAAGGTGCTTATTTTCGATTAGATGTTTCGGGTCGGATTAAAATTAAATCTTATGTTTATATTGATTTTTCTATTTTAAAGCAAAATCAAAGTCTACTCAATTATATAAGACCGAATAAATATCAAATTAAAATTGTTTTACAATTAAATATTTTTGAAAATGAAAAGATAGCGAGAAATGCCCTTAAAAAGTTAAAAACTCTATAGGCAATTATGTGTACAAAATTGGATTAAAGTGGTCAACACTTGTATTTCAATTTCACGTTAGAAATGAGTCAACTGTTTGGTGATGACTGAGGATTGAGAACGAAGGCAAGCTAATGTCATTTTAATAATAATTAATATTTAATTAATCAAATATAATAATTAAGACAAATGTCATGCTTACATAGGGTACTGAATGATTCCCTAAATAAGCATGATTTTGTGGGAGTGGTCAAAAATCAAAGTTCACAATGTTAATGGTCCTATTACCAAATTGACAAAATCTATAATTTCAAAATATTCTTTCAATTGGAGCAAATATCCTTTTATTCAGATAAATTTTTGAGTTGGATTTTTAATTAGTCAATTTCTTTCCTCAGCTTATCTTAGTACCTTCTAATTTAAAATAATAAAAAAGAGTTGTAGGGCGCACAAGGAATAACATCACAATCTTTATAGGTGTTCGACATCTCGTTATTGGTTGTTGGCTGTTAGCTTTTTAGTTGACTTGTTTGACCAGCTGAATGTGCTGACTGATTTTCTTGGTTTTCAAGCCATCTATTTATGGATATGCTTAGTAATTAAGTATTGACCTTTGACTGTTTTTTAGAGAAGAAGTAAGTCAACAAATTAAAAGTAAAAACCCAAAAACCAACAAAAGAAAAATTAACATGGTTAACATTTTATTTTGGGCTTCATAAATAGGTATACAATTGAATAAAAAGTCATTCTAATTATCTTTTTATACTATTTGACCAACGAATAAGCTAAAAGTGAAACGTTAAAAGTCAACCAAAATAATCAACCTAATGTTGCTTAGAATTGGTCATATGTTTGATATCGGATGTAAATTTATATCTTAAGTTGTAACCTTTAGAAATTATCCTTTATTTTACTTAACTTATTGTATAACACTAACACCTTTATAGTCAATGATATTAGAAAAATAATATTAAAGGTGGTAATGACTAATATTAATGAAATGGGTATGAATTATGTGACGAAATAGAATGATTAGAATAGGATTAGCATAATTTCAAACCTTGTCAAATAATTTTCTAGCTAAATTATATATATTATATTTTTATTTTCAATTCCAAATCATTTTATACCAATTATAATAGACGGGTAAGATAAAGAATGTGATTGTTAATGCTAATTCTAAAAGTCGATATTGTAATATTAATATTAATTTTTTAAAAAATAAAGTAAAATGGGATATATTACAACAATTGCCCAAATATGTGTAATTACTAATTACAGATAGAAGATCACAATTTCCCAATAAATTAAAGTAATAATCCTAAAATTCACATCATACAACTTACAACTACAACAAATCTAAAAATAAACACAGGACATCTGAACACAATATCAGCAACAACAATGATACCATTTTGTTCCCAAAAGACTTATAAGATAGTCTCTTACATAAACCAATCGATCAGTTCTACTGGTCGTCCATGTGAAAATGCAAAGAAGATTAGACCCTGCCTTCGATCCTTGCATGAGTAAGACCAACACAAGCATCCACAAAATCATCGTCAATAAAATCAGTGGAGAGAATCTGCAATCGATCAGCAATATTCTTAGCAAAGCATTGCTTGATGAACAATCTCAAATACCCGTGAATTCGATCAGTGACAGGTTTCACCCACAAAATTGGGTTGTCTGCTTGAGGAGTAACTGTATTTTCCACCCGATAAAAAAACTTCCTAGACGACACAGGAGGTTGATCAGCCAAATGCTTGAGATTACTCTCGAATTTCGTAGATGGCATATCGGTATCAATCCAGTTATCTTTCAAGTACCCTGAACTCCAAAGGGGATCACCTTTCTTTGGGGCAGCAGAATTTCTTGGCTTCCATACACAAATAACCCGTTTAGGCAGCACCTCAGAAACTGGCTTATCAAAAACATGATCATCCTGGTGAATAAGGTAATCCCCAAGTTTCTCGATAAGATACTTGTCGAATTCAGGTGGATCATTACGTCCAAACTCTGTCCTAATCTCAAGAATGATGATCTCAGATTGAGTTTCAGACAAGAACTTCTTGACCTCATCCAAGACAACATCGACACTGTAAGTCGTGAGGATGCCATGGCAAATCCTGCGTTCCTCCTGAACCCGGATGTCAATAACCCGAGCACCCTTCACAAGCTGCTCGTAAATGGTCAAGGATTGACATTGAGCGAAGGGGCGGGTTATGAATGGTATCCCAATCCTGTTGGTGGCAGAATCATGAGTACCAGGCCAAACAATCTTGTTGATTGTGAGCTTACCAAGATCAAGACCTGCCATCCAGTTTTTCCTGTCAGAAGGGTGATAATCACATCCTGGAAAATCACATCCACAACTTTCTTTTAAATCAACCAAACATTTTTTTTCTACTGATAATAATTTCCTTTTCTCGACCTGTTTAGTAACTTGACCACCCATTTTCAAATACGATCAAAGAAGGCGAAGAGTATCGGTGAAGATTGAAGAATGGTTATGATCTCTTGTGTGTATGTCTGTTATGGAGAGGTACAAGTTGTATTTTAATACCTAACATTTGGTTAATTAAAGACTCAGAAAGCTCAGTTTGATGAAGGAATGAATTAATTTCTGTAATATCTTCTCTTTGCACAGTGAGTTAATATTTGATCATGACTTGAAACACGTGGTTTTGGACAATTAGTTTATATCATAATCATTTATTTACAATTGTTTAATCAATTAATGGTGGAGATTTTTTTATCAAGGATCTTTCTCATGGTTGGTCCACCAGTATTTAACAGCTTTTGTTGGCTTTCTAATTAATCTGTATTTGTGGTTTATAAATTTTTCTTATGTAATTACTTTTTTAAGTAATTAATTAATCATATTAAAAGATAGCTAAAGCAACAATATCAACTTTGACAACCCAGTAATCATATCCATCTGGGCCCTTGTTCCCCAATTAGGCAAGTAAAAAGTCGATGACTTTATGTCAACATAGTGCAAAAATATAAGTCCAATCATGGTCGCAGTATCGGTCTCTCAGCACATAATATTTTGGTCGTGGAAGGTCATGTGGGGCGTTTGTACTATTGTCACACACACATAGTGTTCGTTTATAGGCTTTTGGGTCGGCTTATTGATTAACTTTTCGTTTTTGACTTGTTGATTGGTAAATGACTTTAAACCCAAATGAGACTCAATGACTGTTTTCTATGAAAAAATAAAGAAATTCATCGACTTTTGGTACATTGGCCCACAATCTCTAACAAATAGTGAGAATAACATCTCCAAAAACAACTAACTTATGCTGCTAATATAACAACCAACAATAATAATAAATAATAATTGCAACTAATTTGTCAAACAAGTCAACTGAACTAGTCGCCAACAAATTGTCATACACCTTGTGTCTAACAACTCCCTCATGAATACTAAATCAACAGAATGCTCAAGCCAGTTATCAGGTCAATATATATTGTAGTTGTGGTTTCTCCATCCTACAAAACTTGTATCTAATATTCAAGTTCAAGTAATTACTGTTTTCAATTACCCAACAAAAATTCAGTCATTTCTAAGAACATGAGATTTATTCCCAACCAACGTTCATAGTAAGTAAACAAAGGTTAATTCACAATTGATAGCAATAACAGCAACAAAGAGGAAACATCATCTTCTTAGTAAGAGCAAAGAGTAAGTTCAAAGTTTTACCATTGCTGGCGGCAGAAAGACTTCAAGAGAACAATCCCAAGCAAAAAAAAAAAAAAAAGAAGACTTGAATCTTGATACCAAGCAGAACATGTGATAGATTCTAGAATATGAGTCTTATTAAAGTATATAACATCTTAGGTTTATATTGAGTTGGTTCCTTGAGATAGTACCAAAAGTCAACATGATATTTTAGATCACACGTATTCAAGTGGAATATTTCGCCCTAAGGTACGAGGACGGTCTGTGCTACATCCATACTTCTAGCCCAAAAGAGCTCTCGTGTGAGGGGGGCTTGTTAGAGTATATAACATATTATGGGATCTCAACCATCAGTTTAAACTTTTGGTTGAGTTGGTTTCATAACAATGAGGAGTACTAGTTAGAATTCTCACCTTGGTTTTTGAATAGGGGTGTACTAGCTCAAAGACAAGGCGATAACAGTTCAATATTCCTGCAGCCGTTCATAAAAATACTGCACTTCTGTTCCTCAAAAGTCATTGTTCTTTAATCATGCATTAATGTTCCCTTCTTAGTTATACATGGAAAGAAATACCCCTTTGATAAAATTGGATTTCTAGCCTATCTACCATCAGAGTATACAGGTCTGCACTCTGCAATCTGCACTCTGCACTGAGGAACATAAAGTATAAAAAACTGCAATTAAGTTGGCAAAACCTGCACTAGGACAATAATATGGCTTTAAAGTTCCATATGGCTTTCACAGTTCTAAGGTAAACTCATATTCACATCAAGAATCTGACTAAATACACTTCCAATATGCTGAGTGTAAAAAATCCATCAGCAGTCTAAAACAATCAAAAGCAGCAAAGGAACAAACATGATAATTTAAATTTACAAGATAAGCATGATCATCCCAACATATGGAATCAGCTACATGATATACAATTCCTTCCTAAACTCCCAAACTTTTCAATTTTCCCCCAGCAGAGAAAAACCTAGAAACTTAAACCATTATAATATATAATTCCTTCCTAAACTCCCTATAAAACCTCATTGCCTCTCAATAATTAGAAATTTCCACCTTATGGATACCCTATCACTAGACCCGAATTTATTCAAAGAAACAACATTTTTACAACTATTTTAGCAAAAAAAGTTCCAAGAAACATCAATCATGCTTACTTTAATATACCCAGACAGCACACTATTCCAAATTGGAAAATATCTCGCAGACATTTTATCAAACACCTTTCGTGCATCAACGTGATCACCACATTCAAAATACATACTCAGAAAATGATTAGAAACTGATGTATTGATGTGTTTCATACCTGCACATTTTATACAAAGATGCACCCATTTACCCACTTAAAGAGATCTAGCCTTCGCACACTGTGTTAAGAGAAATTAAAAAGTTTAGACTTTAATCTTATACCTTTTCTAGGTAAGAAACTAAGTCATTTAACGGCTTCTTTAACCATACCTTGGTTGCAAAGATCTTTCAATGGTACATGGTTGCACTTCTCAAAATTAATTGTCGGGTCTTCAAAGGTTTAAGACAAAATCGAGAAAACCATGCCCTTTCTTCGATGGAGAAATCGGACTGGGAGCATTGTAGTACAGCACCATGTCAAGTTTGAGATTCTTGATTAAAGAACTAATTTAGAATATGGAAATTTTAACGCTTTCTTGGCGGTCAACGATATTTAACATCGCCGGAAAAAGATTTCAAAGTCTTGTGGTTCCAGAGGTCGTTTGTTTGACCCGCCGCACGGAAGGCAAAACGGGTGGCGGTTGCGGTATCTTTCTCGTATTCATATCCCAAAATGACCAATTTTGGTGGGAGACGGTTTCTTACTAAGACGACCTCGTAATAAAAAGTCTATATACTAAAAAATTTCAACTATCAGTCTATTTAACTAAAGTATGAGGTAATATCTCAAAAAAAAAAAAACTAAAGTATGAGGTATATCACACGATCAGATTATCTCATACAAAGATTTATGAGAAAAGTTAACAAATCAGAGTTAAACATCTAATGAATATTCATCTTTACGTGGTAATATGTTACGTAAAATAAAACCTTCATATGATAGCTACTATATACAGAAACACATCATTACACGTGATATTTTATATGCGCTTAAAGCTTGGACAATCCATCACTACTTTAGTGAAGAAAATCTTCTAAAATCTCATGAAATATGTAACATTAAATATTTAAACATAAGTAAACAATAAAGCTATAGTGTCATGCACACTCTAGTGAAAGAACAAGAAAATTACTTTTATTAGGTACCTTACACCAACAACCTATTATTATGAGGTACCTTTGCCACTGATTTTCAATCGTTGAAATTCTCTTACATCATAGTGTAGCTATAAGTGGGTACTAATATAAGTGTTGCCGTGTTGGAGGTAATTTTGCTTACACCTAAGGTTACTTATAATGTCTTTTTTTAAAATATTCTGCATCATAGATTCAAAGCTATATGTGGGTACTAATTTGGATGTTGGAGTTACCATATCCAATTGAAGCAATATCTCAGAAACCGAAAATTATGTACTATGTATAATTGTAATTTGTAAGAGACTCATAAAGGTGTAGAGTAAGTAACAAGAGATCAAGTCTCGATATACAATGTGAAAGCTTTGAATCTAATACATCAACCTCCACAAACTTAGGCAGTGAAATGATGAATCTCATACTTGGAAGTTAAATCATAGAATATGATGTTTACTCATAAAGGCACATAATCATTCACACTACTATCTTTGGGTCACTACTCACATGGCATGTACAAAGCTACCCAAATGGGATTATTAGTAAATAAAACCAACACTAAAATTGCCAAATGCAAGATACAAACAATATTTAGCCAAAGCATTGAATACTTTAAATTTACACCAATGATTTAAATATGTAAGACTGTTTTGAGTTATATAGTCATCATTATCATCACATTTAGTGTATCTCGCTCATAGACACTATTTTAGAAGGAAAGGAAGACAACAACTCATACCCATAAAAAATAATGCAGTTAAAGAGTTCATCTATCAGCTCAAAAAAAAAAAAAAACCCTTATATAATGCAAATTCAAAAGAACAGAATAATATTATTCATATATTTTGACATCTAATTATCTAAATCATTATGTTAATATGTTTTGTAGCTATGTACCTAACACCCATATCTACAATGAATTGTACACGTGAGAATAATACATTAGAAAATACTTCATTAGTCATACTTTGAATTTTGAAGCTATGTTGTGTGGATTAGTGCAAATCTATTCCTTACCTCTTTAAATATCCAACCTTTCTTTTAATTCCTATCAACATTGACATCATCAAATAAACATATATTATTTAAATGCATAAAGAAAGACTTGTGTTTTGAGCAAGAATATTACACAAGAAATGAAACAATTAGTCAATAATGAATATAAAAAATAAATAATTTGTTTGATTATCAGAAAGCGGAGAATCACTAACTTATGTAGGATACTTGGTTAATGACTTTAACTCTATCTTTATTAGGAGGTGGAGAATGTGTTTTTTTTAGAGAAAATTATAAAAAACCACCTTATCTATACACTCTTTTTTAAAAAACTACCCTATATACAAATTTTTGCAAAAAATACCTTATGTAATACAATCTTTGCAAAAGACTACCTACTACTCAATTTCGTTAGTTGACCGGTATAATTAATTGGGATTTTGTGGTGTTCTATTCCCGTTACTCAACATTTCAATGAAGGAGAAGGTGAGTTTCTAATTGCGCACGTGACAGGCATGTGGAAGTCAACCGTTAATTATGCCGGTCAACTAACGAAATTGAGTAGTAGGTAGTCTTTTGCAAAAATTGTATTACATAAGGTAGTTTTTTGCAAAAAATTTTATATAAGGTAGTTTTTCAAAAAAGAATGTATATATAAGGTGGTTTTTTATAATTTTATCTTTTTTTTATCTTTATCTTTACAAATTAGGAGTTGATAATTTATTTCCAAATTACAATTAATATTAGAAATATTGCATTTGCATTATTCATTTATCATCCTTAGTATATGATTAGTTTCTAATCTATAGGTTAAAACAAAGTCAAGTAAGATTTTGTTTGATTAGTCTCAATATAAAGATTATTGATATCAATTTATTTTGAATAATTTGCGAATTACAACCTTAAAGTTTATTAATTTTACGCATTACAACCTCAATGTTTATTTTCTGTGAATTACATCCACCAAAGTATCAAGATTTACAGGTTCAGGCTAAAACACAGAATTCCGACCATTTTGGTGGTTAGAATTTTAGGTTAAGTGGTCGGAGTTTTGTGTTTTTGTCCTGAACTTGTAATCTTTGTTCCTTTGGTGGCTGTAATTCATAAAAAAACATTAATGTTATAATTTGCAAAAATGTTTAACTTTAAAGTTGTAATTTGCAAATTGAATTGTCTAAAAAATTGAATGTTACAAGTAATTTGAAAGGAAAATTTACCTAAAATGATCCAGCCTATTCGTGATTTTCATACAATAATCCCACCTATTGATTAACCATGAATAATCCTAACTTTAAGAGGTATTTTTCTATAATCAACTTGGATAAAATTAGAAAAATTTTTGAAATTTTACATAAAAAATTATAAATAATTAAAAAAATCATAAATTTTTTAAATTTATCTTTTTTTAAAAAAATTAAAACTTGCTATAGCAAGCCATCCAATCATCAAATTTACTCTAGAAAAAAATCCCTCACAATTAAGAGTACTCATAGATAAAATTATCGTAAAAAAATCACGAATAAGTTGAATTATTTAAGTAATTTTTTCAATTTAAAAGGGGTACATGGTACATACACTAGCATTTTACACGAGGCTACCAATCCCCATTTCTACAACCGTTAGATCCCATCATGAATCTCTAACCATTGATCTCTTCTTATCCGCTACACCTATACTACTTTTTTTCACGACCCAAATTTTTTCTCTCTCGTTATACTTGGGCAGACAGCCATTTCGAAGCTTTTTTTTTCCCCTCTTTTTCTCTCACCCTTCAACAGTCTCTTTCTTTTCCCTACATTTGCCCAGGTTATTTTTATTATCATTATTTATGTTCTCTTAATTTATTGCTTTTCTATATCATTAGCTTTTATTGTATTTTCTCTTGCATTAAAATGTAATTAATTATTCTATAGATTTAATGTTTTTTTGTATTTGATTGAATGACCTGCTCTCAAATTCTATTCTTGAATGCTCACATGCCCATTTTTGCTGAGTTTTTTTGTTTCAAGAAAAAGTGAATTTTGATTGATTTTGTATAAAATCAGATGATTTTATATCTGGGTGTTTATCGGTTTTGGGTAATTTTAGGATTTTGTATCGAAGTACCATTTCGGGATGGAAAATCAGATGGGTGTTAATAATTTATATATATTTATATATGATTGGGTGATCTGCTTTAAAATCTTGTTCTTGTATGTTATATGTCCTTTAATTTTTTGGGGTTGTTGAATTTTTGTGATTTTCTTCGTATAGCTGGCTATTAGGGTTTATTGATGTATGCTAATAAATTAGTTCAAAAGAATTCGATTGGTTCTGATTGGTGTATAGTTGATTTAATACTTGGGTTTTTGGTTAATTTTAGGACTTCAAGAAGGTAATATTCGAGGATGGACCATGGGGTGGAACATAATGAGGAAAATACTGCAAAAGTGAAGGTAGTTGATGATGGGTTGACAGAATCGAAGGAGGTTAGTGTTGATGATGATGGGTTGTTGGAAACAAATCTTGAGGAGGAAGCTGTTGGTGGTACTGCTCATGGTTATAACAACTCTCTAGGGTCTGAGGAGTTTGAGGAGGCAGTTGAATTACCTTTAGACGACACGAATGATGGGTCGAAACTGGATTCAGATGGTGTTGGTGTTGGTGTTAGTGCTAGTTTGAATGAGGAAAATGATGCGGATTTTTCGGCTGCTGAGGGAAGTTCTAGATTACTAGATGAAGCGGAGATGACTGATGCAGTAGAGGGATTTAGTGAGGGGGGAGATGATAATATAGAGAGTAAAGAGATTAGGGAAGAATCATCAATGGGAAACGGTCACGAGGATTCAGTGATTTCCGTGAGTGATGATGGCAGTGTTACGGATGAGAAATTGTTAACGGTTGATGAGAGGGTCCTAGGCCAAGACTCTGGGGCCTCAAGTGTGATCAATGATTTAGCCATGGAAGAGTCTCAAGGTGAAGGGTCAGAAGTTGCACCTTTGAATGTTGTGGAGATTGAAGCTGTAGAAGGTGATGAGGACGCTGTTGATAAATCTGTTGTCTTTGAGGCATCAGAAAAAAGCAATGTTGGGCCAACGAATCAAAATGATACTGGTGCTAGCCTAGCCGAGGATGTTAAAGATGTAATAACAAATGGAGATGTTGATCATGCCAATGAAACAGAGAAAGAAGTAGGGGATCCTTCAGATGATGTTGATTTCCAGACTCCAAAGGAGAAGCCTGATGAAACCATCTTTAGTAATTTGAAAACTGATGATGGTGATGTAGTTTCATCAACCGTCAATGAGGAGAGTGCAGGAGGTGTATCCGAGAAAGTTTTGGACGAGACCAGTACAGAGAATGATGATAGTATTAAGGAACTTAAAGCTGAGGTTTTAATCCCCGAGCATCAAGATGATGATTTAAAGATAGAGGACAAGTCGTCAGATGCTAGTTCTTCACTTAATGTTGAAGCTTTAACTTCTAAACCAGAGATCTCCACTCCTTCAGTTGGATCGTCGTCGAAGGAGATAAAAAACGAGAGTGCTTCTAATTCAGGAACTCAAAATAATGCTGTTAGTGAGATGCCGTCTTCTGGGCCAGTTGGTCGTGATAGCAATGCTTTAGAAGGAAATAAAAATGAGCAGGAGAAACCAAACAGTCGAGCAAGGGAGGAAACAACAGTTAAGCCTGCAGAAAAATCATCTGCTGCATCTGGGAAGTCTGCAACTCCTTCTGTTCGTCCTGCACAACCTGCTGGACTTGGACGTGCGGCCCCACTCTTGGAACCTGCAGCAAGAACAGCACATCATTCGCGGGTTAATGGGCAAGCTTCTCAGGCACAAATCAACAGTGCTGAAGACACTACAAACGGGGAGATTGAGGAAGGTGATGAAATTCGGGAGAAGCTTCAGATGATAAGAGTGAAGTTTTTACGTCTTGCTCATAGGCTGGGGCAAACTCCTCATAATGTTGTTGTTGCTCAAGTGTTGTACAGATTAGGCTTAGCAGAACAACTTAGAGCAAGAAGCGGGGGCCGTGTTGGAGCCTTCAGTTTTGACCGTGCTAGTGCCATGGCGGAGCAGCTGGAGGCTGCTGGACAAGAACCTCTTGATTTTTCTTGTACAATTATGGTTCTTGGAAAAACAGGAGTTGGTAAAAGTGCAACTATCAATTCCATATTTGATGAGGTGAAGTTCGGCACGGATGCTTTCCAAATGGGTACACAGAAGGTTCAAGATGTTGTGGGTACTGTGCAAGGGATTAAGGTGCGGGTGATCGATACTCCTGGACTTTTATCATCTTGCTCTGATCAGCATAAGAATGAGAAGATCCTTCACTCCGTGAAACGTTTCATTAAGAAATCTCCTCCAGATATTGTGTTGTACCTTGATAGGCTGGATATGCCAAGTAGGGATTTTGGTGATATGCCGTTGTTGAGGACTATAACTGAGATATTCGGACCATCTATTTGGTTCAATGCGATTGTTGTCTTGACCCATGCTGCATCAGCACCCCCAGAAGGGCCTAATGGTACTCCTTCAACTTATGACATGTTTGTCACTCAACGTTCACATGCCGTGCAGCAAGTTATTCGCCAAGCTGCTGGTGATATGCGGCTAATGAACCCTGTTTCTTTAGTTGAAAATCATTCAGCGTGCAGAACGAATAGGGCTGGTCAAAGAGTTTTGCCGAATGGTCAGGTTTGGAAGCCTCATTTGCTGTTGCTCTCATTTGCATCCAAGATATTGGCCGAAGCAAATATACTTTTGAAGCTACAGGATTCACCACCTGGGAAACCGTTCACTGCTCGTGCACGAGCACCACCTTTACCGTTCCTCCTCTCTTCACTTTTGCAATCAAGGCCTCAATTGAAATTACCTAACGAGCAGTTTGGTGATGATGATACTTTAGACGATGATTTGGATGTATCTTCCGAGTCTGATGAAGAGTCAGAATATGATGAATTGCCTCCATTTAAGGCTCTAACGAAGGCCCAGCTGTCTAAGCTGCCTAAAACCCAGAAGAAAGCTTACTATGATGAGCTTGAATATAGAGAGAAGCTTTTTATGAAGAAACAGATGAAGGAAGACAGAAGACGACGGAGGATGATGAAGAAAATGGCAGACTCCGTCAAAGAAATGCCTAGCGAGTACAATGAAAACGCTGATGAAGAATCTGGTGGTGCTGCATCATTACCAGTACCAATGCCCGACTTAGCATTGCCTGCTTCATTTGACTCTGATAATCCTACTCACAGATACCGTTACTTGGATTCATCCAATCAGTGGCTAGTCAGGCCAGTTCTCGATAATCATGGTTGGGATCATGATGTTGGTTACGAAGGTATCAATGTAGAACACATGTTTGTAGTCAAGGACAGGATTCCCCTGTCTTTCTCTGGTCAAGTCTCAAAAGATAAGAAAGAAGCCAATCTTCAAATGGAATTAGCCAGCTCTATAAAACATGGAGAAGGAAAAGCTACGACAATGGGTTTCGACGTGCAGAGTGTTGGGAAGGACATGGCCTACACGTTACGCAGTGAGACGAGGTTCAGCAATTACCATCGAAATAAGGCAACAGCTGGTCTCTCAGCTACTCTGATGGGTGATGCTTTATCAGCTGGAGTGAAGCTAGAAGACAAGTTAATCATCAACAAGCAATTGAGGATGGTAATGAGCGGTGGGGCGATGGCGGGTCGTGGAGATATCGCATATGGTGGAAGTTTGGAAGCCACTTTCAGAGATAAAGACTACCCTATCGGCCGTTTCCTTTCTACTCTCGGGCTGTCAGTAATGGATTGGCACGGGGAACTTGCTCTCGGATGCAATATCCAGTCTCAGATCCCGATGGGACGATCTACAAATCTGGTTGCTCGGGCCAACTTGAACAACCGAGGGTCTGGCCAAGTCAGTTTTCGTTTAAACAGCTCAGAACAGCTTCAGTTGGCACTTATTGCTTTCCTTCCTCTGTTCAGAAAGCTAATGGGCGGTCAGCGTCAAGATCACCCTCTTGAGTATTGATAAAACAAGTGATCGATAGCATTATGCGCGACAATAGGAAGTAAGTTCGACAATAGGTTGTCGTCAAAATTTAGCAGTGAGTAATCTCTTCCAATCATCCTTTTTTTGGTTTTCCATAGCCATTTTAATTTCCTTGTTAGATATTTGCGTGACCTTTATGCGTTTAAGATTGAAACTCAAGTTCATGATCTTAGTATAGCTTTGCTACTTTCGATTTGAAGGAATTGTTTGTTACATGTGAAAATAGTATGTACTTTCAATGCATATGAAATTTTGTTCAGTAGTTTCGATAATGTCTCGTCCTCAGTTCGTTTTTGTTGTATACCCTTTGAAACCATGAATTGAAGATTGGTTGAACTGTAAATGAAACTGATGTTTAGTACTCCCTCCACGCTTTGGAAATCATGATCAGGGTTTGAGAAGGACTATTTGACAACTCACCAATGTCACCATACCTTTTATCAAAAGAGATAAAGGAGGTTGGAGTTGTTGACTAGGGTTGTTCATTCGGGTTATCGGGTTGATTTTGGGTCAAGTTTTTCGGGTTGTTTTAAAATAGGGTCTTTTGTTCATATTGACTTTTACATATTTTTAAATTCATTTTGAAGCCGGTCAAGTCAGATTCAGTTACAAGATTGAATAATTATCGGATTATTTGGTTTGTTTTGATTGAATGCTATTGTATTTGTGAGTAAAAAAATCATAGCATATAAATCTGACAAGATTTATTTGCTACAACCTACAATGTTTTAATTAATCAATTCAAAGATGTATGTCCATTATCATGGCCTGGTTTGAACCTATGCTATTGTGATTATGTGTCTGTCTTTTTCGCTAGTCCATTATCATGCATCAGACTCTTTTGTCTCCTTACCAAATACGCTTGTAGTTCAATGGATATAGCATCTACAAGCAGAGTAGAAGGTTTGAAATTCAACTCCTACCGTGGCGCAGGTATTAATTGGGGGTTTTAACTGCGTGCATCTCTCTTTACTCCCTCCTTGAGAGATAAAAATATTTGTCCGCTATTTCAGGAAAATAAAACCCCCACCCCGACCCTGCCTTATGTGGGATACTGGGATTGTCCTTTACCTTTAACTCTTTTGTTTCCTTGAATTTGCTCGTCATTTTAAGTGGGAAATTCAAAGGAATAGAGTAAGTATTCGATACTATTAACACATTTGGCCTTCATCTAACTTTTCTTATTCAGAAGCAATTTGACATGTTAAAGCTTTTGTGACTTTGTCATTGAGAACTTTATAATGTTTTCAAGCATGTTCTTCACAACTAAAATGCATTCAAGCATATTTTTCACAACTGATCAGAACATTTCAAGCATGTTTTCAAGCATGGTATAACTTTTATCATAATTATCACAACAAATTATTATTATCCTCGAGTTATTAGTTAAAATCGAGAGTTGAATTGTAAAAGTGATAAGTTGATTTAAATTGAATCGAATTCGATTACAAGAATAATATAAGTAGACATTTAAGATATTGAAAGTAACAATTAAGGATAATGTAAATAGGCATTAAAAATACGATAAATAAGTATTAATCTTTAATAAATTAATTTGAAAAACGTCTCTCAAGAGACTAGCTAATATTTGAATAGCAATTGAGTAACGCTTGGAATACGCTCAAACACTTTCAGCTTTGGTAGCTTTACCCTACATGTCCCATTCATTTGGTATAGCCTTGTGAAGGTGTGGTCATCTGGGCATGGGTATCATATTCTTTTCTTATCACGCTCATCAACCTTACATCCTGCATAGTGCATAGTACTACTATTTTCGTTTTAAATCGCGCATAAGATTTTGAGCGGTGGCTATCCATTTCCCTTTAAAATTACTACTTCATGTTTTATTGTGTCCATCTTTGGCTTCATGCTAAACCTTTATCTTCTACGTCTCTCTTTAATTTCATTGCCTCCATCAACTTGAAATGAGATCTTGTGTTCTATTGAGAATTACTCTTATGACATGTTTGGGAACAATGATTTTATTTGAAAATTTGAAACTGATGTAAATTTATTATTTGGCAAATTAAAAAATTTCAAATTTGGATTTGGATCAAATTTTACTATTGTTTTTAAAGAAGTTAAAATTGAGAATTTGAGAATAATTACCCAAACCTTGTCATTTTCAAATTCTTCATTTATGGTTTTATAATTGAAATTCATTATTGAAATGAAATACTTATTTTCGAACACTACATTATAGAATTTTTGTCCTATTTTTATTTTTAGGAATGATTTATATTTTTAAAATTTTCATCTATATATTTAATTATATTTTTATCTTTTCCACATGTGTCTTACTTTTCATAAAATGTACTCCATTCGTTTCTTTTCAAATGTCTTATTGGATTTAAACACGTTTGTCAATGCACTAATACTACCCTTAATACATCTAATTATACATAATTAAAAGTTATAAATCTTATATTGAGACTAATCAAACAATATTTCATTTTACTATGTTTTAACTTATAGAATTATATAAATTAAGAGTAAATGATAAATAGTGAACTTCTTGTTTTGCGGTATCAAATAGAACGTAAACCACTTTTATTCACTTTACTTGATTTTTACTCCATTTGTATTTAAGGCAAATTTATTATTATATTCAATATAATTATACTAATATGTTTGCAATGCATCATAATTACTTCTTAAAAATGTGATGATAGCAAAGCAAATCCTACATATAATTAAGATTATACCTTAAAAACAATTGTAACTAATACACAAACTACAAAGTATGACAATAATTATATTACTAAATTCGTTTTAGTTTATCTTTTACACTTTGACCAAAACAATAAAAATATGATTATAATTTATAAGTTACATTTTAATTAAAATATTAATTTTTTTGATTTTAATGAAAATGTAACAAAAACAAGCCAAGTACTTGGTATTCTCAATGAACAATGGTAACATTATAACCAACAATGGCATCTCCTTTATCATTAAGCCAGTAAGTTTGAGCCAAAGCATACCCACGGGCCATCCGAAAAAACCCGGTTCCTCCCACAATTGGCAATTCTCTTACCCGGTTCATAATCGAGTTTCGGCCCATTATACTTATGGAGCTTCCATTCAATTTTCCTTCACAAAAATTGTAACTCAGAGCCATCACTAGCCCTACTTCATCCTGGCAAGCAGACCCATAAAGTCCTTGAGCCCGGCCCACGAGCTTCGACTTCGGGTCAGGCCCTACTGTAAGCGGGTCATCTGCCATCACCAGAATACCAAACCCGTTTGTCAGGTTCGGGTTTTTCTGGATGGGTTTAGCTACCGGAATTGCAGTTGGATACTTGCCACTAACAATGTCATGAAAGTAGAATTGAAGAGTTGTTGTTCGCTCTTTGCCGGATACAACTGTTTTAGCCCAACCATGGGCATGGTCATGGGCCCGAGACAATTTTTGTTCTCGGGCCCAACTCGGGTTTGATATAAGGGTGGTAATAAATATTACCAACCTCAAAATTTGAAGTATTTGCCTAGCCATTTTTCAAAAGAATATAGGCTATAGTTGTGAAGATGTGTTACTATATATTTTGTGAGGAGAAGAGATGAAGGAATGTGTATATATAAGGTGAGACATTGATGTTTCTAGAAAGATTCATAAAAGCAATTAAGTATCGTCTCTGTTCTCATAATGTTGAATTAAAGATAAAATAAATGATTTTTAGCAAAATATAGAAAGCCGAGAAATTGTAATTTTAAATAAATAGAGATAATAAATTATGTGGATGATATTAAAGAAAATTTAAATACGTAATTGAAACTAAAAAGAAAATATTGATATCTATTTTTAAATAAAAAAAATGCAAAATAAATAAAATAACTTAAGTAGAAGAAAAGAAGTATAGCTTGGGGTGGGGTGGTCAATAATATTAAAAACATGGTTCAATTTCAACTTCATTGCTTGCTAATTGGGTGAGGTAGCGAATAAAGTACTGGTCTTTGTCAAATGTTAAAGATTGTATTGGTATTTGGTGTCAAAGGAAATAAATATTTCTTCAATATATAAGAACTTTGTAGCAAATATGTGGATCATATTTGGAGGAAAAATAATTGAGTCAAATTATTCATAGAAATTATTAATTTTAAATATTTATTTAAATATTGGAAATTTTATTAAATGTTTGTAAAATTTGTTACTGTTCACGTCCTAGATTACTAGACTTGTTTGTTACTGTTCTGTGTCTTTTGTCATCGCTATTCACTGCCTCTTTTACCTGTATCGTTTATACTTTTTAAATGATCCATATGCTTGGCTAATGTGGGTATAAGATGCAGGTTTCGAATATTTGCAGGTCCTATCCTTGAGGACTATTTTAGAGCTGGAGGACTCTTATGACCGCCCTCTCCTTCTGGGTATGAGACGCCGTCGACCTTCCTTCCCCGGACCCTGACCATAGAGTATCTATGTGCGAAAACACTGGGTATGATGATGATGATGATGTTCGTAAAATTTGTATGACATGTTAAATATACTTTCTCACCATCTCAAATGAATATTTATATGAGTTTTTATTCTTCTACTTAATTTTCTATTTTGTATTTTTCACCTATAAGCACATGGTGCTAATTGTGAGGAATATAAAAATTCACAAAACTAGTCAGAAAATTAAAAGGAATGGGGAATGCATGAGTTAATTAATTATTTTATTTTACTTTCTCTGTCCCATAATTTTAGCATTTGAGTTTTGGTTATTGTTCATCAACATGTTGTAATTTTTATATTCTCAATTTATAAGTTAAAATATATAGTCAAATGAATTTTTTATTCTTCTCAATGTGTACTTTATTAATAGCTAAAATTGTATATTAGAAAATGTAAAATATACAAATTGGATTAAAATTATGAACAGAGAGAATATTTGTTTAATGAGTTGTGATTTGTGACTTGTGACTTGTGACCTGAGAGTCCTATGACTTATTGAGTCCTTCATTTCTTTAGAAAAACAGTCAAGCATGAAGCATGGGCCACGCATATGAAAAAGTAAAAAAACAAAGAAGTTTTGGAAATTTTGTTTGGTGGAAAATGGAAATAACCCTTGGTTCACATTATGATCATTTGAGCGGAATGGACGGACAACTAGACTAGAGAAATGAAGTAGGAAAGACGGTTTATCGTTACGATAAATACGAGAAAGATAAATAAATGACAATAAATATTAAATATGAATTTAACCTAATTCATTAATAATGTGTTAGTTATGTCTATAGACAGAGAAAACAAATTTTACTTATATGTGGGGAGTGAGACGAATACATGATACAAATAAGCAAGTTAAGAGAGATGAATATACACAGGACACTTAGAATCCTAATCAAAATAGGTATTTAAAATACCTAATTAGAATATGACTGATTTTAGGCCATAAATCATCTCATCATCATCATATCCAGTGTATTCCACTCATATAAAGTTATGGATAGAGTCTGAGGAGGGAATGATGACGACAACTAAGGATTAAAACTATTACTAAAAAGGATCAATTATCAACTATAGCCTTTAAGTTTACTCAATTTCAAATAAATAATCGTGAACTTTTTTTGTTACTTACTACAACTTTTAAATTTACTCAATTACCTTTGACCAAGCCCGAAAAGCAAAACCGAATGAAAAATTCTAAATGCAAAAGTGGACCAAGATAAAAAGATTAAAGAAAACTATACAAAAGAAGCGATAAAAAAGTAGTAAAGGAAAAGTGTATAAGACCGAAAAGCAATCTAGCATTTTCTTTTAACGTAGAGCTATACTAATCAATTCATATATATAAAGAACGTTTTACGTGAGACCGACTCACACAAAAATTTAAATTTACACATAAAGACGTCTTATAATAAGACCATTTCTATAAAGCTGTCTTATGGACATTGACTATTATAAAATTATCACTTATAACTATAAAAAGATCACTTACATTTAAAAAAATTCTTTTTGATAATATTAAATATATATGGACTCTTCTCATCTATCTCATGGAGTTCCAATGTCCAAAAGGACTACCTTCATCAGTTTTGGGCCAAGCCATAAAATACTTGGTGAATCTAAAATCCGTTATTCTTCGCGGATGTCTTCCCATGACATTTTCGATCCAATAAATACCTTTTCTTATATAAAATCTAGTGATAATTTTTTAAAATAGACCAAGATCTATAGAGTTTATGAAAATTGAATCATTTAAGATCTTGAAGTAGATCTAATCTATAGATTTATTTGCATTTTGATAATTTTTTAGTATGAAAATTAAACTGAAAGTAAAGGTTAGATTATTAAAAAAAATTAAAGGTGGAATTATTGGCAACTAATGGAAAATAAATTAGATTATTATAAAAAAGGAAGAAGATAAGAGGTAACCTGATATAGCAGGTTATTTTTTAAAAGGGTTCATTGGCAACAAATTAAAAGCAAATGTTAAATTATTAAAAAGTTTTCAAAAGATGGGGTTATTGGTAAGTAATAAAAAATATGTTAGATTATTCACAATATTTTTTATTTGACTATTAAAATTTGTTCAAATTAGATTAATGCTATCAAGTAAAAAACCATTTAAAATATTAAAAACTTAAAATAATGTAAAAGATTCGTTTTTCTTAGCTACAATATTATTTTTATATTTCCAAAGAAATAAAATAGTGTTTTTTTGGATGCAATACTTTTATATTCCTTTTTCTTTGGTTGCATCTTTATTGGTACAGGTTGTCGTCTTTCAACCTTTTCAAACCCTTTTAATGATTTCTATGAGCGAGATACACTAAATATTATTAAGATGATGAATGAAAAAAATTAGTATAGCGAATAAAACATATAACCTTTTTTAGCCTAATAATTATCGTAACTGAATATGTATAAAATGACTTTTTAGTTTTTACTATTTTAAATGTATTCAGATGAAAATTAATATTACTCTTTATTATCTTTTTTGTTTGCTCGTTTTAAGTTTTTCTAATTTAACAGAGAGAAATTTAAATTTGATTTTTGAAATATATATTGAAGATAAAATATATTCATGTGGAATAAATCTGTGTTGATGCAAAGTTTATAATATATAATTTTTTATAATGCATACTTAAAGATATTATAGCGGAACGATGAGTCCTTAATTTACCAACTATTCGGTGTTGACCAAGTTATTGGAAATATCAGCTGAAAACACATACTACAAAGCAATTTAATTAAAAGAACTGATAAATTGAGTTAAACACAAATTAAATTGAAATTAATTATACATCAAAATATTCCAAAAGCTTTCTAAGGGTGTATAATGGTAACATTATACCCAACAATGGCATTACGAGCAGTACTATTATGAGAGTAAGTTTGGGCCAAAGCATACCCACGGGCCATCCGGAAAAGCCCAGTCCCACCAACCACCGGAAGCTCCCTCACCGAATCGGCGATCGTGTTCCGGCCCAACATAACCACAGAGCTTCCGTTGTAAATCCCGTCAACAAACCCATAAGTCAAACTCATCATATAACTCACACCCGTTTGTGAGGCTGATCCATACAATCCTTGGGCCCGGCCCACAAGCTTTGAATTCGGATCTGGACTATCAGTAAGCGGATCATCTACCATAAACAAACGCCCGAAGCCCGACCCGGATGAGGTGGGTTCTATGGGTTGGGCGATCAACGCAACGGTTGGGAAATCCCCGGTTTGGTTGTCGTGGAAGTAGAATTGTAAGACGGTTTTCTGCTCGTGACCATAATCTTCTGTTTTTGCCCATGTTTGAGTTTCGGGCTTTTGAGCCCGAATAAAGCCCATGTAAGATGTCAATGTTACAAATGTAAAAAATGTAATTAGCACAGACTTGTTCATGTTTGCCTAATTTGGGTAACTAATTTTTTTTCTTAATTTATGAAAAATGGTTTCTTTATCTATGTGAGGGAACACTGGGTATAATGATGATGAAGAAAAATGGTTTGTTTGGGTTTGTTTAGGGAAGGTTAGAGAGGGTATATGTAGATAAAGAGTGGATGATGGTAGAATATAAAAGGAGTGGAATACACATGTTGATATGTATTATGACAATAATAAAGTGAATGCTTATAATTAAAGTGATATTGACTTTTATCAAAAAGAAAATAATATTGACTTTTTTGAAGTTTCTAAAATTCAAATTGGATTTGTCTTATGTTTGACCAAAAATATATTGACTTTTTTCATTTCTTAAATACTACTATTGTGAAAGGTATATTATAAGAGAACTAAATGTGGGATAATTGAATGCTTACAAGTAATGTTTGAATGCTTAAAGTTAAGTTTGAATGCATGATGTTAATTTCTTACCATATTGTATTTTGGATGACCAACAATTTGATAATTTAAAGATAAAAATGTAATTTTTCTAATTTGAGTAAATATGGCGTTTGTTTCTTTTCATGATTTGGAGTAGACTAGAAATCTGGCAAGTGGAAAAGAGAGTTAATGATTCTTATAAATGGTGAGAATCAACATTTATCACAAGAATGAAAAAATAAGGTTGTTAAGACTTAACAGTCTGAATCACTGAACTAATCCAATATTCTAATTTATGATTTTTTTTTTGGTATCTTGAGTCTGGGTACTCATGTGTGGGGGACTTAGATGTGATTAGGGAATGTAAAAAGTATTTATCCGATCAATATGATGATCGATATTTGAATGAGGGAGGAAAAAGTTTGTTTTTGGTCCACAGGTTAAAATCAACTCAACTTACTTGTATTTGACACCAAATTGATTTAGCCTTATGTTTATGTCTTGAGCATATTAGTGTAGCAGCTAAAGTTGAATTGCCATTTTGGCTGACCACCAGAAAGTCGATTCAACTTGAGGGTCTAATGCAATTTTATTTATTTATTTTTTTTTTGGGTTTTTGGCTCTTTTCTTAATGTAAGTATTAGATGTAATGATTTATAAATACCCTTTAATAAATACCTAATTCTCATTCTCTATCTCAATATTGTAAATTGTAATTCCTAATTTCTCATCCTTTCTTTCCTACTCTTTCATCTTCCATTGTAATTACATTGAAGTTTCGAGAAAGGTTCATTTTGAAATTGTCCTTTCATAATTGATTCGAAACTCTAATTATGGGTCCTAGGGATTTAATATGATGTTTAAATTGAGTTACGACATCAAGAATCATCAAATATCTAAAAATTTTAAAATTAAAGTTTATATAATGGTACTTCTAGAAAACAGTATTTTAATAGAAGTTATTCAACGTTATAAACTTCCACGTCCCCTCCATTTCTAGGTCAACGAGTGGCGTTGTATTATGACGTGTATTGAATATTTATTGCTTAATTATAGTCATCACATGAGTAAATATCATTGATAATAAGTAAATCGAATTTTGCATAGATCTTTCATCCTTAAAAAACGTAAAACTCACTACAATAAAAGGTGTTAGGGTATTTTAAGTGAATAAGTATAATAATTGAAAAGGTGGTAGTGGGGTATTTTAAGTGATTATAGTAATTGAAAAGGTGATAGTGGGCTATTTTAAGTGATTATAATAATTGAAAATGTGGTAGATGGGGTATTTTAAACAATATAAGTTGTGGGTATTTAGGTAAAAAATCTTTGCCAAACATAGAAAGTGGACAATTAAAGTGGAATGACCCAAAAAGAAAATATGGACAATAAAAGTGGGACGGTGGGAGTAATATTCTTTTAGTGTGATATAATAGTCATCAAAATTTCAATTTTGCCCTTAGTTGTTATTGATAGTAAACTACTTCTAATAACTTATCTTCTCTCTATTTTCGAAAATTCTTTTCATTTAAAATATGAGGAGTTGTATTCAAAAAAAAAAAAATATGAGGAGGAACCATAAGAAGGAGAATCTAAGATAATAGCATAGGTATTTGAGCATTGGTAAAAGTAAGGAAAAGTAAATAAGAATTCTTACTTTTTATTAGTGGAAAAATTACCTAGAATAATTCAAAATATTCATGATTTTTTTACAATAATCCCACCTATTGATTAACCATGAATAATCCCAACTTTAAAGGGCATTTTCCTAGAATAAACCCGGTGACCGGATGACTTGTTATAGCAAGTTTTATTTTAAAAAAAAGATAAATTAAAATAAAATGATAAGAAAATGTTAAAAACCTATTCATAAAAAATTTATGTTTTTTTTATTATTAAAATTTTTTTTTTATGTGAATTACCTACTATAATAATCCCACCTATTGATTAACCATGAATAAGAAAATATTTTTTAATTTTAAATTAATATTTAATTTTTTTTGTGAATTCCTACTACAGCAGGTCATCATATTACCCAAGTTTACTCTAGGAAAATACCCTTCAAAATTGGAATTATTCATGGTTAATCAATAGGTGGATTATTGCATTGTAGGAAAATTATAGTAAGAATTCTCCTCCTAACTAGTAACCTTTTTCAAAGACTTAACAAAAAATATAATCCAAGTACATATACATAAATTCAACATAACAATATATTATCATAACTAATATATTTGTATTTAAAAATATACTTTACCCTTTTTCTTGGTGTTCTTGCAATATATATAGCACACGATATGCATGGTGCCTTACATAGTTAATTACATGACATACACAAACCAAATCAAACCGAACCAAATAACATCAATATATGCATGTAAACCATCAAGGGTGGAAAATTGTAACATTGTATCCTACAACGGCATTCAAAGAAGTAAGGTTAAAGGAATAAGTATGAGCCACAGCATACCCACGGGCCATCCGAAAAAGCCCGGTTCCACCCACAACCGGAAATTCCCTTATCGGATTCATAATCGAATTCCGGCCAAAGATAACCACAGTACTCCCGTTATAGATCCCATCCACGAAGCCACAAGTCAACCCCATAATAAAATTCACACCTTCTTGAGAGGCCGTTCCAAAAAAACCTTGGGCCCGTCCAATTAGCTTTGAGTTCGGGTCAGGGCTAATAGTTAATGGATCATCAGCCATATTTAGGGTACCGAAGGCTAATCGGTCTGTGTTGTTTGACCCGATGGGCCGGGCTATTAAGGCTACGGTTGGAGAGTCCCCGCTTACGGTATCGTGGAAGTAGAATTGTAGGACAGTTTTGCGCTCGTGTGGCCCGTATGCTTCTGTTTTTACCCATGTCAATGTTTCGGGCTTTTCAGCCCGAACTGAACCCATACATATTATAAATGATATCAGCACCACAAAGGAAAAGAAAGTGAATGCTTGCTTATTAGTCAACATGTTTCTCTATTTTTAGTTTGATGATTTTGTAGTATTAATTATGATTATGATTAGCTAGGGTTGTCTTAGATGAGAAAAGCAAATGGTTTATATAGGCAACATGTATTTGAATTTAGCTTTCTTAAAGTTTGGTACTTCTAATATTATAAAGAGAGTTAAAATGAATGGATGAGATTAAAAGAGAATGGTGGACCATTGACTATAAATAGAAATGATACAAATTAAGTGGGATAGACTAAAATGAAAAGTGATTCAAATTAAATAGGACGGAGGGAGTATACTTTATCTCAACTAGGACACAATAACCTAACTTAATCAGCTAGAAATGTCGATGGAGCACGTGATGCTCTTCTCATAAATAATGCTAAGTATTTCACTTTGAAATTATGGGCGAGTGCGTGAGATTTAAACCCGTGACTTTTCATTATGTTAGCTTCCGATAATACAATACAAAAAGTTTTGAAAAAAATAGTTAAAGCCTTAGATATGTATATGTTATATAATCTATCGATTATTGTGGATCTTCAGTTATTCTTAGAGTCAATTCATCGGCTATATAAGATCCCTAAGCAACTGTGCTAATAAAATTTTCTCTTTGCAGGGCTCTCACCTTCTGGTGGTAAAATTGACCGCTTTCCTCTAGTACTCCCTCTCAAGGGAGTACAGGTATGGATTGTCCGTCACATTTCCTCACCTAGACTTAGTTTTTCGAACGGGATATTAGGTTGATGATGATGATAATGATATATAAGACGTCAATCATGTATGAACGTAATATCTATAATGTAACATTGTAACTAACTGAGCTTAGATTATAAATTTATAATGGTCTACAAAATAAAAAAATCACATTTTCATGTAACATCATGTTATCATGATTTCATTTCCCCTAAATTTAAGTAATTAATTAATATAAGCTCCTCCCTGCTTCTAATTATATTAACTACTACAATTACAAGTCTACTATAATATGTTTTTGATGTAAAGTCTACATTAATATATTACTTAGCTTACATTAATATTTCTAATCAATTAATAATACACTGTGACGATAACACTACATAATTAGTGATTTTTAAATCAGAAATAATAATTGGTTTATGCTCTCATTAATTAATTTATTCATATAGTTTCTTCCTCAAATAAAACTTCATAAAATAGATCATATATGATATATCTGATTTCCTAAAAAAATTCTTACAAACAGTTTCGAAAACATTAATTCTTAATAAATCAATTAATATATAAATAATTTTCTTTTGTTTAATTTATTGGAAAATTCTTACAGAAAATTATGATGTTGGAAACTAACCCACATGTAATCCCACATAATAAGCCACTTTAAATTCATGTCTAAAAATTAAAGAGAGGTTGGCTAACGTACAACTGATTTTAAGAGGAAAGCTTATTAGATTTTTATGCAGTCAATTTTGTTCTTAGACGGATTTTTTTTGTAAAAACCATTAACAAATTTATGATCTAGACAAAACAAATAGTAGGTCGATGAAAAGTATTTGAAACCATATTTATAGTATTGTTTTATCAGTTGAAGTAAATAATATATTTTCTAGGCTAATCAGTTCTAAGTTCGAAACTTACCTAATTTCAGTCCCTATACTCTTAAGGAAAAATTGTCCTGAATAATCCGACCTATTGCCCATTTGCTGTGAATAATCCCAACTATTGATTATTTATAAATAATCCGACCTTTGAATTTCTTTTGCTCACAGCACCCCTTTTCGCATTTTAACCGACTACTATAGCTACTTATCACCAAAGAAAAGTTGGGGTAGATCAACAAAGAAGCATAAGGAGGAAGAAGTAATGAAAGTAACGACTAATAGGTACCTACAATGGTCGGTGAAAATGTGGCAAGGGGTGCTGTCAGCAAAAAATATACAAAGGTTGGATTATTTAGGAATAATCAATAGTTTGGATTATTCACAGCAAATGGGCAATAGGTCGGATTATTCAGGACAATTTTTCCTACTCTTAATCTACTCTAAAAAAATTGACAAAATTTCCTGGATACATAAACCCACATTATTTTTCCTATTATAAGGATTGGTTTCTTTGTTATAACAGATTTGGTTTTGTTATTACTAGCTAATTTCATACATATAGACCTTATATTTTGTTTCTGCGTGCACACAACATCATAGTAGTATTAAACCTTTTTTTATTCCACAAGGAAAATATTCCTTACAAGCAGGAAGCAGCGCACGCGACAATACAGGGCTGGTCCTAAGGGTGGGCAAGAGGGGCCGTCGCTCAAGACCCATGTCAAAAAAGCGAATTTAATGATTATAAAAGGTCTATATAGGTTATAAATTACAAAGAAAAAAAGCCTTAACATACTATTTTGTCCATGACCCAAAAATATCTAGGGCCGACTTTGGCCGACAAAAGTAGAAATTAATCGTTGTGTGAGTACAGTCGTCAAATCTTTATTACAAGTATAGACGGTGGAAAATAAAATTTCAACCATTGAAAAGTGAACATAATTAATTTATGGGACTTTAGTTGATACTTTAACTGTTCCATAATACTTGCTACATTTTATCTTTTTACACAATCCAATGTACAATTTTGATCATTAATATCTTAAACTACACTTATTTAAAAATTATAAAAATTTAATATTATGAAAGTATGCGATTAGACGATTCAAACAAGATTTTACTTGACTATATTTTTACTTACACATTAGTCGTAATATATATGTAAAATAAACTTGAAAGATGAATAGTACACAAAATAAATATATAGCGAATATTTTGGAACGAAGGAAGTATACCACTAGATATGCAAGTTAAACATCTAAGGGTGAAAAATTGTGACATTGTATCCAACAATGGCACTAAAAGTTGTAGGATCAGAAAAATAAGTTCGGGCCTCAGCAAATCCACGGGCCATTCGAAAAAGCCCGGTCCCACCAACAACCGGAAACTCTCTCTCCGTATTCATAATAGGGTTATGGCTAAAAATGACGATGGAGCTTCCGTTGTACAGCCCGTCAGTGAAACTTAAGGCCAAGCCCATTATTAAACTTATATCTTCCTTTGAGGTCCGACCGAAGAAACCTTGAGCCCGGCCCAATAGTTTGGAATTTGGGTCTGGGGATAAAGTGAGTGGATCGTCAACCATAAAGAGGCTGCCAAAGCGGAAGCCAGTTTTGTTATCGTTTAAGGGTTGAGCAATCAAGATAGAGGTTGGGTTTTCATTTAATATGATGTCATGAAAGTAGAATTGTAGAACAGTTTTGTGGTCGGGCCCATATGGTTCTGTTTTCACCCATTTTGGTGTTTCGGGCTTTTGAGCCCGTCCACAAATGGATAATGAAATGGTAAGTAAAGTTATAATTAACTTGATAAACATGTTCCTCTAGTTTGGAATTGGTTAAATGGCTAATGGTTTGGTTTTGTTAGAGGTGGAGTAAGCTTTGATTATAACTTTATATACTCCCTTGTGATCTATATTATGTCACATTTTTATATTGTACTAACATTAATGTAAGAAATAATGAAATACTTGCTTCGTTCTTTTTTTTACTTGCAATACTGTTGATTTCAGTACTATTTATTAAGCAAATTGACTTTTATATTGTCGGTAATCTAAAAGTTAAAACATAGTCATATGAGATATTGTTTGAATCGTCTCGATTTAAAGTTTATTAATTTTGAGTTTTTATAATTTTTTGATATGCATAATTAGAGATATTAATGATTCAATTCGTACATTGAGGAGTGTGAAAAAGCAAATGGTGCAACTAATATGGTACAAAAAAAAAAGCAAGTTTTGTAGTTGACCATTTCACCATGAAACGAGCTCACACAAGCGGCCAATTAGAACAAAAATTTTAAAAAAATAAATTTGGATTCACACTCTATAGAAAACAATTTTTTTAATAGTTTGGGCTAAACAAGTCATCTTACGATGAGAAAACCTTAATAAAAAATTATGTCTACCAAAAATTACAGTCACTTTCATAAAAAAAAATTGTATATTCGCTCTCTTACTTAAATAAAACCGGATTGACATTGTCAATTTGGTCTTTGCAAGACTCAATTATGTAGAATACGAGAACGAGCCTAGTAAACGCTTAAGCGTAGTGAGAAGAGAGATGATGAATTTGATGGTAAAACAGCAACTAATAGCTCATAAAAATATTAGTTCATATAATCGGTTAACCATCTATCTTCTAAAAAGATACTTAATAATAAAAAGAATTAGTCAACTAATAAATAATTAAGATTATTGATTGTTTTTTTTAAAAAAAATAAATTGAGATTTATTGAGATATTGTCTGTTTTTTTAAAATTAAAATTAGTGTTTGAACAAGCAAAATAAATAGTACATGCATACGCCAATGATATTATTTTATATTATCATACTTAATTAAGTCTTTAACAACCAGCATTTACTTATTTTAAAAATATCATATTTATTTTTTATTGCAGATAAAATTTCATTTCATATAATCAATGCAACCATAATTAGAATATATTATTATATTATTTTCAAAATAAAATTAGTATGTAAGAGAACATTTTTAGCTATAATGCTATATTATAATTTATATCTGACCCTTAAAAAGTTGAAGTAATGGTATTTTTTAACAGTTTATCATTGCATAATTCTAAAGTGGTATTACAAATTCTAAGAAGTATAGTACTTCAAATTTTGTGAATTATAATCATACATAAGAGATAACATTTCAAATGACATAGTCACATAATTGTTGATAAAAATTTATTTTAATATAGAAAATTTTGTATGTAATAGTCTTATCATAAAATGGATCCAAACTAAAGGCCCATTAATAAAAACCAATAAATACAATAAAAACTGAATTCTCACTTGTTAAATAGCTTGAGCTGACCAAATAAATACAATAAAAATGTTCTCTCCGTTTTCTAATGAAATTCCCATAAGGAATGTTCACGGGATTTAAGAAAAATAAAATATTTTAAATAGTGGATATATTATTTAATTTGAGGAAAATTGGGATAATTAATATTAAAAAAAATTAGTGGAGAAAATATAGGGACCATTACTCATTAATAATAGTTTATAAAGTTAGTAGAAAGTATGTGGGGACCATAAGAAATATAAAAATGTTAAAATTAGAGTTAGTAGAAAATATGTGGGGTCCATAAACAATATAAAAATATTAGAGTGAGTATGAATAAGGTTATATTTGTACAAAATTCGTGACATAAATGAAAAGATTCTTAATGAGAAGTTGGAAACAACAAAATGAAATACCCAAAATAATTAATAGAAACTACTTTAAAGAACGGAGGGAGTACATAAATCGACTATGAATATGGAATCTTAGGGTGAAAAATTGTAACATTATAGCCAACAATGACAACACCCAAAGTAACATTAAAATAGTAAGTTCGGGCCAAAGCAAAACCACGGGCCATCCAAAAAAGACCAGTACCTCCAATAACTGGTAATTCCTTAACAGGCTTCAATAGCTCATTGCGGCCCAAAATCACAAAAGAGCTGCCGTTAAAGATTCCATCTGTAAAGCTATAAGTCAAGCCCATCATAGAGCTCACGCTTTCCTGCGAGGCCGAACCCGAGAAACCCTGTGCCCGGCCCAAAAGTTTGGAATCCGGGTCTGGGCCTACAGTGAGCCACTCATCGAGCATGTATAAGTTACCGAAGGGAAATACGCTGCTGGACTCTTTGGGCTGGTCTTGGGCTTGGGCTTGGGCTTGGGCTATCAAGGCGACTGTTGCGGAGTCTCCGATGGAGATTTCGTGAAAGTAGAATTCTAGGTGAGTTTTGAGCTCATGACCATAGGGTTCGGTTTTGGCCCATGATAAGTTTTCGGGCCTATCAGCCCAAGAAAAGCCCAACTTTGCTATGAAAATTGTGAATATAAAAAAGATAAGATTAAAAATTCTTGACATTGATATCTCTCTAATTAATTAGTTGCTTACTTTCCTTGATCATATATTGAAATTTGGGTTTAGCTTATATAAGGAATTTTTGGCAAAATAATTGTTGAAAAAGTCAATTAATTAGACTTCAATAAAGGGTAACAAATTGCAACTTACATTAACTTCTCTTTTTCTAACAAAATTCAACGCTCACAGCTCATAATTTATTACAAAAATTGATCTTTTAATCATAATTAAATATTACTCTTATGCTTAAGATATAATTTTTTTATATTCTTTAGTGTTGAAGCAAGTATCAAATCTCCTTGTCACGGAGATGAATTTGATCACATTATTAAACATGTCATGTCTTGTACGTTGGAGAAGGAGGATGTGGATAAAATGAAATGTGATGAATTGAGGTTTGGATTATTACATGAGGTGACTAATGTGGAGTAAACGGAATGCTTTGGGCAAAGCAAGGGAGGCATTGATCAAGACATGGGCTCTACTGAAGTGTTGGACCATACCTTGAACGAGGCAACGCTTGGGAGAAGGTTGCCTTGAATGAGGCAACAAGTAGTCAGAGTGCCAAAAGCATTGTGCTTGTTCGAGCAAGGTCACTTGTGTGAGGCCTTAAATACTTTCATTTCATTTAGGAATACAAAAATTTTACAGTTTGTAACTTTTATTATAAAGACTATAATTGAGGTACCTTTTACATTAAAGGAGTACATAAATAATAATCATCACCATTATATTCAATATATTTAGATTATAGACACATCAACAAGTAATTACGTACGTTAGTACATATGATACAAACAGTGTGCATGAAACAAGAATCAAGTTTTATCGTTGCAGTAAGCATGATTCTCACTTAATTTTCTCTTTCCTTAACGATAATCCTTTAAAAAAGTGTGTACAATAATTGAGAACCTTAAGGGTGAAAAACGGTAACATTATACCCAACAATAACAATCCCAGTATCATGATTCCACAAATAAGTTTGGGCCAAGGCATACCCACGGGCCATACGAAAAAGCCCAGTACCTCCTACAACGGGAAATTCCCTAATGGACTCCAAAATCGGGTTCCGGCACAATAGACTGATAGAGCTCCCATTATAAACTCCTTCCACAAAGTTATAAGTTAAGGCCATAATTAAGCTCAATTCTTCTTTGGAAGCCACACCATACATACCTTGGGCCTGCCCAACATGCAAAGAATTCGGGTCTCGGCTGACAGTTATCGGATTATCCGCCATGTAGAGCTCACCAAACGGGTTCGATGTTAGGTTGGTTTCTTGGCGTTGGGCTATTTTTACTAGGCTTTGGGCTTTTCCATGGGCGGTTTCGTGGAAGTAGAATTGTAGGGTAGTCTTTTGTTCATGGCCATAAGGTTCGGTTTTGGCCCATGTCGAATTAGCTTTTGTAAAATACAGCCTCGTATTATAAATTGTGAATACGAAGATAAAAGCTAATAACGACTTAGCCATGTACATAATTTTGCTAGTTTTTGTCTTTAGATTTGTGATTGGCCTTAATATTATGTAGTTTGGTATCTTTAGGGTAGGGGACGGAAACTATATATAAGGATTCACTAGGAAAATCCTACAAATTAAAGAATGATCAAAGGGATAAATAATGAGTGGTTTAGTTAGCTTAGGGCTGTACATGGGACATGGGACATTTATTGGGATTAAGGAGTGATGGAAAAATGTCTTATTGATTGTTGCCTATCTTTTTGTCCTTTTCTTTATGTCTACAAGTTCATTTTATCTACTTGTACAAACAGTTTTCTAATTTACAGTATTTGTTATTTTGGTTTGTTTTATTTAATTTGTATTATTTTTATTTTTTTAGACAATAGCTAGTCCAACACTTCTTTTTAATCTCATCTATATATTTAAACACTCTGTTAATTTAATTTACACAATTTATTCAATCTTATTTATTATCATTAACCACCTTTTTTTTTAACCATCCCTTTTCTCTTTGATGCAAATCTAAGAGAATAGCAGGAGTAAATAATAATTCCCTCATCATAATAATTGAAGGTTGATTGGAGAAATGGACCTTAAAAGACTTGGTCAGGAACTCCTCGTAGTTACTGTTGAGAGTTGAGACTTTATTGGTTCGTCATTAATCCTCTATCCTTAGGATTTCATTTCTATCAAACGTTGATTCTATATTAAGGCTTTCGGCAACTACATTCTCTTTTATGTTGGTGCTTTAATCCTATTAAATCACATTTATGTTATTTGACTAAGCTAAATGAGGCTGAAATATGGATGTTGGAAAGAGCCTATTTACAGCGGATGTTTAATCCTCTAGAGATACAAAATTCTTAGTTTCTTATATCTTTAGCTTTTATTCACTGTGCAAGGGTAGTATTTGCTTCACACCTCGAGTAGTAAGTATATTTGTTTTTCATAGGTGTGTTACACTTAATATAGTCGAAAAACAACTTTCTTAATAAAACAACAAGGTCGTATCACACTATACTTTTTCTTATAAAACATACGCTAGACATAACTTGAATACATTTCTCATATACAAATTAATGTTATACATTGATAATATAGGTTAATGATTTTAGACATTGAGAAGACCTTGAAAGAGGCATATTTCCAACATGTATTATTACTAATGTTCCCGAGTTATAGATGATTCATTAATCATCATCAATAATTTAATATTCTGCTTGAAAATAGGATTTGACTGAGAGATGATGATGTACATTTTATATTCATATTTTATTAGAAGAAAATTAAATGTTAGAAAAATACAGTTTATATTATCTCTAAAAGGCGAGAGCTCACGTCATTGACATAAATATTTAAAAACAGTTAATCATTGAAGATTGCAATCACTTTTCAGTTGATACATTTTGTGGTATATCATGCATATACGTGGTAAATAAAATTGGTTTTGTGATGGAAGTAACTTCAATTGGATCCTGACAGACTTGACTTTGGAATTTTTGGTACAATGTAATAGTAACGTAAATTACTATGGTTCTAATGTTCGTCCATACACACCTCATAACTAAGTTCAGCATATTCTCTAATTGGAGGCACCGGCCTTGAGGCTCCATGGGCCATAAGCAAAGATACTGAACATATACGTAAGTGTGTATGCAACTCATGTTCTTTTTAAACATGATGCTAAATATTTCATTTTAAATTAGAGGTCGTTGAGATTTAAATCTATAACCTCTTATCACGCTAGTTTCTGATATTATGTCAAGGTATCAATTCAACCAAAGTTTAAGTTAATGGTTAGGTGTCGTAAAAATTTGGTTAAGCTCTTTAGATAATTTAAAACCGTCTCAAAGAAATTGTTGTAAATAAGAATTTGTGGTAAATTATAGAGTTCCTGATGCTGATATTTGAACAATCTGAACACGTTGACTATATAGTTTTAGGCCTTGTGAATTGTGATTATTGATTCATTGTATTCAAAAGGGATACTCAATCTACCATATGTTGACTCTTAATTTTTAGCTTGTGAGTGACTCATTGTGTTTAATTTGATTGAGAATGATGTTACAATGATGTCTTTGGCGGATCTAAACAATGTCAAACACCCCTTAGAGTATAAAAAAAAAAAAAAATTATGAGGAAGTAACACGTAAACAATTTTGAAAGGTGATGATGTCACGTGTTTTATTTAAGTAACAGTTATAGATAAGTTCAAAACATTAATAATTATTTTAATTAAAGTAGAAAAGTTATTAGATTGTGTATAATATGTTCTAAGATTAGTACTTAACTCCAATATTGTTGTAACAAAAAAAATAAAAAATAAAAAACTCCATATATTGTTATGGATTATGATAAATAAAATCATTTTAATTGATGACATGTAAACATAAATGACACTCTATTACAGTATTATTATCTCCTTGGAATAACATTATTTTACCCATTAATAAATTAAGAGAATGTAAGTATCAACAAATGGGGATGTAGCTCAGATGGTAGAGCGCTCGCTTAGCATGCGAGAGGTACGGGGATCGATACCCCGCATCTCCAAGTTTCCTTGACTCCATGGCCCAATGGATAAGGCGCTGGTCTACGGAACCAGAGATTCTGGGTTCGATCCCCAGTGGAGTCGTTTTTTTTCATCCATCAATTACAGCAATTGCCATGAATATCTATCTTATATAGTACTTCATATTACCTACCTGGAATTTCTTTTTATCAATGCCTTAAAAAAAATTATAATAAGATGTAGTATAGAATAGTCTTTAAGGTTATGTATAAGAAAAGCTAAAGCTTAAAAGTATAACTTAAAGCATATATTCAATTTGACACAAGGGCCAAGGGGTCTACATTTTATCAAGTAAATAAAGTCAAGTTAAATTTATATTTTTTTTTTTGAAATGAGTCAAATTTATATTTAATTATACATAAATTTGTTAGTAACCCTTTGCTCTAAAAATAAAAACCAGAATTGATTTTGGTGATACTGATAAATAATCTGATCATGTCAAGCTGAGTCATGGAAAACATACTTCCTTCTATACTACTCATTACTTTTAATTATTTTTTCACTATTCACTTATCACTTTGAATTATATTTTATTCTTAATCGTAGTCGCATGTAAAATCTTACTTGATTTGTCCCAATACAAGAATTATTAATATCCATTTTTTATAATTTTTAATTTAAAACAATTAGATATATTAAGGCTTAAAAAGCTACTTCTGAATTGAATAAAAGGGAGTAAAATTTTCCGAGAAGAAATAAAATAGAAGTTTTAATTTGCAATAATTCTGTTATTTACAAGACTAACCAGACAAAGGATAGCATTACACTAGAAGCAACCACTCTTGTTGGATTACAACTAGTCCGAAGGGAGAAGGTCAGGTGAAAATCGAACCAGAACCTTACATGGGAAAAGCAATACTTGCTCCAACCGAGAAATCAACCACTCCTAAGTGTTACAATAGAAGCTTTCCTAATATTCTAAACTATGTGGTAAATCTTGATTCACTACCAAATAAAAAAAAGAAAAAGGAGAAAGGTAAAAGAGGCCTTTAATAATTGGGGGCTTAGCATTCCAGACAGCAATATGTGAACAAGTTCAACCAATTCAGACAGCATGGGCCAAGTTTATAGAATACTGATTAAATCCTTGTATATCATTTGGAATAATCTATTCACACCTGCACATAAACAGAAAACACTTCTGAATCAGCACCAAATTTTTGTGATTATTTTATGAGTCATCAATCACCAAATCTTCTCTGTCAAACAAGGCACAACCACATAAAATAAAGCAGCACAATTAAGTTTGAATAATTGAATTATTTGACAGATCAACTTGGCTGCAACTTGTTTGAGAAAAATCTTTGCATTACATCATAGATTTATAGTTTTACATAAATTATGTAACATTCAATCCTACTTGAATATCAATGACCAGGAAAGAAACATGGGAAATGAGGGGAAATTTCTGGTGTTAGTAAAGGTCAATATAACAATCTTAAAATGTATTTAGATCCCGTCTAGAAATAATAGTCACATGCGCCCCTATTATGGGAGTTTGGTGTCAGGTGTTCATTCGGATCATCGGGTCAGGAGTTTCAGGTTGGTTCAAAATCGTATCTTGTGTCCACATTTATTAAGTCAGGTTCGGTTCCAAGGGGGTACATATCGGGTTATCAGGTCTACTTTGAACACCTCTAAATAAAATGAATATGAAACTGGTTAAAATTATTGGAAATGCATTTGATCATATTGTGTTGAGTAGATAATATGTTCTACTTTTACGACTTCTTCAGTTTTGTTTGAGGGGGAGGAATGGTGCATGTGGACGATCATGAGAATTGATATATTAGTTCATGTATCCGACTCCAATCTTTTAGGATTAAGGATCTGTCATTGTTTGTTGTTTGTTGGGGAGGAATGGTACACTAAAGAAGGAAAAGAAACCCATGCTCAGCCACTGAACACAGTGACCACCAAGTATAATGGCACACATCCCAGATGATACAACACATTTTGTAGCAGATATCTAAATTTAAGGCATAGAAGAGTAAATAAAAATACCTAGTGACCTTGCAGGCTGAAGCAACCATTTCCTCAGCTCGAGTGAAAAAGGTATGGTACTGCACAAAAATACGTCATCATATCAGTTAACCCAGAAATAGAAAGATAAACAAACTGAACATAAAGCATATTATTAGACTATTGTTTGAAAATAGAGAAGAATGGTATGCCTAATGTCTGTAACACATAGAAACGTCTAAGGCTTTATGAAGATAGGCAGACCTCATTATACAAAATTCACTTTGATGTTTATATAGAAGCAAACAGTTCAATATCGAAGCATTAATGTGATGCTATGATAGCTATGCAAGGGATCGATAACAAGTCTTATTTGATAGTCCAAGGTGAAACAAGAAAATGGTTAAGAAAAACAATAAAAAGATTCCGACACATTTGTTTAAACTACCTTATATTTACATTGGACTGATTATTCGATGCACTTCTGTGGACCGTAGCTAGTTAAGAGTGAACTGGTATAAAAACCTACATCTATTTTTCCCTCGACATTTTTTGGGTGAAGAAAATTCATGAGAGCAAACAAATTTGAGGTTCTAAACGTGTGCAGTTCTTGTAGCGTACATATTTTGAACTTAGAAGAAATGTACTCACCAAGCAGGAAGAATGATACCATCAAAATGAGAATAAGTCGCATAGAAGAATTGAATTGAATGCGTCTTGAGCTTTGCATCTTACTATTCGAACCACCAGAGAACTTGTAAAGCTGCCAATATAATTTTGCAAATAATAAGTAAGTATCACATAATCAAACAACAAAGGGCGTTATGGCAAAATAGTTTATTGGGAAATTTAAGCTAATTTTGATATAATTAGAGAGTTTATTGGGAAATTTAAGCTAATTTTGATATAATTAGAGGGTTGGGTAGTCAAACCACCAATGCTAATGTTTGGTAAATTAGCTTGTAGAAACAACTCATTGTTAAGCGGGTTCCAAATCAGCTGGTAAACCAATAAGTAAGATCAGCTGGTAAAATCAACAACTGAAATCAGCTATCAGCTACCAGCGATCAACCGTTTGCCAAACACCCCGTGGTGATTGTTTTTTTTTAACATAGTGCAAGATAAATGGTGTATGTTTCATCCACAACTTTCTTCCTATCTTCTACATAATGCAAAACAAACATCTTTAGGCTTCTATTTCTTTCATTGTGCAATAAACAGGAAAAAAATTTCATTTATAATCTCGGTTACGTTACAAAAATCACTCTTCCACAGGAATCAAACTTGCATTTATGAAAATTAGCTCAACTAACCTTATTGATGCAATTCATTCCCCGAAACTGAAATAAACTTGACGATTTGTAGCCCTTTTCTTTCGGTGTGGCCTCAATGGTCCCAATATGAGTATCTTCATCAGGAATCACAATCTTCAATGAACCAGAGTTTGTTGAAACATTTGTCCTCTTAGCACCACGAGTTCTCTCGGTTTCACAATTCATATCCCCTCTCGTCCCAACTACTTCCATTGCACTACATTCTAAGAGGGAATTAGGTTGCCCAACGTTAATGACAATATCATCTCTTAATGTAGTTGAACCTTTAGTGTGTGCATTAGACGCCATACTGCAACTACTACTACAACCAGCATAGTCCAAATCTTTTTTCTTAAGATTCTCGTCATCTGAACTGGTGTTCGAAACTTTATTGCTAGAACTCTTGCTGAATGTTCTAGAAGAACCCGAGAGAAACATAGCTAGATCATCTCGCTCATCTTCATTTAAATTCACCCATCGAAATGGTTGTTTTCCTTCTTCATGTAATGTCTCCCTCAACGTATCCTCAACCCGAGAAATTTGGCTTTCAATGGCAACAACAAATTGTTGGTGCCTTGCCATTTTCATCTGATCACGGCAATTTCCATAACTTAAATTTATGGCCTTCTCAAATTCCTCCAACTACACTTGCACAAAAGGAATATAACAAAGGTCACCAAATGACTTCACAAGACAATAAAAATCAACAATCACACAACACTTCTAGCTACAATACAACATATCATCGCCCTAATGCCATTAATTGGCTATATAAGAGTCAGACCTTACCCTTGTTAATGATAACAAAGAGGTACTTTCCCATCAACCCTTCGTAGCAAACATCATTTTCTACTTCACAATTTGATACACTCCATTATAATCCTAAACCAAGTAACTATAAACCCTTGTCCCATTAAGATAAGTGACATCATTTCTAGCTACAATACCATATAAGATATGAAATTATGTAAAATTATAAAGCTACAATCAAGCAAATACCTGCCATTTCGCAGTTCCTAGAGCAGTTTGGACCTCTCGACGAAGCTCATCTAAATCACTGGATGATATCCCTTCTTTCTTCTGTCTTACCCATGTCCGATAAGCTGATTCTAAGCTGAAGTCAAATATTTTAGCATAAGTACAAACAATTTTCCCTTAAAATTTCAATAGCACCCTAAAATTTTATACAACTATACTCAACAAACATTTTCAATATCAAACATAATTGACTCTAGAGATTCTTTCTTAAGATTTTTCTTTTTTTTTTTTTTGCCAAAAAAGCAACAATCAATAAACCAAAAAAAAAAAATTAATCCACAACTTCAGGCAGCTAAGATTTAACAAATTCATCCACAAGCATACTTACACACAAAAGGGTTTGTCTAAATCTAACCCCAATTAACATAATTTACAAGAATAACAAATTCCAAATACAAAAAACATAAACCCATGTAAAAACAATTAATACCCAGATCATACAATCTTAAATCAAATGAAAAACCCTAGAAAAAAAAAAGTAAACATACATATCAGTAGATTCTTGGACTTCTTCAGCAGCAGAGAAGAAGGCATCTCGTTGCCATAAATCAAAAGAGTTAGATACCAACATCTTTCAACGATGAAATCCTCGAAAAAAAATTCTTTAAAAGATTAAAGAAATAAAAATTAAGCCTTTAATCCGTCCGAGAATGGAAATTGGTGAAAAAAATTAGTTTAATTAGGGTGAAATTTACGCGTCTCGGACGGATTAGGCTTTGCTTTATAAGTTTCTGGGTTTTTAAATTTGTTCTTGTTTTTGTAAATTTTGTGGGTGAAGAGATTAAAAGAAGATGAAACAGAAAAGCAAAGAAAGATTGTTGCTTTGGAGATGGAGACAACAAAATTGAAGGAAGAAGAACAAGGGAATGCTTTCTTTGGTTCCAACCTTCTTTTTATGTTGTGGTTTTGTTTTTGTTTTTTTTTATTTAAGATTTTTATATTGAATATTGAATAAAAAATACTCCAATATATTAATCGGATACGTTTTAAAGCTCCTTATTCGATTTAATTACGGAATTAACTTGATTATTAAAATAATTGCCCTAATAATCAATAAATTACTATTAATACAAATTTAGATTGTAGAGTAACTGCTACCATAATTGTTTGTGCTTCATTGTTTAATGTTCTTCTCATTTAGAATATTTCACTATAAGGACAGAGATCAACATAGGGGATTATCGTTGTCTTTCTAGAGTCGGGAGAATCATTTTGGTTGCGCTCTCCTTTATGGGTATGAGTTGTCATCGTCCTTCATTTAGAATATTTCACTATAGTTTTCTATGATCGGGATACACTGGGTTAGTAGGATGATGATAATGATGAAGGATAGAGAAATTTGACTACGATTTTGAGAAATATATAGAATAAATAATATATCCATTTGAAATCTGGTTAGATTCATGTTAATTTATACTTTAAATAATTACTTTAAATGAAGAGAGTATTAATTGACTAATTGTTCAAAACTCTCAATCCTCAATTGATATGTAATTACTTTAAATAATCAAGTATTTCCAAATTATTAGCCTTTGTACACCTAATTATCCCCTAAATTATTGTTTGACTTATTAATCAATAATTCATATAACAATTTATCAGTTTCTTACTAAAAGTTGTGAAACACAATGATATGATTTGAACAAGTTATATAAAAAAATCCACCTATAATATTGAGTACAATTGATTTTGTGACAACCTTAGGACAGAAATATTTTATAATTTTTCATCAATTAACTTTTTTTAGAGGAATAATCAAGTAATATGTTTAGAGTTAAGACTTGGTAGTGTTTACTTATTCCACTATAGACGAAATTTATTAGACAATTTGCCAAGTCATCTCCTTTACGACTTAATTCCTAGATCAATAAAAAAAAAATTATGATTAGCTACACTATTTTTTATTTAATTAAATTTATGAGAGTAATTATGTTATTTTAATTTTGCCGACACTTTTAATCAAATTTGGTACTCCAATAATATAATAAGCTCTCATTATTCCATAACTGCGCCCTACTCATCTTATTAAATTAATTTGTTTAATCAATTGAAAGTATAATTAATTTTTATTGGTTATTAAACTAATTGAATAAGCCGATTACGTAAGAAAATAATATTTAACCTTCTTACCTTCATCTTGATGTGAATTACACTTATTACTTTAATATAGATTTTGAATAAAAACTAGAGAGTTAAACTTATTAATTCGTTTTAAATTTATCAGATGTTATCTATATTTATTGATACTGACTTATTTAATAGACAAAATAAATTTAAGTATGATTTAAAGTATTGTTTGTATTTAGCTTATATAGTTGTTGACTTTAGTTTTTTTTAAAAGGGATCTAATAATTCATCGATAAAAATGTCAAATGACATCTACAATAGATAAACAATCCGTCAAATACATAACAATTTTAATCAAATAAAATTTTGTATAGAAAAAGTCACGGTCATTATAAAGGAGACTAATACTGAAGTTTGTTCTCAATCACATTTTTGCTTGATACAACCTCCTCCGAGGGGTCTTTAGATGTGACTAGTTTTGAAATAAAGATAAGTTAGATACTATAAACTATATTAGCAGAACTGACACCCGTGATGATGTTAAACAAAGTAGTTAATTCATATATTAATAAAATGCATTATTGGACTAAATCAACCCATATACTTCATCCATTTTTAAATATATGCTACATAACGATTTTTGACACCATTCATCGTTTAAGCTTGTTTTATACATTGCGGCTAATATGTAAGAAAAAAATATAATCAAGTGAAATTTTATTTAAATTGTCTAATCGCACGCTTTCATAATATCAAGAATCAGTTAAATGGAAATAGCTAACAACAAACTACCCACTAAAGAAATGAGTCCACCTATAATAGTTGAATGGACCCAAAGAATTTTCCTCAGAAGACACGGATGGCTGCTGGCTGTTACACGGTGTCGTAGGCCCGCCAACTAATACCATACCAGTAGTACATAGACCATAGTCAAACTGTTTATCCGTGACCGTGAATCGTGACTCCCATTATTATATAAGGGTGTTTGGCAAATGACTGATAGCTGATAACTGGTAGCTGATAACTAATTATAGTGGCTGATTTGACTATAGTATTTTACTAGCTGGTTTGCCTACTGATTTTGAACCCACTGTTAAGCAGCTTGTTCAAAATTAACTTATTCGTATCAATAAGTTGTTTTAATCAGCTAAGTCACCAAACACTAGCATTAGATGGTTTGACCATCCAACCCTCTATTTATATCAAAATAAGCTAAAAAGACTCAATAAGCTAATTTTGCCAAACACCCCTATAATTTGTATTCCAATTTTTTAAAGTGATTTTAGTTGTTTTATATATACTGGTGTTTAGAAATAGTAACTTTTAAATTTTGTTGATTGTTAATTGGATTAATAAAAAATATACGTAGAAGCTATGAGAGATAAATTAATTTTATGCATAAGATTATGCTAGAGTTAGAAATATTATTATTAATATTATTAATATCAAATTAATCTAAAAGTTAAAAATAGTCAAGCAGAATCTTATTCGTTTCGTCTTAATTTAAATATTATTAATATTATATTTTTATAATTTTAATTTTACATAATTAAAAATATTAAAAATTAAATTAGTATATAACGACTATTTTAATAATAATGATTAGTAAATGCAAAAAATCTGAATTTTGTAAGGTTGAAAGAGGAGACAGTTTGGTATATAAAAGAATGGTTGTCCACTGCCCAGGTTATGTGAACAATATGAATTGAGCATTAAACACTGAAAGGTTACAAGTGTAATGTTTATATGCTACCTAATCTAATGGCTTAGCTTGTCAATCTCTATGTAACAACCATTAGCTACCCTAAACCCACTTTGATGTATCTTTATTCTTTTTCTAACATTTTTAGTTATCTTCACATCTTCCTATTATTAGGCCGTGACACCCGTGGGATCGGGCCCACAAACCCACGGGTCAAGAGCGTTGACTTGCACATACACTCGGTGAGGTTCATTGTTTCACAAAACCATATGACAATGGAAAGATTGGTTCACCCGCTATATATGCAAGTCAACAACCCACTATTTTATCGATGTGAGATCTTGTCTCACATGTGAAGTATATTTCCAACACCTATAACTAATAAAGTTTTATAAATTTTTGTGAAAGACGGTCTCTTTGAGAGACCAACTTTAATTGGGTCAATTAATAAAGAAAAATATAGAATAAGAATAAGAATTAGTTTTATGGAAAATAAGAATAAGAGACAAAATTGTGTGGTAGAGACAAAATCACTAAAACAATATATTACTTCGCCCCCAATGGCACTTTGTGAGAAAAGTAAGAAAAATGAGCAAAGTAGTATTTTATGGAAAATGAGATAAATATGTAAAAGGGATGGAAAATAAATATATGTTATAATCAAAAATATAAATAGAACAAATTACATAATATAAACTAAAAAGAAAATTGCAAATTTCACGCTGAATGACAAAATGTGAAAATATTTTAATTTGATGAGGATATAACAATAGGCAACAATAGTACCACCAAATTAATTAGTGATATTAATTTTTCAACTCCAAGTGTGTGATCCATCATAGACATAGTGACCGTTGTTGTTAAAATAATAAGTCACTCAAAATAAATGAAACATGGGCATCAATTTCAAGTTAAGTTTGACATACAAACACAAGTACGTATAACATATGTAGACTATAAGAGTAATAATCGTTTGTCCTTATATAATATATCCATCATTTGATTAGGATTTAAATTTATGATTAATTATGTGATATAGGAAAAATTGCTCAAAATAATCTTAACTATTATCAGTTAGCCAAAAAATCCTAACTAGTAATTTTTTTAATGATCCTAACTATTCTCATAATTGTTTAAAAGCATACCCGCCCCCTTGTTACTGGCCAAAACAGATAAGTTTTCCACTTTTTTTCTTTTTTTTATTTACTTAAATGTTCAAAATTAACCCTTCCCCTTCATTTATTAATCAAAAAAGAAAGAAAAAAAAATAAGTTACCTGTTGCAGCCAGTTAAAAGGAAAGTGAGTATGTTTTCAACAAATTATGAAAAAAGTTAAAATTATTAAAAAATAATTGATAGTTGAGATTATTTTTGAACAACGGTTGATAATTGAGATTAATTTGAGCACATTTTCCTATAATATATCCAGTTATCCATATATGTAATTAAAAATAGTTTTAAGTGTTTAATTTTGTTATTGACAATATTTAAATTTTAGCTCATAGTTCATTCAATTAATCATGTGTAGCCAATATAAGCTTTGGACTCAAACGTCTCCATAATGTTTTTACATATCTTTTAAAAGCACTAGCCAGTAGCCACTACTAATGGTATTTAGATAAACAGCGTCAGCAAGCATAACAAAAAAAGTAGGTCTTGTATTGTATTCCCTCCCAACTACTTTTGGTGGGAATCTCATCATCAACCAGTTGGAGCTCGGAAGGGATAGCACCATCAACTTGCAAATCATTTACTTTAATTAAATAAGATATATCTGACCTTTTGTAAATCATGCTCTTCACCTTTGCATTTTCAATTTAGAGTTACTTCATTCGGGTAAACGAGTTGTCTTCGGGTTAGGTTTTTCAAGTTGGTTTAAAATCGAATTTTGTGATCACATTAATTTTTAAATAATTCTAAAGTCATATTGATGTGGGAATTTGACTACAGAATTAGACAAACATAAGATAGTCAAAATTAAACAAACATCAGATAGACAAAATTAAATTGTAGGTTGAGAGAGGATGAGCAGTAAGATGTCAAACTTAAAAATTTTCCATGAAAAATAATACTTACTCTAATTGATATAAAATTTATTTTCAGATTAATTATAGACAGTCCTTTCCAATAAGTCTCAACTCTCAATTCTCAACTATTAAATCATCAAAAATAACCTCAAATGTTAGGCTGTCTATTCAAAGCATTCCTAACTAGTAACTACTATTTTTAATTTGCTTTTCTTTATGGGCATAATGATGTTGATCTGCTCCATACATCTAAATTAACACTCCATCCGAATCATTTTAGATGTCTCATTTTCTTATTTGGCAAAATTATATTAATTGTCTCATTTTCTTTTTTGTCTATCTTTTTTTTACCTAAATACCCCCACTTTTCCGATTCCCGATACACAACTATCACCTTTACAATTAATTTAATCAATTAAAATACCCAACTACCACCTTTTAATGGTCTCCATACTACCCTTAATAACCGTGAAAACCCAAATGGGACATCTAAAAAAATTGGGAGGGAGTACTTCAATTAAGATTCTTTTGAGAAGCCACCCGTATAATTGATACACCTCCTCTTTAATTTCATTTTTTTTTTGTTTGTAACAAATTATAATCGAACCGATTCTATAAGCACATAAAAATATAGAAAAAAGTATTTGACTCTACAAATTTGTCCTCTTGAGATCGAGTATAAAAATATTAGCTATTTTTGTAAGAAAATGTCTCTAGTTAAGATAACCTTTAAATAATGAGCTAAAGTAATATATTAGTTGGACTAATTAATCCATATATATCACACAAAGAAATCGTCTTATATAACAATTTTTTCAAAAATGTTTTGGGTTCTCTTGTATGAGACCGACGCACTATGAGACAATTCCATATAATTAGGCTATTTTTTTAATTAATCACTTTAACACGCTAAATATACATGAACCAACTCGATAGAAATGATCTCACCATAAAACCCTTTTATTACTTAATAATTTATGAAAAAGTTGTAATTAAAAGAAGTGTATGGATCATTCAGCTTTTGTTTAGCCCAGTGCTTTGTCAGGAGGCTGGACGTTTTCATTTTAAGGAACGGGCCTTTATAGCATAGAAAGAGGGTGCCTTGTTTAACTCTAATGTAACTGAAACCATGGGCCTGTGTGATCAATGTTAGCTTGCCAAATGTGAAAATTTGAAATACATAAGATTTTTAATCAAAAAAAATAATAGAATAAGAGCAAAATTAAAATTTTTCCAAAAATAAGCAACCGTAGGATTTTGAATAAAATCGTTATTGTGTGCAGTGATTTCAAGCCCAAATGGACTCAAGTAAAATCGCTCTTGACCCAAGCGATTTCCATGTAAGCAAGCCATGTCCAGTTGGCTGTATTTGGAAATCGCTGTACCCATCAGCGATTTCACATGTAAATCATTTTTTTTTCTCTTGGCTATAGTAGTAAATCGCTGCTCCCTTCAGCGATTTCCCGTGTGGACTACTTCAGCCAAGAGAAAAAAAAGAAAAAAAATGATTTACATGAACATTGAGATCGCTAATGGGTGCAGCGATTTCTAAATACAGCCAGTTGGACATGGCCTGCTTACATGAAAGTCGCTTGGGCCAAGAGCGATTCTACTTGAGCCCATTTGGACTTGAAATCGCTGCACGCAACAACGATTTCACTCAAAATCCTACAGTCGCTTATTTTTGAAAAAAAATTTGATTTTGCTCTTATTCTATTATTTTTTTTGATTAAAAATCTTATGTATTTCAAATTTTCACATTTGGCAAGCTAACATTGATCACACAGGAAGGGTTTATTATTAATGTCAGCATATAATTAGGAAAACACGAGGTGCACATACTTCGTTAGCCAAGAAGATTTCATCCCAAAACCTTATGATATGAGAAGAAGGGTTTCAATAACTTATAAAGTATGCATACCATCTGTAATTCATCGTGGGATAAGTCATCCTAGCAATTTGTTGTAGACTTTTATGACATTGTTTCCATCATTTTTTAGAGAAGTAATTTGATCTTAAATTTATACGGGGGCACGGGGCGTTTGGTATTAGACTATTAGGTATTATATTTCGGTTATGAAAATTGGTTTAATGTTCATTTTTATAAAATAGTACTTTATACCCTAAACATGTAATTTTTTTTACATAAAGTAGATAAGGTACGGTGTTCAAAATAAACACAATGGTTTAATATTTAGCCAACATCATAATCAAACTCAACTTTGTTCCAATTTCAATGTGAAAACATAAATTATGTAAAATATAAAAATCACTGTGAACACAAACTCGATTCCGAACCGACTTGAAACATGTGATCTAAAATTAATCCGATAACTCGAATAAACACGTATAATATACTAGGACATATATACAAGGCAGTTTTCCATGTGACAACACTAATTTTATATTTAAATCTTAATATGCATATTTTTCTTGTTGGAGAGTATTTTAAACAATTAATCTTTGTTTGAATTTGAGTTTACATCATTTAATTTTGTTTTTCTATAGTGCAAAAGGCAGTTTCAGAAAGCACCAGCACAAATAATGGGACTATGTTAGTGCACACCGCACATGAAAGCTAATGGAATTCGAATTGACTACCTTTTGCCTATTTTTCTAATTCAACCTAGCCATGATGTAAAACAAGATATATGAAAATCAGCTACTCTTAAATTCCACTAAATTTCCTAGACAATTATTTTTGTAAATTTTATTTTATCTTAATAATTTATTCTTCATTTTCTCTTCTAAATCTATTTACAAATTTATTTTTCTTTCTTTGCTCAACTTTTTTTGTCTTAATTTTATGCTACCTACTAATCAGAATTTTAAATATTGCAAACACATTATCAAAATTAGTGCAAGCATGTGATTACTTGGCAGTCTGTCACTATGCACTATTTTTCATATTAGTTTGTCTCATTTAATTTGCACTTTGTTAAACAAAAGTTTCACTAATTTTTTTAATCTACTCTACAAACTTATTTTCTATGTTTATCTCAACTCATTTCAATCATCTATTAGTATTTTGTTTTACTCTTCTATTTACTTTTTCTTTCCACTTAAAATACAACAAAATAAAAGACACATGTGCTAATCCATAGAGATAGAATGATTATTAATGTATTACACATTCAAAACCACTAGATGTGAATCTATAATCTATAACTATTACTAAAATAAAACACTGCTAATGTCATTAATTTTTAAAATTGCTTACGTATCAATCTATCAATAAAAAAAGTTTCTTCTAAAATTTAATGATGATGCCAATGTTGTAATCTAATGACTATTATTACTATCTTTGACATTACTACTTTTTAAGTATGACTATAATATTATCCATATTGAATTATTGATTGATTTCTATTTTTTAGGTCACATTATTTAATGAATTACAAAGTCATAAAAGTACATTTTAATTTATTTTTTTCAAGTTTTTTTATAAAATTTTTGTAATGATTTTCATTTAAAATGGTTAAAACATTAAAATTTTTATTTATATCAAATAAATAATACTCCCTCCGTCCCTTTTATTGTGTCCACTTTTGTTTTTGGTTACTATTCACTAATCACTCTTAATTTGTATTTTGTTCTTAATCTATAAGTTAAAATATAGTCATGTGGGATCTTATTTTGTTCGTCTCAATGCAAAGATTATTAATATCAAATTTTTATAATTTTTAATTATACACAATTAAAGATATTAAAGATTAAAATGTTGCCTCGGCATGTGTGCAAAATGTAAAGTGGACAAAACTAATGGGACGGAGGGAGTATCATGCATCACACATTCATTTAATATAGAACTACTACCAAACTCAGAAATACCAACAAAACTTATTTTGATTACAAATCAGATTTCAGTGGAATCAAATCCAATCAAAATATAAATAATTCAAATAAAACATATCTGATATCACTTGTTCACAGGGGCGGACCCAATTAAGTGACAAGGGGGTACAGTTATACCCCCAGTTTGAAAAAAAAAATCAGAAAAAAAAAATTAAAAAAAATTAAAAAGAAAAAGAAGCCAACCATTTTTTTATGTCTGTGTTAAACATTAAGGGGGTGTTTGGTATGAGAATATAAAATGTAATGGAAAGGGAAATGATAAAGAGAAGTAAGGGTAAGAGTATGGGTAGTAGTTATATGTTGTTTGGTATGAAAATGTAAGGGGAACAATTACTTGATCATGGAAGGGGAATTTGTTACTTGATATAAATAAGTGGTAACAAGGTAAGGGTATCCATTACTCTCAAGAAAGGGATTGGATTAACCTAACATCATACCAAACAAAAAATGTGGAGTAATGGTAATTGAATCCATTACTTGGTATTAAAAAGTTGATACCAAACACCCCCTAAGTGTTTTTGGTTTTTTAAAGTAGATGTAGAGACATGTAACAATGGAAGAAAAAGAAGTAAACAGTTAAAATGAAAAAATGAAATGAAGAAGAAGGCCAGACTCCATAAAGAAGACGAAGAGGCTTTTGGCACTAGCTCTTTACTTTTTGACTTTTTGTAATGTAATTGTGGTGTGTTTAGTTTTGTGTCAAGACTTTGGGAAATGTGATGTGATGTTAGGCTTCTCAAGGAAGCCAACCATTTTTTTAAAAGAATTTAAAGGCTATTATTATTTATTATTAATTTTATTATTATTATTATTATATTATTATTATTATTATTATTATTATTATTATTATTATTATTATTATTATTATTATTATTTTAAAAATCAATAATAAAATAAATCTAATATCGTATCCCTGTACCCGATAATAGGACGGTGTCTCCATATCTTAAAATAATAAATTTGCCGCACTGAATGGTAAGATTCGCAATTTTGAATTTTTATTTAATCAAATCTAATTTTGATTATATCTATAAAAAAATACACTATAATAATTGGTCAAATTAGTATTATAAATAAATATAATAAAAATCATAAATATCGTCCCCATCGTTCCGGAGTCACCTTAAGCAGCGTTCCGCGTTCCCGTTCCCACGTCCCGAAACGTTTGGCGTTCCGGGTAACTATGGTGAGGATACTCGTTGCTCAAACTCGAAAAGTTGTTTTGAAAAATTTAATTTAAAAAATTCCATTTTTGCTCGTTGTCTTTTATAAATCTCATATTTCGATTATTTTTTAAAAATCTAACCTTTATGCTAGTTTTTCTCTTAGTAATTCGACATTTTGGTTTTTAATTTGTTTAATGTTAAATGTTGCAAGTAACTTAACGAGGTCAGTACTTTGAGCAATATAAAGGTTGGATTTTTTTTTAAAAGAGAATGAGAAAGAGTGAGATTTTTAAAATTAGATTTTTCTTTTGTTAAATCTAAACATGTTTGTGTTAGTTATATTTGAAGGACTCAACATACTGTATTGGAAATTTTTCACAAAATTTAAGAAGCATTTTTCAAAAATTTATCTTTTTTTCTTGGATTTTTCTATTTTTATTTAAAAAATCTTTAGATGACAACATTATCTTTGAATTTTTCACAATTGACTTGCATGAGTTGGTCAGAATATTTGAAAAAATTTTCGCCCATCGTTTGTGATGCTAGAGACTTTGAGTTGATTAGGGTTCATTCCTTCAAGTGTCACATGACTGCCCAGCGCAAGTATTTTTATTTTTATTTTTAATATGGGGTAGGTTGATGGGAGGGGAGGGCTAGGTGAGATTCGATGGCAAGACCTCGTTTGGAATTCCTGGGTCCGCCACTGTATGACGTTCGTGTTTTGTACCCCCAGTTTGAAATTCCTGGGTCCGCCACTGCCTGTTCACCTTGATATCCTATATAAAATGTTAACATATCAATAATGGACTAATACCTGTATATGCCGATCCATTCTATCCCATGTAGTGATGTAGTTTACCGCAAGTATATTTCTTGTGTAAATCAATTAAAAGGAAAAATTGGTAACAAAAAAATATACTCCATGTATCATAGGAAAATGGAAGAAATATAAATGTGAATTGAATGAGATGATTAAATAAGTTAAATTGTTTGGATAAAAAAAAAGATAATGCAAAAATTCAGAGATCGAGCAAAATCCATTGAATAAATGAAAAAACCAAACACCAAAACATATAACTATAAATAATAATTGGAAAGAAAAATTATCGTGAATAATCATACAACTATTTATTAATTTTTCTATAATAATAACAACCATTGATTAACTATGAATAATACCAGCTTAAAGGGGCGTTTTCCTAGAAAATCTCTAACATGTTAAAAATCAAACTATAGGTGATTACAAGATAAAAAAAATGGCAAACTAGTCAATAAACTAAAGTTTGTATTATTCTAGGAAAATATTCCCTTAAGTTGGTATTATTGATGTATGGTTAATCAATAGTTGATTATTGTAGGAAAATCAACAAAAGATTGTATTATTTATGATAATTTTTCCTGATTGAAAAATGATATATACAGTCCCAAAGGTTGTATATAAAAAAGAATTTTGTATATAATATATATTATTTAATACTCCTATTATTTTTTATTTGAAAACATAAACAATTAATTATATTTTATTATTTTGATTGTGTTTCCATTTTTAGATTAGATTCTCTTGAAAATTTGAAATTATTAATGACAAAGAAAATTTGTTAATTTTTATTTACACCCTTATCATTACCCATAATACTTTTAATAATAATGATAATAACAATAATAATGATAATAATAACACATAATGTTGTCCCTATGCTTGGCTAACATGGGTGTAAGATGCAGGTTTTCGGATTTTTGCAGGTCCTATCCTTGAAGACTCCCCTAGAGCCGAAGGACTCTTATGACCGCCCTCTCCTTATGGGTATGAGACGCCGTCGACCTTCCTTCCCCAGACCCTGGCCATAGAGTATCTATGTGCGGGAATACTGGGTATGATGATGATGATGATGATGAATAACACATAATGTTGGTTTTCAGCACATGCATTCAAAACAAATATAATAATCCGATATTTTTCTAACCTTATAATCGAATCTGATTTGACCTGATGTTCATAAGAATTATAAATTATGTAAAAATCAAGATGGACGCAAAACTGTTTTTGAAACGACACGAAACAGATAACCCTAATCGACTTGATGACCCAAACAAACACCTCTATTCTGAGCTTATTTCTCAACTCCCAACCAACTTGATAGAATTTGGAAAATGAATCTAGGCATCCCAAACAAAGAGAAGAATAAATAATCCATTCATAAATTCAAAGAAGATCCACTACTAAAACCAATTGGTAATAGTAGGAGTTATTAACACATGGGCACTTCAATACAACTTTTTGTAAATTTTTTTTTTAAATCATATGAATTATGAGTTTTTATAATAATATAATAACAACACTTACAATATATATAATAATAGAATTAAACTAAATAAAAAAAAAGACTTCTCTCAAAAAAAAAAAACACTAAATAAAAAAAGACACATTTTCAATTTTTTATTGCTAATCTAGCAGTTTTACTATCACAATCATCACCATTCTCCTTTAAAATTATGTTAAACTAACAAAATTACTTTCTAAAAATATAAAACAAAAATTATACACATCCACAATAACACTCATATAGCTAGAAATAATTACATTTAATTCTTTAATTCTTGAATAAATATCTTAAAATGTAGCTCTTTTAAGGGAAGTAACGGTAACTTTAGCACCCAAAGGAGAATACCCAACATCAATTTCAAACGAATCATACCTTAAAAACAACTCAACTACCAATAACCTCGAAACCAACACAACAAAATCTTTTCCAGCACACTGTTTATTATGCACTGTCGGGCTTTCATTTTCGGGCCCATTTGACCATAACACATGCTTTAACATCTTCTCACCTTCTTCCCCTATAAACCTCTCGGGTACAAATTCTTCGGCCCGATCAAATATTTTCGGGTCTTTCGTAGCAAATGGTTGATACCCGAATAACATTTCCCCTTGTTTTACTTGAAACGCTGCGTCGTGAGATTCGATTATTAAATCCTTTTTGGCCCGCCCGTATTGGGAAGGCACCGGGGGTTCAATCCTAAGAGATTCGTATACCACTGATTTCATCAATGGCATTTCTTCCATTGCTGACATGGTTACTTTCCCACCGTTGGATCGGACTGCTGATCGAATCTCCTCCGCTAATCTACGGTGGAGATTCACCCCAGCCCGACCGATTTGTTTGATCATGTTCGGGAAGAATATCTTCATCCCACCAAAGGAATTAAAGCACGTGGTGTAAATCAAGTTATGGCATGCTTCGTCACGTGAGATTCCAAGCTGGGTTGCTTCTTCTAGAAGCTCCGTTGAGTTTTGGTAGAAGAAATCGTAAAGTTTCTGATAATCTTTTTTTATTATGGAAAAAGGTAAACGGAAACTATGAATAGTAAGCTCTTCAATGAATTTAGGAAGCCCAAGAGAAAGAATCGGGCCGAGTTGAAATAATACCCATTTAGAAATAATACCGGGTCCGGATAACCCGAGTTCTGACTCACTCGGGTTAGCACCATACCAAGCCCGTGAAAGAAAGTTGAATGATGCTTGATCATTAGCTTCGTTAAATTTAGCTTTTCCATTTGTAGCTAACTCGTTCTCCAACTCGTCAAACAACTCGGAGAAAGAAGCATGAAACTCGGGGAGAACTCGGTGACGAGTCGAAGATACGAGTTTAAGCATTAATTTTTTAAGCTTTTCATGACTCGGCTCGGACGGGTCGAGAAAAGATAAAACTCGGTAACCGCCGGTAAGTTCAACGGAAGGAGCAAAAGTTCCGGTGAAAAGATCTTTCTTTTCTACTTTAGAGGTGTCGAAGAGTGTAGGAAAACTCTTACCATCGAGTAAAACGACGACGTTTGGGTCAGAAGCTATGAAAGGGCCAGGTGGCATGTTGACTCTAAATACCGTTGACTTATACTTATTAATCCTAGATTTGAAAAACTCATCTCTACCTTGGTTGTAAAAATAATCTTGGCGATCATTAATTGGGCCTATAATAGGAAGCCCGTAGTTCCCGGGTATTTTTTTGATGGGTACTACGCTTTTCGAGGTCGGGTCGGATTCGGTTGGTTTCGGTGGGAGAGTAATTGTAGCTTGGATTTGTCGTCGGTGTGAATACTGATCACGCCGATGACAGACCGAAAATGAAGAAGATGAAGGTAAAGCAAGAGAATAATATAGTGCCATTGTGTTATAGAATATAGACTAGACAAGAATTTGAGAAAGTGCTTATATTATTTTTGTGATGAGTATTTGTTGGATGAAGCTTTACATTATATATATAGTAGGAAAAAGAAAAAAAAAGTGGGGGGAAAATTAGAGCTCGTGTTTTAAATGTAAGAATTAGAATAGAAAATATAGAATGATTAAAGGTTTAAAGGTGAGTGATCATAGTAAATAGTGTAGGGACGAATGTAGAATACGGCCGGACGGTGGGAGGTATAGTGGCACTATTGGGTCTAATCTTGCGTCTTTATAATGGTGGTGTTGAATTAATAAAGTTAATGATGAAACTTGTTTGTAGTAGAGGTAGACTTATGACGTACTATTGTTTTGATTTGCCATCTTATTTGCAAATTACAAAGTTAAAATTTGAATTTTAATAATTTATAGTTTAATATTTATTTTTTCCAAATTATAACCACCAAATAATAAATTTTGTATGAGATTGTCTCATCGTGAGACTGTTAGAGTATACTACCTCCGTTTCAAAATACTTGCAACACTTACCATATTAGGAAGTTTCAAATTACTTGCACCATTACTATTTTTGGCTAAAATAATCTACTTATTTTATCCTCTTTTTATTCCTACCCCACTATCACCATCAATCATACATCATTCCATTAATTTATTTAATATACCCACAAGTCACAGCCACTATCTACTTATAATAATTTTTTTTATTTTTATCCTACATATCACCATCGATACATAATCTCTACTTTTACCATACTGATTTGACTTGCCTAAATTCCTGTGCCCAAACCCAATGGTGCAACTAAAATGGAACGGAGGTAGTATAACATATTATGGGCCTCAACCATTAGCTTAAGCTTTTGGTTGAGTTGGTTCCTTAACATGGTATCAGAGCCAACGTGACAAAAGGTCACGGGTTCGAATCTCAACCACCCCTCATTTAAGTGGAATATTTAGCACCAGGTATGAGGAGAGCCTGTGTTGCATCCACACAACTTCTAGCCCAAAAGGGGGCATGTTAGAGTATATAACATATTATGAGCCTCAACCATTAGCTTAAGCTTTTGGTTGAGTTGGTTCCTTAACAGAGACAGACTCATATAAGTAGCTTAAAGTTAAACTTACATAGCAGTTAACTAAATAAAAACAATTTTTTTTCAATAAAATTTAAGAAATTTAAAATTGGGTCAGCTCGTATTAAGCCGTTTCACTGTGAAACGGTCTTAATAAAGAATTGGTCACCACCAAAATATCAAAGTCTATAATGTTCAAGCTAAATTATAAAATTGCGACCACCAAAATGGTCGGTGTTCTATAATTTGGCCTAAACGTTGTAGACTTTAACCCAACTTGTTTTTATTCAATTCTAGTGTTTACCAAAATGAATTTAACTTATCTTAGATGAATGATATTATTTAAAGTGAACTAAATAAATTGATTAATAAAAAGTTATTCAAATTAGTTTTAATTAATTATTATTTATTCGAAAATAAAAGATAATCTGAACTAGAAAATAGAGTATTTATGAAGCAAAATACGTCCACCAAATGCCAAAAACATTTCAAGATTATTTTTCATACTTCTTACAGCTATAATAAGAATATTTATACTTTACTTATTACTTTTATCTTTTTCATTTGATAGTCCATTTTAGATTTTTCAACTTCTAAAAAGTATTTTAATTAGTTTTGATAAATATATTGAATATAAGATATATTCACGTGGGATAGTATTAAATTCGTCTTAATTAATATATAATTCTCTTATTATACAATTTTTATTAGGAGTAATTATAATTATTATTATACTCCACCTATTTAGAAATATTAAAACTTAAAATTTGTTTTAAATACGTGTAAAAAGTATATTGAAATACAAAAAGTAACAAGACGGATCTGTATAATTTTTTTATTGTATAACACAAATAGTCAATACTTAAATTTTTGAATTGTTTTAAACTTTTATAAATGTTATAACATAGTTAAAATAGATAAATATAAATGCATATTCGTTCACATACCACAAATTTCCAAATACAAATAAATTTATTTCAACTCATTTAATATAGATGATGTAATGTTCTTGTTGAATAGTTGACTTTCTAGAGTTTCTTTGTTTGGCATGCATTTCAAGTCTTTCCCAAGTTAGTACCCTCTCTAACTTAAGCTTATATCCTCACTTTTATTTTAATTGGTTTTTTTTTTTTTTTGAATATACTTTTATTTTAATTGGTTATTTTTACTTTATAGTCTTCTTATTTTAAATAGTATTTTCACCACTCTTTAATTTATATCTATATTTTATTAGTTTTTCTCAATTTTTATTATATCCACAATTCGATATTCAACCCATTTTATAATCAAAACTAGAAAAACATACTTCCTCCGTTCTAAAATACTCGCTACATTTCGATTTTGTGCACTATTCATCGTTCAATCTTATTTTACATATTGCGACTAATGTGTAAGTATAAATATAGTCAAGTGGGATCTTGTTTAAATCGTCTAATCGTATACTTTCATAATATTAAATTTTTATAATTTTTAGATAAGTATAGTTTAAGATATCAATGATCAAAATTATGTATTGGATTGCGTAAAAAAGTGAAATGTAGCAAATATACTTATAACAATGATAGGCCGGTGAATTTATCTGGTTCGACATCAATCATAATCTGGTAGCTGCAGCGCCACATCGAGATAGTGAGGTAATACTTTGACTTGATGAAAATTTGACTCTAGTCATTAATTTAATTTAATAACAATAAATGTTTTAGTAACACTGACACATGAATGTTAGTAAAAACACCTTTATTTACTGCTTCATTTTATAGAAATATTACTCATAAAACACTAAAAATCAATGTCATTAATAACAATAATATACGCCATAAACATTCATCCTTTATTTTAATAGATAGATAAAGGGAATTGAAAATATTTTAGTAACATATGAATTTAAATTTATTGATCGATGTAGTCGATTTCAATCTTTAAGATTAAGACTCTGTCATTATTATTGTATGTTGTGTGATGAATGTAAATTTATTCACATTTTATTGAAGGGTTTTTAAAGCTATCACAAAAAAGTTCGCTTGATGTATGACCAAATTAGGTCCCATATAAGCCCTTAGTCCATTACGCAGGTCTAATACTGTACTCATATGATTTTTCCAAATAGACATGCCAAATTTTAAATAAATTAGATCATTTAACATTTTTTTATGATTAATCCAAAATTTGAAGTTCATGCCTTTTTGGTACTCTCGAAATTGAATATCTAGTTATTTATATATTTATTTATTCTATTTGTAGTCAGACTATAAAATTTCTATAGACAAAGGGAAAAGGAAAAATTATTCCTTTTGATAGGAGGTGCAAACTGAGAAGCGAAAATCAAACTTTTCATAAGATAAATAAGAGTACTAATTTTGTACTATGAGACAGTATTACAATGAAATTTGAGCATACAAAGGTAAAATTATTTTACTAATGCAAATGGTTAGCATATAAACTTTTTCGGGTATTTGCAGGTCCTATCCTTGAAGAATCCTCTAGAGCCGAAGGGCTCTTATGACCGCCCTCTCCTTATGGGTATGAGACGCCGTCGACCTTCCTTCCCCGGACCCTGACCATAGAGTATCTATGTGCGGGAACACTGGGTATGATGATGATGATGATACCTCACAAGTGTTTAAAAGAGAAATCCCTAAATTAACCAAGATTTACAAAGTATTTAGTTGTTAATTTCCTTAAACTAACAAAACCTAAGGCCCACTCCTGAATAGGGCTTTATGTATTGGGCTGCTTGCATAATCTGACAGACTAGTCTATATAGATTAAAAATTTGGGAAAGTCAGTCTAAACTTAATTAATAGATAATAGATAGCCCAAGTGGGCAATTACTTCTACACTCAAGCGGTTTCTAGTACACCACTAAATAAACACAAATTATAAAATGTAAACCTTTACGGCTTGTCTCCTGAGAGATCATCTTTCTGAGAGACGTCTTTTAGGCTCAATTTATCAAAATTTACTTTCTACTCTTCATATTTTTTTATGGGTTAACCTAATAAGAGATGATCTCTTATTATTTATATATTTCCTAATTTTTTTAAAAAAAAATAAATAAATAAAAAAGAGATGATCTTTCAAATAGACTGTTTTTTACAAAATTTGTGAAACCTTTAAGTACAAGCATCATAAGTTTTCAAAAAAAAAAAGGAAAAATACAAGCATTCATAATAATAATTTATTGTTAATGGTAACCCATTTTTAAATTTCTAGAAGGTTTCATCCCAGACATCTTACAATTTAGCTAGTAATTCTTTGATTAGTACGAAATGTAACAAAGCCCATGTTTCAACCGTTTTAAAATTCTTTTTAAATCCTCATATACTCTCCTGTGAGACAACTTTAGACTTTAATAGTGTAACTGGCTCAGGCCTAATAATTATTTTAAAATATTATGACATACTGATTTTTAGACTTACAAGAACGATTACAAGGCTTGAAAATCCAAAGGCTTAAAAGGTCGATTCCAAAGTTTTTAATATCAACTCTAATGTTTGAGTCATTTTATTTTAAAGTTAAAATGAGAATTATAAGTCTTGCAATTGGTTTTTAAGTCTTAAACTTGGTTTTTTAAGTATCAAAGTTGACTTTTTAATTTGACCTTTTAAATCTGGAAATTGATCGACTCTTAAAATAGACTTTTTAAGTTGACCTTTTAAGTCTTGAGAATTATAAGTCTTGCAATTGGTCTTTTAAATCTTTATATTGGCCTTTTAACTCTTAAAATTAACATTTTAATTTGTAAACTAGGTAAAAAATATATACAATTTGACCGACTCAATAAGACGCGTCTCATCAGTCTAACCCAAGTTTTTGTTTTAAATCCAACAATTTTTAAAATTACAAAGCCCATTTATAGCCAACCTTACTAAGCCAATTAGAAAATGGGCCGGTTCAAGACTGAAAATAGACCCCAATCATAGTCATAGTCCATCAGTTAGTGTAAAAATCAAAATTCACAATTTAAAATGAAGGTTAGAATTCAAGTTTAAATTGTATGCACCATGTTTAGATATATATTTACATAAATTTAACAATACAATAGCTCTCATATTTTTTATTTTTTTTTTAAAACTTCCTCATATAATCTGTACAATATTTTGTTAATTTTAAAGAATTTTTTAAAGTGGTCTGACCAAGTCAAAATATCAATTTTATATTCTAAAGACAATAATATAATCATACATTATAATAAAATACTCCAAAATTCTCCAAGTAATGAATATAATAAAATTTCTTCTATTTACCAATAAGTACATAATTTATCTTCTCCATATCTTTAAATCAACTTTCTTTTCCAAATAGTATCAAAAGTAAGTATTAGAGCCAAAAGAAGAAAAAAAACAAAAATAATAATTGAAGGTTCACAAAGTAAATTGAAATAAAATACAAGTAATTATAATAATACAACTGTTTAATTAATCATGTAAAAATAAAAAAAAAAGTTACCAAATGCAATATTGAGTATGGGTTGCCCTAAGCTACCTTCCCTAAGTGATTTATAACTCTTGGTCTTATGGGCTCTATGGGAGCATTGCCAAAGAGCTTTCTTATGCATAAAATCAAAAATAAAAAAAAGAAAAAAATGCCCTTTTTTTTTTATGGGCATCAAAGTATATTGAACCCCACCAACCTATGTGGATAAAAAAAATAATCCACCTTTTTCTTTTTTTTGGGTCATTTTTATGATCAATAAAATAAATTTTATGTTAGTTGTGTAATTTGTAGTAAGTGTGAAGCTTCATGATCAATCTTCTAGAGGTAGATTTATAGAAGTCCCTTGGGTAGAGCAAAGATCAAATATGTCTTCAAACATTACTGCTCCTTTCATATAATCTTTGAATTTGTCACACCCTAACATGCCCTCTTGATGATGATCTGTAACAGATTTTGACATTGTTGTTGTCTCTGATAAATTCATTTGTGGAAAATAGTCGTCCATTGCCAATGGTGGCAAATAATTAAAGCAATTGTTGCTCATTTGCATATCCTGTAAAACAAATCCAAATATTTCACATTAAGCACGGAGATTTTTAAATACTTTATTGAGATGAGTAGCTTGATATTAAAATTAAAGGGTTTAATTAAAACTTTGAGTTTTAAATTTTATTTTTCGTGGGCAGGGACAGGCCAAGCCCTAGCCAAGGATGAGAAGGTTCGCCATTGTTCGAATGAGAACAATATAGTTTTTGCATGATATAGTTTCTCATAAGATTTTACTTTTATATAGATATTAATCGTCTTTAAATTTTTATCGTTTATGTTACACTAATTACAAAACAATCTCATACATAATTTTATAATAGTTTAGAAATACTATGAGGCAACAATGGTTCCACTATATATGCATAAAAGGTCTAAAAGTTGTTAATATTGACCTAAAGATTATATCTTTCATTTTGAAATAAAGATCTTCAAATAATTTGAAATAAGCAGTTATTCTGAGTTGAACAATGGGTCCTACTATGATAAAGAAACAAATAAGATTGGCTAATAGCTACTATATGCTTGGAAAGAAAAGAAGAAATTTTTGAGAAGTGAAGAAAATGAGGAAGAAAGTAGAAATAAAAGATCATGCTCACCTCTCTTTTCTCAATTTACTTTTTTTTTTTTGATTTACTTTGTCTTAATGAAAATTTTCCCATTTTTATTTTGTGTATAATGTTACTATTTTCACTCTGTATATTCGATTTTTTTTATTTCTAAATATGTTACTATTTGAACACATTGTGTCTAATTTCTCACTTTTCATATCAAAAGCAAATGAGGCTAAATGGCTGAAACAGAAGAATTATACGAGTTAGTGAAAAAATATAGCTAGGTATAGACATTTCTATATATAGTCAGTGTCGACCCTAGATATATTGGGGCCCTGGGTGAAATAGTGCATTGGGGCTCTTTTCCTTTGTAATTAATAATCTATATATACCTTTTTACAAATATTAATTTTGTTTTTTTGACATGTGACCCTAGGCGACGGTCCCTCTTGCCCACACTTAGGGCCGGCCCTGTGTATAGTCAGTGAGTCTAAGCATAAATGAGCTGATTCAGTAGCAAATAAAAGCTTTATGAAAAGAAGGAGAGGGACTTAAATAAGTTGGGGATATATAAGATAGCTTTATGGATCAAAAGAGATACTCAAAGTTGTTATCTTTGTTGGACCGTTTCCAGACTTTGAGAAACTTGTTGGTGTACTATTACTACTTTACTTTTCATGTTTTGTGAACAAATCATTAGCTTCTTCTCATCAACATCCTTTTTCTCTTTATTTCTTCTTTTTCTCTACTATTTTCCTATTTTTTTTATTCAAAGTTTAAAATTATTCTCTATGAGAATAAGATTTTAATTCTTCCATCAAAAAATTTTGGAAAAATTACAATCCAAACTATTCATGATTTTCCTACAATAATCCCGCCTATTGATTAACCATGAATAATCCCAACTTTGAGAGGCATTTTCCTAGAGTAAACCCGGTGGCCGAATGACTTGCTATAGCAAGTTTTATTTTTTTAATAAAAAGATAAATTAAAATAAAATGTCAAAAAAATGTTAAAAAAGTATTCATAAAAAATTTATGATTTTTTTATTATTTAAAATTTTTTATGTTAATTTTCAAATATATTTTCTAGTAAGTAATTTTTTTAGGAAAAACAATTATGTTTATAATTTTTACATAATAAGCTCAAAAGGGTAAGTAATTTCTAGCATTTACTATGCAAAATTATAAAACAAAAATAATGACAAAGCTTTAATATTTTAATTTTATTTTTAAAGTTACCCTACCAAAATTAGCTCTAAAGGGGGTAAACAAAACAATTCATTTATATAATCCATTTCAAATAATTTTGAAGTAGTAGGAGTATTAATCCTCAAGTATATATAGTGGTATAGTGGTTTTTTTTTTTTTTTTTTTTTTTTTTTTTAATTTTTCTGATGTGTGATAATTGAAATGTGGTCAATAATAGACATTTCAACGATATCTAAGTGACTATGACCTTTACTAAAAAAAAGTGACTATGACCTAATTAGATTTGTAACGGCATTGTTTGCAAAGGCATGAAAATAAAATCTCCTAACAAAATTTAATAAAAACTACTTTGTCTTGATAGAATAATATTAGATTTGCTAGAATAATATTAGATTTGCTAGAATAATATTTGATTGTCATAATATATTTAGATGATTTAGTGAATATTAAGATTTTAGTAAATTATATTTTGCAAATATTATATATGTTTCCTAAACTAGAGGATCATGATTGTATTTATTACCTTTCGTTGTAATGAGAAATCAACAAAGTAATTATCTCTAATATGGTATCAGAAGTCAACGTGACAAAAGGTCACGAGTTTGAATCTCAACCACCCCTCATTAAGTGGAATATTTAGCACCAGGTATATATGAGGAGAGTCTGTGTTGCATCCACACTTCTAGCCCAAAGGGCTCTCGTGTGAGGGGGCGTATTAGAGTATATAACATATTATGAGACCTCAACCATCAACTTAAGCTTTTGGTTGAGTTGGTTCCTTAACATGTCTATATCTTAAAAAAATACTTGGTCTATCAAAGATGAGCATTAAAGCAACAAGTCTAACTTAGGGCCGCAATATTAAAGCAAATTCATTCTTAAAGCTTGAGTATATAGATATGACTTAATTAGTTATATAACATCCTATTTTTTTTACAAGGTAGACTAGAAACGGAATAAAGGCAATGCTCTACTTGTAAAAAGTGGTACTTACTCTTACTAACAAGATTAACAAATTCTTAACTTTGTTATTCTCAAAGCCGAACATATATACAATAATATATGCAAAAAAAAGGTAACCATGACGTTTCAACTTTTTCACGTGATAGACAAATCTTTTTAATCCATATAGTGACTTTGACCTTCTAATTTTTCCACAAAGTAGACAAAAATATATTTTTTTTGTTAAACTTACGCTAATTTTACATAGCAAGATGATATTTTTTTCAAAAAACAAACGTTTAGATCATTCTAATTGACTACATATTTTGAAATCCAGTTGAAATAAGTATTTAATTTAACCAAAACTTAACAGTTTGTTTACCATTTGGAAAAGTTCAAAGCTCAAGGTCACCAGCAGACTTAAAAGAACAATTGTAATAAAGAAAAAAACTCAGGATTACCATGTGGAATTTCAAAAAAAAATTAAATTAGATATATAATTAATGGTGTAAGGTTATTAAAGTAAAATTATTACCTGGATTAGATTTGACGAGTAATCAAAGGCAAAAGGGTAGAAATGTGCAGAACTATTAGCTTCATCTGCGGCAAATAACGGGGCTTGTAAATCATGATCATTACTTAATGCACTTCCTGTTGGTGTTACTTCTTGATTAGTCAGTTCTGAGGATGCTTCTGAAGGAAACTTACCATTAATTCCTTCATTATTATTATTATCATGTCTTAATAATAAGCTATTATTATTATTATTATTTTGATTCCCAATTATATGATCTACTTGTAGATCTTCGTCTATAGATTCATTATCTGGTATCATAATGTCTTCCATTTCTTCTTTTGTCCTTGGATTATTTTGTATTGTCTTCTTGAATACACGGCATAATGCATACGAATCCTATCAAAAATATTGTAATATCATTAAAATAATCATATCATACATAATATCATCATATCATACTCATACAATACAATACTATAAAAGGATTAAAAAATTCCACATGGCATTTTTATAGAGTATTCCATTAATAATGATTTTAAGTATTAAATGTAAGTTTCCAAAAAGATATTTCTTAAATCAAATCATACAGATACAATATATGATACAATCATATCATATAATCATACGATAATATAAATGAACTGAAAATTTCTACATGGCGATTTTATGGAGCTTTGCATTAATTATGATTTTATGATTTTAAGTATTAAAGATAAGTTTTTAGAAAGATTTTTATTAGATCAAATCAAAACAAATCATACAATACTATAGAAAAATAGAAAAATTACAAATGACGATTGTATAGAGCTTTACCAAATGAAATCATTTTTACATGTTAGTTAAAATGTGATTGTGAGACATTCTAATCATGTTCACTATAATATGCAACTGCATCAAATTTTTATTTATAGGTATTTTTTTATTGAAAAAAATTTCGTACAACGCACGAGTTTGTATAATAGTATATTCCTAATATATAAAGCAAAGAGTTGCAATATTAATTTATACTCTTTTTTTTTGAGATATTATTAATTTATACTCTTAAATATATTCTTTTCATTTATTGATAAATAAATCAAGTCTAAAAAAACAGAATTAGATTTTGTCTGTGATTATAATTATTATATTTTCTAAGAAAGACTGAATTCAAGTGACTATTCTCATTCAACCCATCCTAAGTCCTACCCTCTAACACCCCAAATCAACCCTAGCTATGATATACTACCTAGAATGAGACATTTATTTTTTGACACTATTCACTCATATTTCTTAATTTGTATTTTATTCTTAATCTATAGATCTTAGAACATAGTCAAGTGAGATATTGTTTGATTCGTCTCAATGGAAAGATTATTAATATTCAATTTTTATAATATTTCATTATGTATAGTAAGAGATATTAAGCATTGAATAAGTACATTGAAATTTGGATTAGTACATTTTGTATATGAATGAGGTTTTTTTAACCGAATACTCAACATTTAACAAAATGGTATAGTACAGTACTCCTTATAATTATCAAAAAACAAACATTTAATATGGTGAATAAAGTATAATGATGTGGATTCATATATGACACGTCATCAATTGATAACCTAATTATCGTTTTGTGTAATGTTATAAGGAAATAACGGATTTCTTTAAAGAAAATGAAATAATAGGAATAATAAATGGTACAAATAAAATGATAACTACATATATAATACTTTCCCTTTTGTTGGTTATGTTGATTTTTTGCCTAGTTTTTAAGTTGAAAAAATATTTATAAATACATTTTATAAAAACTTTTTTTTTTTTTTGAAAATTTTCATATTGATGTATGCAATAATGCATGAAAAGAAGGGTTTGAGAAAAAGAGAACTAGAAGAATCATAATATAAGAATGATATAAATAATAAATTAATATTGTAGTTGGATGTAGCTTATATCTCTACTAACTTACTCCCTCGGGTATCACATAATTTAATTTGTCTTACTTTTACTTTTAGTCTGTTTTATTAAATTTATTACTCCCTCCGTTTTCATTTGTTCTTCCCATTTGGAATCTGGGAAGAAACCAATAAAAACTATAATTACAAAATAGATACTATGAGAGTTGAGTAAAATAATATAAAAAATAAAGGTTCTATTGATTAAAGTGTAAGTGTAATAATATCATTAAATTTCATTGGGTGTATATAAGGTAAATGCATTGGGAATTAACATGTAAATTAATTTTTATAGATTAGAGTGTAAGTGTAATAATTTCCTTGAATTCTATTGGTTACTAAAATAGAAAGATTCTAAATGGGAAGAACTTTTAAAAATTTCCAAATGGGGAAAGTGAGAAGAACATATGAAAACAGAGGGAGTACATTTTTATTTTTATTTATATGATCCACAATTTATTCATACATTAATTTAATTTTCTGTATAATTTAATTTAATATTTATTCATATATTTATTAAATAAATAATAAATTTAGTGGGACAGAAGTAGGACCGAGTTGATGCTAGTAAAGGACGATCGAAAGATTATGAATGCATGATTGCTGTCACTACGTTTGCTGGATCTCATGCATATAATCATGATTTTATTAAGAATCTTGTCATGCAACGTTCCTTTCTTTTCTTTTTCCTGTTTTATTCCCCCTTCTTTTTATTTTTTTTATTTTATTTTATTTATATAAAAATCTAATTCTTCTTCTAACACAACGAAAACCTAATACAAAACCCTAGATAACCATTCTCATCTTTTGTCTTCCCCTAGAATTCTTTTATTAATTTTATAGTAGGCATCTATTTAATTTTTCTTTATAAAATTATTAAGTGTAATAAAAAAAAAAAACTCATATAATTATTCTCTCAGGAATACTACTTGAGTAATCTCTAGCTGTATTATGAAGTACTTCTACTTCTTGTATATTAATTTTTTAATGGAAAATTTATCTAGTATAATTCAACTTATTCGTGATTTTAATTTCATTTATTGGTTAACTATGAATAATCTCAATTTCAAAGAGTATTTCACTAGAGTAAATTTGGGTAATCTAATGATCTGTTATAGTAGGTATTCATAAAAAAGTAAACTGAAGATTTATTTAAAATTAGAAAAAAATTTAAAATTTGAGTCTACAAATTATAAATAATAAAAAAATCAAAGTTTGTGTTTTAATTTTTTATTTTTTTTAAAAAAACTTTCTATAACAAGTGATCCGGTCATCGGATTTACTCTAGGAAAATACCCCTCAAAATTAAGATTATTCATAGTTAAAATCACGAGTAAGTTGAATTATTCTAAGTAAAATTAAACCACCATATTATATAAAATAAATACAAATTAATGAGTACTATTTATATCCTTAAAGCAAAAAATTAGTAAAAAAATATTCCTGTCTGTTTTACTAAGAGAGATGTCTATCTTTTTAAATGATCACTTTAATGATGTAAATGATCATTTTAAAATTATAAGTGATAAGTTTAAAATTAAAATGTCTATTAGGACATCTCAATAGAAATGATCTAATTGTCACCGCCTTAAAAATTTATGTAAAAAAAAAAAACTTAAAATTAAAAAAAAGAAAAGAAGTAAAGTGAAATTAGGTAGTATGTACCTTAAGGGAGGGTGTAGAACCAGAAAGAGATTGAAGGAGACGATACTCATGCATAACCCAATTAGTCCTAATCCCATGAGGAGCTCTTCCTTTGTAATACACCAATGTCTTTTTCATCCCTACCGCCGTCTTTTGCGACTGAACCGGTCTATCCTTCCCGGTTGCCTTCCAATAACCCGCTCTTGTCGCCCGGTTTGTCCTGGATCCGTTTGGATACTTCCTGTCTCTTGGGCTGAAGAAATACCACTCTAAATCCTTCCCCGGCAAGAACGATTTATCTACACAAACATATAATTTACTTTAGTTATGTACATAATTAATCAATAGAAGGTCTTATGGAGAGACCGTCTATAGCATAGACGACTCTTTCAATAGCCTAGTCTAATGGCTGAAATGACTATTCAGTTACTCATTTAACAAATAGGCTGACCCATATTTATCCGTCTATGTTATAGACGGTCTATAACAAGAATCTATGATTAATTATAGGCAGATGGAAGAAATGAATTAGGAGAAAATCGAACCTAGCTTAAACTTTATGAAAATTGATTGCACTTCAAGTGAAACAAGACCGGTTCTTCACATGAATGTTGTTATAATATTTGATACTCCCTCCAATTCATACTAATTAATTTTCATTTGATCTTTAACACTATTTACTAATTATTTTTAATTTTTATTTTATCCAAATATATATGTCAAAATAGAGATCTTATTTGATTCGTTTTGATAGATATTTTATTAGTATTTTTTTATTTATACACAATTAGAGATATTTAAGATTGAATTAATGCATTGAAGAGAGTGTAAAAACACATAAAATAATTGGTATGAATTAGAGGGAGTATAGTATAGTATGTATAACATTAATTTCAAGGGCTATAACGATCTGTTTTAGCTTTTGAATGAGTTAGTTACTTCTTAACATGATATTAAAATTAGACAACGTGACAAACAGATTATTATGAGTTTAAATCGAGATCAAAATATGTTATATACTAGATATATAGTATTTATATTTATATTAGAGACAATAATTACCTGGTAAATCCCAAGGTTCACATTTGTAAAGATCAATTTCAGGAATGATTTCGAGGTCGATTTTACGGCCAGTGATCTTCCTATCAAGATAGTAAGCAACCAATTCTTCATCTGTTGGGTGAAACCTAAATCCTGGTGGTAGACTCACTGGTGCCATTTCTAGCTACACCTATTTCGATCAATTTATTTTTTGCTTTATTTTTTATGCAAATTAAAAGTTTGTGATGAAGAACTAATTATTGAGATGATTTTTTTTTTTGTTGTTTTTCCTTTTTAGGAAAGGAAAGGAAGAAGGTAATAGCAAGGAGAAGACAAGTTTGTGCCTACAGAATAGAACTGAAATATATAGAAGCTACTGTTGGGATTGTAACTAAAGTTAAGCTACTCTATTTTTAGATATTATTATAAGTTTTGCCTTTATTATATTACTATATTAGTATTTTTATTTGTAGTCGTTATTCTTTTTCACGCGATGACATAACTATATTGTACTTTCCCTTTCATAATAGTTTGTACATTTCACTTTTTACGCAATTTAATGCATAATTTTAATCATTAATATCTTAAACTACACTTATTTAAAAATTATAAAAATTAAATTTATGAAAGTATGCAATTAGACGATTCAAACAAGATCCTACTTGACTATATCTTTACTTACACATTAGTCGCAATATGTAAAATAAGCTTGAACGATGAATAGTGCACAAAATCGAAATGTAGCGAGTATTTCGGAACGGATGAAGTAAATGAGTTTATGTTATTCTTTGGTTAGATGATTATAATTTAATATTTTGTTTCATTTTATTTGGACATAAAGTTTAGGAAAGTAGAGAAGACTGCTATAAAACGGTACGTAATTTGCTAAATTATTAGTAAAGGACAAAAAGAGTGGAAGAGACCACTATAAAGTAGGGTGAAGTAAGGGTAATATTGTAAACAAAAAAAAGACCTAACAAATAAGGAAATGAAACAAGTGAGTGAAACTGACAATAATAAGAAAATGAGACAAAGTCATTGAAATGAGGGAGTAACTGAGTAATTTTAATAAGACTGACTAAAACAATACTCAATCTCCGTTTCACTGACTTTGTCCCATTTGATTGGGGGCACATTTATCAAGACAATTATTGAAGTCTTAAGATTTCCAATTTTGCATAAATGAAAATTATAAAAAGTTAATATTAATAATCCTTTTGTTGAGGCGAATCAAACAAAATTTACTTACCTAGCTATATTAACTTATTGATTAAAATTAAAAATAAATATAAATTTAAAGTGGAATGTAAATAGCGTTAAAAAACCAAATAAGACAAAGTTATTAAAACGGTGCAGAGTATATAATATAGAAGGCCTTAATGTCCTTTGTATTTGCTTTTGTGGGCTTTGGCTTTACTTTAATTTTCCTTTTTCTCATCAGCGTAAATTTGTTGTGTAACAAAGTGAAAAGAAGGCTAACCACTTGAGAGAGGGACGACTGAGGGAGAGAGGCATAGAGGTGTATAAGGCAAGACAAATTTTAAGTGAGAAAAAAAAAACAAAAAGTTGTATGATCAAATAAAGATAGAATGGATAAAACATGATCAATTTAACAAGCTAGTAGGCCACATTACTGATTTACTTTTAAATAAGTTGGCCCCCTCTTTCTTAGTGAAAAAAATAGGTTAAATCTAAGGTTAATTTTTTGTCATTTTACCTTTTACTTTGCATCCAATTAGTTCTTACATATTGATATAGATGACACATTTTGAAAATCTTAAATTTGGTTGGAAATTATTAATAAAATATAGAATAGTTAAGTTATAGACACTTGATTAAATATGTACTAGTACCGTTTATGTTCCTCTCAATTAGCACATTTTAATTACCATATAAAACTTGCTGATAATAGGCTGGCCAGTGCAATTTCTGATAGTTTTTGCGAATTGCGATTGATATTAAGAAATTCAGATTATCTTCAAAAGTGTCATAGTTCAAGTACTGATGACTGCATGGAGTTTACTGTAGTATTTTATATATTCCCTATCACATTTTTTTATACAAGTAACGGGTGTGAATTAAGTATGGGTGCAAGGTATATCATTCTTATATTATCAAGCATTAAATGTTTTAATTTAGAAAAGGATTGTATGTAATTAAAAATTATAACCTAAAATATAGAAAAATGAGTACCTTATTTAAGAAGCATGTGATCAAAAAATTTAAACTAATATAAGATGTTCAAAAATTAATATTATGCTCAATAAATAGAAAAATTAAAATGTGACAAAAATCTTATTTTAAAGGTTTACATGCACCTAGGTTTACCCAATTAAGCTAATTAATTAAGTTCATTTACTCCCATAGGATATTATTATCTAAGAACTTAATTGATTACAAATTTACAATGACTTTAGTATTTTCTAACCAATCATGTAGTTTTAGTACAAAAATCTAACCAATCATGACTTAACTAGCTAAGTATTTTCGAGCTGAGGGACTCTTTGACCGCACTCTTCTCTACGGGTATGAATTGTCGTTGTTTTTTCTTTTCCAGACCCTGATCGTAGTTTTTTATGAGCATGATACACTGGGGATGATGATGATGTTAAAAAATATTGTTAGAAAGCATCATCCCAATTTGGCTTTACCAATATTTAGTCTTTCACATACATAAGATTTACACAATTTGGAAAAAAATGTATGAACATATACTTTTTATCTTCAATATTTTAGCTAATTTAAGAAAGCAATCAACGGCCAATAATACGTGTAAATTCAAAATGATTAGTAAGCAATAACCCCACAAGCTAAGGTCCAAAATCGGAAATTATCTTTTTGAACGAATAGTGCTTTTATCTTCGTAGGAATGATTTATTAATTAAAATAAAATGATTAGACTCTTTTTTAATTTATAAACCTCAATCCCTATGCTTGTCTAGTGATTAGTAATAGATTTATTGTGATTAATATTAAATTTTAAAATTTTAAGGAATAATTAGTGTCCTTGAGTTCAAAGTTAACATAGGAGAAACCATATTGGATTCGAGAGATCAACTAGAGATTAGAGATATAAAAGCATGTTTGTCTCAATTTTTATAAAGTAAACTGAAAAATCTCAAAAAAGCATTGCACTAATTCATCTAATATAATTTTTTAACATGTTAATTGTCTTTTTAGGATGAATCAATTATTTACATTAATTTATTTTGTTTTATGTAACTGACTATATTGTTGGGATTAATGCTTTGATATATATACATATACCGCCATTATCTTACACAGAGTGTATTTCATTCGTCATATAGGAATTATTATTAGAATCTGAAAAGAAAGAAGATGAATATATTTTCAAATAGATTCGAATTTTTCTAAATCAACCAAATGCATTATTTCCCAGGTTTTTGTCTATATAGACATATTTGATTATGTACAATTGAGAAACTTGGAAAGGACACTTTTTTAGCCCAAATTATTTTGGCCGTTGATTATTATATATTCTATATGATTATTATGCACACTTAAGTAATACAATGAGATAATTAGTTTTTCTTGTTGTATGGAGAGGTATAAGAATGAAGTGATATACATGAATTGAACATATAACTAGCTATATTTATTTAATACATACTCTTTCCTTTTAGCCATTTATTTAAATCTTTCACTTATTTTGTGTCATTTTCTAATTTAATTTTTCTTTTAACTGAATTATATATTAGACACTAGGTGCAAATGAGGGAACAGAAAAAAATACTTCTTTCTATTTTACTTACTAGTCCTATTTAATTTTTCACATTCGTTAAGGCAACATATTAACCCTTAATATCTCTAATTATGCTTGATTAAAAATTATAAAAATTTGATATTAATAATCCTTGCATTAAGACGAATCAAATAAGATCCCACTTGACTATGTTTTAACTTATAAATTAAGAATAAAATACATATTAAGATCCCAAAAGTAAATGAGACTAATAAAAAAAATAACAGAAAGTATTTAATAGTCGATATTTTATGTTAGTTAAAGGGAATTCAAGTACTTTTAATGTTGTGGGGTATAATATACTAATTAAATGTGATTACAATATACTAATTACTTACAATCTACGAATTAAATGTGATTACAATTGTGTAAGTAATAAGATTAACAAGATCGTTTAAATTATGTATTATTCAATGATTTTAAGATCAAAAATAGAGATGAAGAGCTAGCAATAGCATGATATGCCAGCCGAAGCAATTAGCTTTGGCTTTAATAGATTCTAATTACAGGGAGATTGTAATAGTATTGGTTCCACTGGGTGTGAAAACTTATACTTGGGAGGATAAGAAGGTTCCCTGCTTTTGTCTGCTCTCATACTAACAACAATCATGTGGGTCCCTTTAAAAGCACATATTTGTGGGCCCCTCTACCGTCCTATTCCTACAACACGTTATTCTAGGTTAATTTCTTTACTTATTTTAATCTTATTTATTTGATTATACTAATTACAATCATATGGTACGTTCAGTTTAATAATCTCATGGTTTAAAGCTAAGATCAAATAGTATATGATAAGTGTAACTCCTCTTTTCCTTAGAAATTATCTTAGTTATACATTGCACAAAGATTAAAAAATAATAAATCTTTATAATAGTGTGGATGATATTACAAAAGAGTTAAAATGTGTTGATACATTGTCTATGAACCAACTTAAGTAAAAACTTAAATCAATCGTTGAAACTTCAAGATATGTTATACACTATAATACGCCCCTCACACGAGAAATGTGGATACACTAGTAGTCTAGTACACCATATGCCCAGAATATTCCACTTTAAATAAGGGTTGGTTGAGATTTTTGAACTCGTAACCTCTTATCACATTGACTCTGATACCATATCAAGGTACCAACTCAACTAAAAGCTTCAATTAAAGGTTTAGATAAAGAGTATATCATGTACTCATATAGATAGGAATAAAAGAATGTATATGTTAATTTATTTTATTATAGAAATAGACTAATTAAAAAAAATGGGGTAAAGAGATGACAAAGGAAGTTTTATTTATAAATTATAACGGTGATGACGTTATCTTTGTATAATTTATTAAGTGTAAATCTAGAATAGTTAAGTTGTCTTGTTTGGGAAGTGCAACTTTGTTTTAAGTAAGGTTGATCTAAGACTCTCTGCCCTAGAGATCCTCAATTCTTAGTTAAAGTACTCTCTTTATAGTTTTTTCTTGATGGGAGGGAGTTAAAGCACGTTGGTGTTAGTTGTTATGGCGGTTGTTGCGTAATCTTAATCTATAAGTGTAGTTAATAATATTTTAGGCTTGTAATTAAAAAGTAATACTCCCTTCATTAAGTACTTATGGTAACAATTTGTACAATTGGACAAGTGAGTAATGCTTATAGGCATGGTATGCATACCCTGATAACCGCCTAGCTAGGGGATCTTAATGAGTTAATGTTACGATTGTGCTGCCTAGATTAAATTATTTATTATGTAAACCTAAAGGTGAGTCACGAGATATTACTAGGAACAATGAGTTTTTTAGAGAGTCCATCAATAAAGATCTTACGGCCCGTTTAATTTGTGGTATAAAATGATGGTATTCAACAAATATTTTACTTGAAATAAGCGGTGAATGAGATTTAAACTCAATTATATTTAAATTGATGATTAAAGTTCTAAAATATGTTTTACTATGTCTAATATATATATATATATATATATATATATATATATATATATATATATATATATATATATATATATATATATATATATATATATATATATATATATATATATATATATATATATATATATATATATATATATATATATATATATATATATATATATATATATATATATATATATATATATATATATATATATATATATATATATATATATATATATATATATATATATATATATATAGGGGAGGGATCCAATGAGAAGGAAGCATTCTATGCCCTTGATTTCACTTACATAAAAAAATCTATGGTCACGATTGAGCATAAAAAGCATAATTGTAAAAGTAACTATGTTACACAGAAAGGTAACTATAACATCAATTTTAAAATGTTCTTTTTTTATAACATAGTATCCATGTTTGGATACATAGTAACCAAAAAAATCAAACAAAAATCCTTCTCATCCTTCTCATTTTAAAATCCTTCTCATTTGATCCTACATACATATATATATATATATATATATATTATATATTATATATATATATATATATATATATATATATATATATATATATATATATATATATATATATATATATATATATATATATATATATATATATATATATATATATATATATATGATGTTACTATTTAATGGACGTCCCCTTATATGGCCAATTAATGGTGTCCAACTGTCCATTCATAACATTTAATTTATATAATGTTCCTTAGCTTTTACCATATATAATTTTTTTTGTGATTATAAATTAATTATATAATACCCCTCTAATTGGGAGGAAATATCTCATTTTCTTTTTTGGTAAGTTTACCTTAAATATTTCATTTTCTTTTTCACCAATTTATCCTTAAGATTGCACTTTGACTCGAAAAAGTACCCATCCTTTATCAATTATCCTTTTTAATATTTATGTTAATTCAAGCGTGAATTAGTGGGAGTAAATACAAATAATACTAATCCATTAATCAATATGAATTAAAGCTTTAAAAGATACGTTCAAATAATTGACCTAATCATGAGAACGTATTAATTATTACTATGTTTTAATTCAAAATATTGCTTGGTGATGAAATAATAGCATATCCACACCTATACAAATCAAAGTGTGCAAAAAATATGATGACAAAAAGATACACATAGACCATTTTAAAATATCAAAAATTGATTAAAAAATTATTAATCAAATTTAAATAAAATTATTGATGAATGGGCTAATTAGCTGGCAAGGAGTGGTAATGGAAATAACTTTAACATAGAAACAGATAACAGATAATAGTACTCCTTGGAAGAAGCAAAACGTACCGGCAGTCAAAGCCGCAAAAGATAGCTTTGAAACATCCCTTAAACGAGGCTTTTAAAGTAAGTTTTACCAATCCAATATCCATAATCCTTTCAAATCATTGGTTGACCAATTCTAGTCTTCACTAAACTACATACTTTTATCACATTTTATTATTGATACAATTTATCGTATAAATTTATTCAATATATTGCGATTAATGTGTAAGAAATAATATAGTCAAGTGAATTTTGGTTTGAATTTTCTAATCATATACTTTCATAATACTAATTTTTTTTGTAATTATTAGATGTGTATGGTTTAATATAAAATATTCAAAATAACACATTGGATTTTATAACAAAGTCACATGTAACCAGTATAGTGGAACGGAAGAAGTACTATATACAATGTGTAAATTAGAGTTTTTTTTTTGAGACAGTGTAAATTAGAGTTAATAAGGAAAGAATATGAATCATGATTAAAAATTTAACCAACAAGTCTTGTATGAGATCATCTCATTGAGACGGGCCTATACAAGTAGCCCAAACTTACATTAGAGTTACATAAGAGTTAACTAGATAAAAATAGTTTCTTTCATTGAATTATAAGAAGTTTAAAATTAAGTTAGTCCATATTAAGCAGTCTTACGATAAGATGGTCTTAATAAAATATTTGTATTAATATTTTGACACTAACTTATCATCCGCTACAGTGTCAATTGCTATGTAAAAACTTAAAACTTTTGTTCTCTTACCATTTGCAAAAGTAAGTATCAAAATTGAAGTTTACGAGACGAACTTACGAGAAATAATTTAGATAGTTAATTATGTTATAACTAACAACTCTATATGCAAACTATCTTAATTCAATATATTATATATAATTTATTAATTAGGGCACTCGTTAAAAGGACTAAGAGAGTCCAGCCCCACCTTAATCTATAAATTATTACAGATTTTCTTATGAAATATTGTTAGAGAATATTGAAAATCTTATGTAATAATATATGTTCTGACATTTTTTTCGTTTTCCAGCTAATTATTGTAATTAGTTTCGAGTATCTCAACAGTTAAACTAGTGCAATACACGGATTTAGGTATAAAAATATAACAATAAAGAATAATACAAGTATATATTATTGTGATTAAATTTATCGAATATACATAACTTTTATAAAGTAAAATTGAATATTGATTTTTTAAAACATTATTTATCGAATACATTACTATTTCAAATTTTAGGTTAAATATGTATAATTGCTATAGTAAAACTAAAGTATTAATACTTTACCTAATTTAGCTCCAATTAAAAAAATCAAATTCCAAAATTAAGTAAATATTGTAATATATTATCAACTATTATCCACTAAAATAATTCAATTTGTTGTCCATTACTTTTTCAAATTTTAGGTTAAATATGTATGATTTTATTGTCCATTCTAAATTCCTAATACAAAAGACTAAGTAAATATATCATATCATATAACAGTATAAAAATGTTGGAAAATTTCGAGTTTCATATTTTAAAGAGACATGATCAATGATCATGGAAAAATTTCATTGTATCAAAAATAACTACATGACATAGAATGATTAGAGTAATTTCTATTAAGTAATATTCCTTCCGTTCCTTTTTGATCTTCCATTTTGGGTTTTTCACAAATATTAAGAAATAAGAAATCTTTGGTGGTAGCGGGTATTATTTTAATTATATAGTAGTGAGAAGTTATAATTGTATTGAAATTATGAGTGAAAAAATAAATAAATAGTAGTATGAAGTAAATTGAAAGTATGTGAGAGAAAATAATTAAATAATAGTGTGAATTAAGGAAAGTGGGATTTTAATGCGTAAAAGTGAGATGAAAACTTTCCAAAAATAGAAAGTATTCTAAAGTGAAAGAACTTTTGAAACTACCCGTTATAATAAGGTGGAAGAACATAAAAGAACAGAGGGAGTAGTATATACGAGTAAAACGGTAAATGAATAAACAAAAATTTAACAATAATCTAGATTCCATGGTATACGTATATGCATGCATAGATGCAAACATGGTATAGCCGCGTATGAGTGCTTGTGATCGAAGATTTGGTTGAGATAATATATGTGAAGCTTGTTAATGGCATTTGCGCGGGGACCGAATAAAGAGTACCTCAATATTAATCAATTTCAATAATTTAACCATAAAAAATTTTAATAAAGAGGACCTGAGCAGGGATATAGTAGTAGATGGCGGCGCCTTATTCACGTCTTAGATCGCTAAATCCATTTTTTGTTATTACCGTTTTTTACCGCTCTTTACCTCCTTCTAAACTGTTATCTTTATTTTTAGCTTTTGTACGTTTTCTACTAATGTTATCTGTAAGTTACATGTTTATCTCCCTAGGAAGACCTTTTTTGAGCCGAGAGACTCTTAGACCACACTCTCCTTTAAGGGTATGAGTTGTCGTCATTCTTCTCTCCCCATACCCTGTCCACAGTTCTCTTTGAGCAGGATACACTGATTATGATAATGATGATGATACATAAATGTAAAAGTCTTATATAGACGTTGTCTACACTATTTTATTATATTATGAATCAACCTAAATAATAATAAATATTTTCCAATTAATAATTATATTAAATTGTACTTATCAATAAAATACTTACTATTTTAATATCTTTTAAAATTAATTCACACTAAAATAGTTTAATAAAATTATAACACATAAATACATAAATATATAGAATATACGACCGACAAAAATACTTCCTGCTAAAATGCAAACTAAAGCCTCTTTAAAGTGAAGTGTGAAGTAGCTTCAGGCTTCTGTTCAAACACGTAGTAGGGTACGTATCTTCTTTCTTTTCCTTTCCTCTGTATACTGTAATCATGTCTGTATGCTACATATTATTCCTTTTATATACTTCTTTTTTTTGTTATTTTAGCTCGTGTTCAAATTGCTAATTCTATTGTTATTTCTAATTTTCTATATATATTAGTATATTTATGGTTTTAATAATTTTATCTTTTAAGGGAAATTGGCCCACACATCAAGTTCGTCAGTTTAATGTTATGATGCAGCCATACTGCAACCTCGTCAGCATCCTTTGAATTAGATACTTTCTCCGTTTTTTTACTTGCTCTCAAATATCTTTTTACGCAGTCTAATATATCTGTCCGATTGCTTATATCTAGAATTATATTCAACTAAAAATTATAAAAATTTGATATTATGAATTCCAAAAAAAATTGATATTATCCGTCGAGACGAATAAAACAAGATCCCACATGACTATGTTTTTTTCTCGTTTAATAGCCGCATTATGTAAAACACTATTAAATGATGAATAGTGTACAAAATGGAAATGGTGCAACTAAAATAAAACGGAGGAAGTACTATTTTAAATTTCTTTTTAGTAATTGCATTTTTTTTAAACGAGAGATTTTTGTAATAGTGGAGTTATCATAAAGAAATGGATGATTTTATTTTATAGTGATATTTGTGTAGAAAAATGTTCTACTAGAGACATTTTAATATTATACTTCATTTTTTACTTGCCTTCGCATCAGATTAATTTGCTTGTTGTCGTCAATTTATCCACTAAAATTATTTCAAGTTCTATTTAATTAAATCATTGCGATTTAAAGTTTATAAATTTTTAAATTTCATAATTTTTTTGATTTGCATAATTAGAGAAGTTATTGTAGTCAAATTTATTATCCAAACAAATGGAGTATTTAAGGAATTTGCATAATTGATAATTAGATTAGATATGAGATAGCTAATTAATTATACATCTAACTACTTAAAAGCTACGTATAATTGTACATATACAGCTATAGCTACGCTTTTCTACATCTATTTGATTAATTAGAAATAGAATGCTAATAACAACCCACTCATAAGTTGTCTATTTTTTTTTATCAAACCGACTATGAGAAATGTCATTAAATCCTATGTAATTAGTTTTTAGTGACATTTTTTTGGTCTTGAGTGACATATGTAATTGTTACTATAGTATAGTCTATAGTGACATCTGTGAGAAATGTCATCAAATCTTATGTCGCAAAAAACTTTAGTGTGAGTTTTTTATTATCCTGCTAAAGGTATAATAAATATCACTAAATCCTTTATATATACAAGTAGAAATTTGAAGTTGCGATATTTGAATTAAATGTCACTAAATATATTCCACCAAAATCAAATTATATTATAGTGATGATATAATGAGTTATTAAAAAGTATAGTCCTTTAAAATTATTGTCCTCCATCGAGAAAGGATTTAACTCGATCCAAGACCATTTTACCAATTAAGCTAATTAAATTCATTATAATATCGAATTATGATGCACAAAACTAGATTACAACACAATTTTAAGTTGAATTTAGGCTTGAGTATGCCTAGGTCATAAGTCTCATAAATCCTGTCGCGTGTGTCTTAAAAACATATATCAATGTTAATTTGTTTGACAAACTGACAATTTACATACAAGAGTTAACTTAAGGAAAAATTACCGTGAATAATACGATCTTTTATTGATATTCCTACAATAATATGAACTTTCGATTAACCCTGAATAATACCAACTTTGATGTGGATTTCCCTCTAGCATCCTTAACCTATTGGTAACCTACAATTGTAGGTTAACTTGTCAAAAAAAGGGATTAATTGAAAGTTCGTATTATTCATGGTAATTTTTTCTTATTATTATTATATTGTAGGAAATAAACTTTTAAATTTTTATTGCACTTTTAATATTTTTTCTATTTTCCTTTTATTTTTTGGCAAGTTAATCTACAATTGTAGGTTACTACAACAAGTTAAGAATGCTAGAGGGAAATCTACATCAAAGTTGGTATTATTCAGGGTTAATCAAAAGTTTATATTATTATAAAGAAATCAGTGAAAGTTCGTATTATTTATAGTAATTTTTCCTTAACTTAATTAATCACACCCACAGAGACGAGTGTTTCATACATCAACCTGTTCTATGCTAGCATCATGAATTCACCCCTATAGTGTAGAAGCAATAATAATAGTGGTATAGTAATATAATGGAGTAATTAATATAAAAGCGAAAGTACATACATTACATATTGTTGATGCCTCCGATCCCAAAATCACATCAGTTCTATAATATAATTAAAATTAAGCGATTGATTACTACATAAACTCTTCATATATAATACTAAATTACATCATAATCATAATATTACCATCATTAAATAACGCTTTAAGCCTATCAGTTTTTGCAAGTTTTGAATTTGCAAGGAAAAGCAGTATTAGCCCTTTTGAACCTCAAGGCAGTGCGGAGAACCGTTGGAGTAGAATCCGCCATTAAAGCAGCATTGAAGTTATGGAGAACTTGAGGTGCAAAATAAGCAAAACGAAGACTATTCCAAGAGTTAAGAAGTGCAGTTGTAGCTTCCCTTAAAAGAGTTTTGTAAGGCTCATTTCTGCCTTCAAGACTTGCATATAATGTTAAGTCTGTCCCGTATTTTTGGGCTGCTAATGGACCGAATACTTCTGCTACTGTCATTTCTGGTTGCACTGCTACCCAGTAACATTTGTACTCTGCTTTCATCCAATACCTGCATCATTTTATTTTTAATTACATTTTAATCATAATTATTCATAAGTTATGGGTCAATTTTCATTGATTCACAGTTAAGAGTTTGATTTTATGATTGATAGAAGTTTAGGGGTTAAATTGTTGGAAAAAACAACCCACATCTGATCCCGAGGAATTAGAGAAAGTTGACTAACATATAAGTTTGATGGACTATTCCTCCTATCAGCAAATGGTATTGGAATTGGGATGGAACGTTATCGAGTTTATGAGCAACTAATTCTTCTCTTATGCGGGTCTTGTTGTGTACAACTCCAACAACAAATTTATCATGGTATCAGAGCTAGCGATTTCTTTTCAACTGAAAACCACAATCGTGGTGTTCTATAACGTGCAGGTTCGAAAAGAATGACGTTTCCGTTAATATTAAAAAATAGGCTTAAATGAGAGTGAGTGTTGGAAAAAAATAACCCACTTGTTAAATTATTTGAGTTGACCCAATGGCTTTGCTCTTTAAACAAGCCGTGGTCCATGGGCTAAGGATCTGCATTTTTGGAATGTTTTGATGGTATTATTATGTCAATGGAAATATGGAATGGGCCAAGAAACCACCTAAAATTGTGGTTTTTTATCACTACACAATAGAAATTGTTGCAAGAGTTTGAAAAAAGATTTCAGTGCTTTAGCTCTATTCTAAATTAAATAAATCAAAACTAAATTAAAAGAATTGCGCAAATATTCTAATGATTCAATTAATTAGTTAAAATAAATTAAAAATTTGTTAAATTATTTTTTCATCCTACTCAATCAGAGTCGTATTTAGAGTAGGGTGAGAAGGAGTACTGCGCCTTAAATCCCAACATTTAAAATATAAATTTTATTATATATGAAAATCTCAAAAGGAGGCTTATTTCTACCATCACCTAATATACCTCATTCCTACCCAAAAAAGTTCTACCACTAATGTATTGGACCATAAAAATTTAATGTTCATGTTATTTTAGTAACTTTAACTCTTTATGTATGCATTTCATTTTGAAGGTATAACTTTAATTAGAAGGAAAATTTATCTAAAATAATTCAATAGAGTAAATTTGGGTAACCTGATGACCTACTATAGCAGGTAATTCACTAAAAAGATAAATTGAATATTAATTTAAAATAAGAGAAAATTTTTGAAAATTTACATAAAAAATTTTAAATAATAAAAAAATCATAAATTTTCTATGAACATTTTTTAAACATTTTTTTGACATTTTATTATAATTTATCTTTTTTTTTAAAAAAAACTTGCTATAGCAAGTCATCCGGTCACTGGGTTTACTCTAGGAAAATACCTTTTAAAGTTGAGATTTCATGGCTAATCAATCGGTGAGATTATTATATGAAAATCATGAATAGATTGGATTATCCTAGGTAACAGAGGGGTCTTTGAGGGTGTGCGAGGTGATCGACCGCACAGGGCCCCTCTTTCTCCAGTATATGAAAAAGTTAATAAAAAAAGAAATATATTAAATTTATTAATAAAATAAATATATTTACTATAATTAAGGCGCAAAATATTAGTTTTGCATAAGGCCCCAAATTGTTCAAGACGGCTCTGCTAGGTAATTAATTTTTCCTAATTAGAATTAGGATGAGCTAAAAGTAAGCTAATTAATTGATCAAACTTGCCACCACAAGAAACAAGAAAGCAAAAAAAACTTACTGATATGAGCAAGCCGAACTTTCCAAGAAGGGCGCAGGTGGCATCCGAGGCAAAGGCGGGAGCTTAAAAGACGGAGTCGGAGCCTTAGGCGGGGCCGATGGAGTCACCGGACCCACCGGTGGAGGTAATGTGACGGGGCTTGGACTCTTAGGAGGTGAAGAAGAGGTAGAACAATAAGACATAGGTTGAGCAGGCTGAGAAATTAAGGGATCAACACCATACATTGCCATATCAAACATGCTAAACATTAGTTTAACTGATTTTGGTGGGCCAAGGACAGCCCCACATTTATTATTTGGGTCTTGCACATTTGAAATTTGTGTAAAACAATTACTTAAATTAGGGGTTCCATCAAAGGTTATGCCATAGTTGCCTAACATGTTTGTAGTGTCTTCCCCAACTCTTGTCATTTGCCCATCACTCCCTGGACATACCATTGTTACCTTCATCCCTACAATCAATTCAACATTTTAATTTTTAGAAGACTAAAAAATAACTTTCATCATCATTATCGTACCCAATATCCCACTTAGGAGGCAGGGTCTGGGTGAGGTAAGGTGACAAACAATCCATACTCGTACTTACAAAATAGCTTTATTATAATTTGTTAGATTATACTTCCTCCAATTCACCACAAGTGTCCCATTTGCTTTATGCACTCTATCCAATGCACTTATTCAATCCTTAATATCTCTAATTGTCATGATTAAAAATTATGGAAAGTTAATATAAATAATCCTTGTATTAAGACGAATCAAACAAGATCCTAAATGACTATATTTTAACTTATAGATTAATAATAAAATGCAAATTAAGAGTAAGAAATAAATAGTGCCAGACACTTGTTGTGGAGAATAGGAGGGAGTATAATATATTTTGGGGCCTCAATCATCAGCTTAAGCTTTTGGTTGAGCTGATGGTTAAGGACCTCAGAATATGTTATATACTCTAACATAATTAAATTCAATTTTATAATATTTAGGTAAAAATGACATTATAAAATCAAACTATTGTTGCGTTGCTCGGCTCGATCACTTTAGCATAGTCAAATGTGACAGATGGTTAAAAGACGGAAAAAATTTTATTTTGAAAAGAGGCAAAATAAATACTACAAGAAAGTAGATCATTTTATGTAAATAAACCATGAGTCTTATATGATTGACACGTGTATATAATCTGTGACTGAGGACGACATTCTTATAATCAAAATAAAATGTATGTTTTTCAATTTGTAATTGAAAAATTATTTACCAATTACCAGCAAATTAATGTAAATTCACTATATATAATTGCCTTATAAAATGGATTTTTATGTTACATTTGTCTTTACATTGGGAAAAATACTTTTATTGTAATATGTACATATGATGAATAATGATACTGAGAGCCATTTTAAGCTAAATCTGAAATCATGATTTAATCAATAATCTATGTCGTTTAAACAGATCATAAACAATAAAATACATTTATACTTATCAAACTGACTATTATAATTAAATTCAACTATATAATTTTTGGGTAAAATCGACAATTAAGTAATGGCTGCTCTGCACACTTTAGCATGGTCAAAAAAAATAAACAAATTAAAATAATAATGATAAATCTCTACTAATCAAACTGATTTATGCTGAAAAAAAATAAGTATATAAACAAGGCCCAAGTTATATATGGACACATACTAAATTGCTAATATTAATAAAAATAGTGATCTATTTTCTTTTTATATAATTTCATACATCAAAAGGGTTATTGCTAAAATTGCTAGAATAGAATAATTAGAATATTTTGAAAATATTCATTTCTTAGATATTATTACGTTAATATTTAGTGTCCTAAAGTTATTGATTGTATTTTGTATATATACTTGTTCTCATGAAATGAAATGTCAAGCAAAATCATTTCTAAAATCATTATGTACTTTATTAATCATTTAAAATAGTATTTTTAAATATACTTACGGCCCGTTTGATTAATGGTACTAAATGGTGGTAATGGTAATGAAACTTCGATCATAAAAAAGTTTTTTTTTCACAAAATTTCATTACTACCTCTCCCAATGGCAATGCATTAGAATGAATTTTATGAAGAAAATGAGATGATTGAAGTTGAAAAAGCATGATCATCAAGATAGCCAAGAGATGTTTCAACCAAAATTACACTAATTTTTCATTCTTATTACCACTGTTTACTACCACCTACCAAACGGGCTGTTAAATTTGAACCATATAAACACGCAAAAAATTTATAATAAAATAATTGAATTGAAAAAGAATTAAAATAAAAGTTACCAGAGAGAGGATAATCAAAGATGGACACTTGGCCATCTTTACATTGGTCACAGAACACAGTTCCAGTGACCATTGTATCTCCTTGCACTCCATTAATACCCACATTAACAATCACAAGAAGTAACACCAGAATGTATAAACCATTTTCCATTGATCGATGCTATAAATTATAATACCACTTGTAATTTGAGGATTGGTATGAATTTTGAAAATATTTTAGTAGCAAACTAAAATTCCCAAATTGTTGTATAAATTAGATTTATGAAAAGTAGAGTATTCTTTTTATAAGAGTAAAATCATATGAAGTTATTAATTATAGTAGTAAGATGTAATTGCACCAACCTTCAACTGTTTTCATAAATGAGATGTTGAAATTTGCAGGTTATAATTATATCCAACGTTTATATTGTACTGTACCTATATATCTGGCAAAATTATTTTTGTTGTTAGAATATCGAATTTTGTTTAAGTTGAATTTATATCTGCGTTTAAATGTGTTTATTTGGGTTATTGGGTATTTGGGTTAATTTCAGATTTTGTGTTCAGATAAGTCATTTTTGAAGTGGCCGGGGTTAGATCCGGTTCCGTTACAAATTCAAGTAATTTTTCGGTCATCAAGTCTGTTTAAATTTTTTTTTTTGTGTGTTCAATACTCATTGATCCCGCCACCCTGAATAGCTTTACCATGTACTAAAAAGATAACCAATAATTTATTTTGGTTGTTTATTTCTAAGTTACGCAGCGGTTTCTGGGTTGATGATCATGATTAGAGGTGTTCAATGGGGCGAGTTGACCCAACGGGTCAAGGGTCGGGTCACATTTTAACGGGTTATAAGCGGGTCGGGCCAATAATGAGGCGGGTTATTAACGGGCCTTGGTGTAAAGGGTCGGGTCGGATAATTATAATTATTAATTGCGGAAAAAAAATTACCACTTTTTTTAAATTATATTATTATATACATAAGTGGGTCGACCCAACGGGCCATAAAGTATATTAAAAAAGCTATTCTATGAACTTTTTTAAAAAGGGTCAAAGTGGGTCGAATTTAAATAGGCTTGACCCGCCCAGGCCCATTTAAATTTTGACCCGCCCCGCCCCGCCCCGACCCGGCCAGTTGAACACCTCTAGTCATGATTATGACTAATTTTTATGTTATAGTATTTACGTCTTTGTCCATGGAAGAATCTAGGTTCGATACTCATTGCCCCCTCTGTTCGATTGGATGAATTTTGTTGTTTGAACCAATTTTTTCATTAGACAAAGTTCGACTTAACTTGACTTTTTTTAAACTCGACCAGCACATATCCGACCATTCTATAAAAAAATAGAAGTATATCTATAACTATAATTAACACCGTCAAAAACACAATTAGTTTAATAATTTTAGTCTAGATTGGTGATCCAATATTTTCTTTTGCAACGTAATCCAATTTTTTTAATATTTAATGCATACACTCATGAAGAATATAATATCATAATATAATAAGAACCATCAAAATTCAGTAACACACTAAATATTTTTTAATTAAATAATTCTCTACATCAATGTCCATATTTTCAAGTCACATTTCTTCCTTTCTAAAGTATCAAAAATTTAATTCCGACAATATCCATTTTAGTGTTGAAACGGAAAAAACTGCATTAATATATTGATGGGCCGTGCCACTTACTGTCAGTTACCACCGACTCATAAATGAAGATCTCAATATTGACCAAATTTTGTATTACTAATAACATAAAATTCAATTCTTCTCCGAGACGGTCTTAGCGTGAAACTTGCTTTATACTTTAATAACAGAACTTTTTAAATATAAACTTCTTGATTTGAAGTCGTTTTATTATTAGATGTTCTCTTACAAGAATAACTCATGTTACAGGTGATTTTTTGAGAGACCGTCTTTGACGGCTTTTAAAAGTTCAGCCAAAATCTAATTTATGTTAATTTAAAAAAAAACTGCTGTTGAAATATATTATAATTCCATTATATACCCAACTATGTAATATATATTATAACCCCAAATACAGATCATTATACATCCAACTATATGCGAGTGTAAAGTTCAATTATTTTTTTTGAAATTTAAAATTGGGCTGGCTCGAACTTGAGACGTCTCTTGTAGAGACGGTTTCAAGTAAGAATTTGTGTTTATCTTTAAACCATTTAACATGTACGTAATAATTTCGTGGTCTATTTATTTGATACTTAATAGTCCTAGTGGAAATTATAAAATATCTATATAGTTTTCATAGTATATTAGTAATGAAATTTTGATTAAAATTTTTAATTACCTCTTAATATATATTTTATCCGTATTCTAAACTTGGACGTTATTATGTAGCTTATCTGATAGCCGATACTGTATGCAAGAGCGCAATATGTTGACTGATTGTTTGCGCGTAAGAACTAAGCCTGCATTTGTTAGCGGTTAGAGGTTGTAGGATGCATTGATGAACTTCATTCTTTCATATCATAATATGGGAAAAAGTATTGGAAACAAACAAGAAAACACATGATATGTTCACATTGTTACTCCTACTATTTAGCCTATATGAAATGAGGTTTTAGATTTAAAGTCTCGGATCTGATTTACTTTTACTAAATAAATTGTTGCATGAAACAGTTTTGTTGTTAGACGTATATCATTTATGAATTAAGCTGCCCAACTAATACAAATTAAAAAAAAAAGAATATAAATTCTTTATCACGAGTTGTCTCACTGGTAAATGATATCAATCCTATAATGTTGTTGTGTTATTGATAAGGTAAGGTAGATTAGATATACAAAGTGATAAGGATTCTCTGGCCAACAATAGGCGTTGTGGTTAAGTTGAAACATGCATTGCTGTTACAAATTGTTTATGTAAAAGATTTTATGTAAAAGATAAGAATATGATCGTTCATCATCATCATCGTATTCAGTGTATCCCGGTCATGAAAAACTGTGATCAGGATATGGGGAGGGAATAACAACTCATACGGTCATGCCCATAAAGGAGAGTGCGATCAAACAGTCCCCGGCTCGAGGGAAGAATATGATCATTAGAGTATATAATATATCATGGAGTCTCAATCATCAATTTCTGCTTTTGTTTGAGTTGGTTCCATAACATGCATAATATCAGAAGCCAGCATGATAAGAGGTGATCATGATTCACGAGTTCGAATCAATCTCAATGCAACCACCTCTCATTTAAAATGAAATATTCAGCGCCAGGTATGAGCATGACTTGTGGTGCATCCACAATTCTAGTCCAAAAGGCTCTCGTATGATGAGACATGTTAGGGTATATAACATATCTTAGGACCTTAAACATTAATTTAAACTTTTACTTGAATTTATTCCTTGACAATGATAATTGAGAGCAGGAGAAGATGGTATGAAATACTTATTAATATTACGACATACGTAGATCTCCCAAATTAAATCTAGTGTGAACGACTCCATTCTAATTTTATTAACAACCCACTTCAGTGTCATAACTTTAAGTCTTCAACTAATTAATAAATTTTTATATGAGATGATTATACCATAAAGCATGTAATACATGAATTAAATAGACTAATGAATACAAATTATCATAATATAAAATTCTTATTTTGAGCTCAATACACCAAGAGACGATATGAAATTTTATTTTAACTTGATAAATAGTATATCATATCATATATTTTAAACTTAAAGTTATAATTTATAATTTGTAAATTTAAAATCATATACATACTATATAATAGTACTTGCATAATTCGAATTAAAGCTAACAAAAACAATATGGTTTGAGTTGATCCTAATATAACTCGATCACAAAAATCTAAAACCTTTGTATATAAATTTTTTTTTGACTTTTGACTTTTATTTTTTTGACTGATCAAATAACCAAAAAATTGTTCAATATTCAACTTTTAGTCCATTGAAAAGCTAACAAAACTCTTTATTTGTATTTATTCTTAATCCACGTTAAAACATAGTCAAATAAGATCTTCTTTGTTTCATCTCAAATTCTCAACATAAGCTTTATTAATATTTAGTTTTTATAATATTTAATTATAATAATTGTCACTAGTAAGTATTGAATTAGTGTATTGATAAATGTAAAAAAAACAAATGAGACATTTGAATTAAAAAAGAGAGTAGTATATTTTAATTCAAAAATATCAACTTACAACTTAGGTGTATTAGTACTACTAAAAGCCAAGATGCCAACTTCAGATTCAAATACTCAATAGAAAATTTGAAATGAATAAGCAAAAAAATTAAAAAAATTTAAAAAATAGAAACATTTTGAAACATATTCCCGAGATAAGCAGTTTTGCTCCTGAGCTGAGGTTTGGTACCTGTTCGCTGTTAGTAACAGCGAACAAATAGGATAGGTCGAAAAAAATCAAGTTCTTTGTTCGCTGTTACTAACAGCGAACAAATTAAAATTGGTTAAATAAAAGTTAATCTCAAATAATAGGAGAAATTTAAAAAAAAAAAAAAATTAATGTGTGTTCGCTGTTATTATACAGGCCTAACGTCCACCCCGAATAAGGCGAAAGGTTTAGATAAACAGACCCTCTCCTATGAGATCGTATATAGTATAGACGCCTTTTTAAAGAGTCCAATCCACAATCTCAATAATTGGAAAAAAAAAAGAAAAATAATCTAAAAACTAACACGCGGTGAAGCTTTTTTGGAGTTGGTATTATAACCTATTAAAGTTGGTGTTATAACCTATTAAAGTTAGTATTTAGAGTTGGGGTTACAACCAATTAAAATTCTTATTATAACCTATTTGGAGATACCAACTTTAATAGGTTATAATATCAACTCTAACAGGTTATAATACAACTTCAATAGATTTTAACACCAACTCCAAATAGAATTACACAGCGTGGAATTTTTTTAAATTTTTTTTCTAAGTAATAATGGGTTGGCTCATTTGAGACGCGTCTCTTGTAAAGACGGTCTCAAATAAGAATTTGGGTTAAACATTTCGGATTTAACCACTTTCAATTCGCATTTGCTAATGATATTTACTACCAAATGTCAATCGGAAACAACTGTTATATAATCACGAACAAGTGTATAACACTAGTAAAGTTGTGTACATTCAACCCACTCGAACTCCACCCTAGGTGGGAGCGTGTCATTTAATGACATTGGGTCAATGAAATCTTGTGAACACTCATCTAAGCAAGGAAACTAATAGTCCGCTTAGTAGAAAGATGAGACCCGTTAGGAGATAACCATGGCATAATCTAACCTGAGCCACCCAAAGACTCCCATGCCTTTCTTGGTCGACAAGGGAGCGAGTGACGAGAGGGTAGCAAAGAGAGGGAAACTCTTTAGTAAGATAGCATTCAGGCTTGAAAAAGATCTTCCTTCTTATTGTCTTATTCTTATACTATTATACCTGCTCCGAGATGATAGAAAAGACAGCTCGCCATGACGCATGACGAAGGAATAGAGGACGTAAAGTCGGAAAGTATACGCAGTCCGATCTTGAAAAGCATTAAAAAACGGTGTACACCGGCCAGCAAACATGTTGCAACCAGAACAAAATAACATTCCCATACACAAAAATCTCTTACAGTAAACACAGCTACAGCACAAGTCTGTTATTGGCAATAATACATTAGCATTCATCAATCCATAACTCTTTAGGAGAACTATTACACCAAAAAATCCTGCTGAACCAGATCAATCAAAAGCAACAAACTGTAGTTTAATCGAAACATAGATGGCGATACGAAGTTCAGTTCATCACAATACTACCTACTAAAGTATTTAAAAAAAAAAGGTTCTCTCAAAAAAAAAAAAAAAAAGGTGCAAACACTATAGGCCTTTTTCAGTTTTAGGCACTAAAGAATGTACCTAACTAAGACAGCTATCAAAATTGAATCCTCCAAATGACACAATTCCACTCCTCATTTTGCTATTCTGTCATTGATGATGATCTTTCAATTCTCTGCTGGAACCTTCTCAGCGCTCTCGGCAGTATTTTCAGCTGTGTTGCCACTATTCTCGGTTGTATCCGCACTATATACATACCCAACAACGATAAAATCATAACCATCTTAGACTTTGTTACACAAAAAACAATCCGATTATCATACATACAAAGTTAAAAATTAGATAGAAAGTGGTTAAGATTGAATCAAGATATTGAGGTTCAAACAGCCGATCCATAGGTTCATTTATCCAACAGACAATAACAAGCCACATGGTTTCAAAGACAGATCTAAATGTACTGTGCATCACCGAATGTTTGCAGCAAGCTGCCAAACATACTATAAACAATCCAAGAGTCGAATATTAAATTAGATTCTCCTTGTCCCGCCCCTTAAAAGTGACAAACTCCCACCTTTCCAAACTACTAGTTGCCTAAAAGAGCACATCATGTGACCTTCAAGCCTTCTTCAAACCTCTTGAGTTAATAAAGTAGCCACAATTAATGCTTTCGAGGTGATGATGAGCAATGGTTCTCACTATTAATTCTGTTGGCATATTTTGGGAAACTTGAAGCTCATCCACGAGATATGCAACAAGAACGATTTAGTTTTGACCAAAATCTTACTTTTGTACACATACAACGTTTCATTAAGCTAACGCCATTAAATGGATTTCGACAACTACTTATTATCAAGCATCATGTTTTCGGAGACCAAAGATGGAATAATCTAATGTCAAATAATATAATAAAACACTTATTAGTCAACAGTTATGTATGATGTGGGTTCAACGTGCAAAAGAAAAAGTTTTCCTTCTCAGTTCTCACACTAATGGAACCCAAATCCAATTCAAGCTCTCATTTTCAGCTATATACACTCAAGCCTCATAAATGTAGAGACCAAGATCAGTACTTGAAAATCAATACCAAAGTCATTTTTAAAATCCTTCCCAACCAAAAACAGTCAATAAGAAAAGTTAAGCATCATAATAGGGCATTAGGATATGGAGTTGCATGGTTACTGGTGCATCAATGAGATACCATCACTAAAACTACTTTTAAAACACTAGTATTCCCTTCCTCAGAAGATAAGTGTATATAAAGGCACAATGTCAATTTCAGCAATGATATCTACCAATCACAAATCCTAGTTAGGAGTCCTACAATAACAACTAAAACCCCAACATCAACAAGTAAAACAACTTCTTATGTATCAAATATGGTATTGTTTATGTCTCCCAAACAATCATACAATAACAACTAAAACCAACAAACATTTTGATTGTTGATACAACTCCTTTTCCAATTATATTGATTTCAATTTGCAAGAAACATATAACAATGTACAGCCAATATGCAATCTTTAAAACAATCAAGGAATACCAAAATGTTGAACAACACAACATTCACAATCAAGAAGTAACAAGATCAAACCTCGATCCAGAAGGCGAACTAACAGCATCTGCAGCAGAGTCAGGCTTCCTCCAACTCCTAACATTGTCACTAGACTCGGGCCTCCCCATCCCGAAACCCCTCCTTCTACCAAACCCTTCACTCTTATCATCATTACCCGCCTCCTTCATCTTCACTGCCTCCAATTTCTCATCAATTTCCTTCCAATCTTTCCCTTTCTCCGCCAATACTTCCTCCCTTGGTCTCGCCTCGCCAAATGGATTCGCCCCTTTGGCCTTCGTTTCTGTCGGAGTAACACTTTGCCCCCCATTGTTATTATTATTACTAACAACAGGCAATGTTCTTGGCTGTAAATTCAATCTGGGTCTTCCACTTGCAGCACCAGAACCAAGCCCATTACTTTCTCTCCTTCCCCAAGTATCCGCCTCAACACCACCACCCACATTACCTCGTTCCTCCTTCTTTTTTAACCAATTACCCGAATCTGCACCCGACCCATTTGAGTATGACTCAAACCCCATCCGTCTCTCTCTTCTTGGACCCTCCGGTGGAGTAACAAAGCTTTTATTAGCCCCCCAATTATCTACCTCATCAGCCCTACTCGAATTAAAAAACCCGACCTTTTCTCTTCTATCAGGCCTATCAAACGACCCACCGCCAAAAGAATTGAATTTCTTTGTCTTAGACCAATCATCAACCTCATCAGCCCGTGAGGGGCCCATATCTCTTTCCCTATTAGAATTCCTGTCGGAAACCCTAACCCTAGAATTATCCCCACCAACTCCGCCGCCGTAGTTTCTAAATCCACCACCAAGACGAGGTCTTTCAAGCTCTTCAGCGGTTTTTTCACGAGGGCCAGTAGGAAGCATAAGAATCTCATCTTGGGTAAGCCTCTTTGACTCAAAAGAAGACGGCTTAGGAGCCGAATAAGTACTAAACTCGGCTAATGAAAGGGTTTGACCCTTGTTCTTGTTCTTTTTCTTGGGTTTAGCGGCGGCTGCAGCGGCTAAAGAAGGGAAATCGGAGGCGGGTGGTTCGGGTATAGAGGGTGGAGCCATGATCTGTTGTTTAAGCTCATCTTCGTGTTCTTCAGAGTCCAAAGCCCAAGCACCAGGCTTGGCCCAGACCGATGAAACAGTTGCCGCCATGGTTGAAGTTTCTTGTGAGAAATCTGCCTCTTTCTCTCTCTCTCTATAACGGATGTTTTGTGTGGTGAGGAGATGAGAATTGCGAGAAGAAAGAAAGTTAAGGAGATTTAACTATTTAAGAGAGTTGCGTGGGTTGACAGCTAATGGGTAAAAAAGAATCGAAAGAATATTTCTACTATAATTTCCTAATTTTTTGTTGATTTTCAATTTAATTCGGGTTCGATGTTATTAATTTTTTAGATAAATTTTTTTATTAAAACCTTCTCATTATGATATAACCTAATATAGGCTAGCCTAATTTTAATGTATTAAATTTGTTATTAAAAATAATTTTTTAATGTAGTTTTAAAGTAGATAAAAAGAAAATTATATATTATCACGAGTTAATATAAAGATTTTGAACAATAAAATTAAGCCTATTATATGACGAAAGTGGTATATACTTAATTTTCTATTATTATTTTGAACATAAGGGCTTTAATTTCTACTAATCCTTAAAAAAAAAGGCTTACTTTCTACTAATACTAAAAACCTAAGCCCATGATCTTATAATAAAAGAGTGGTATATACTTAATTTTCTATTATTATTTTAAACATAAGGGCTTAAATTTCTACTAATCCTAAAAAAAAGCTTACTTACTACTAATATTGTAAAAAGGGCTTACTTTCTACTAATATTGTTTAAGAGAAAGCAACAAAATTAAATCGTTCCCGTCAAGACTACAAATCTTGGTTGATCTTGATTTACAATAATACAAGCTACAGGTTATACTCAAAAAATACTTAAAAGGGCTTATTTTATCTAAAAAATAGCAAATTGTATGCGTAATATCTACGAGATTTGTTAAAATGTTATTGATAGTTCAAATCTTTTTTATTCTCATACATGATAGAAAGAAGATTTTATGTTTATAAAAATCCTATTGAAAACAATTTATAATTTTTCAAAGGTGGATGAAAGACAAATAAACTCTTATTTTTATTTTGGTTGATATTTTTAGAAGCATAAGAAATTATATTTCCCTTGAAAATGTATAAGTGAATTGTAAAGAGATGTCCATAACTTCAGAAACCCGTGTCAATAAGTATAATTTTTGATAAGAATTAATGGAGTTATAATGATCTAGTTTAAGAATAATGGAGTTACTATAAAATGATTTTCACTATTTTGTTTTTATATTTACATTTTCTATTTATTTGATACTTATGTTTTTCAATTTTTTCTTCTTGTGGTGATTGTAATCACAGTAAATAATTAAGATTTTCACATTTTCTATACTTTTACCATATATTGAAGGATCTATTATTTGTCACCATATAAAAAAGTATATACTTATTATTTAATATTTATTATCTTAGTTTCTTCTATTTTGGTTTTATGATAGATTGAAGGAAGGAGAAAATTAGATAAAAATTAAACTAAGTAATTACTAATTTGTCTGATAAATAATACTTATTCTCCGACTAAGACAATATTAGATTATGAAAATAGTTATTTTCTTTAATTTAATTAATCTATTTTCATGTACTAGTATTAGTAATAATTTTATTTCACTTATACTCCCTCTTTTCTTTTGAGATTATACTCCCTCCGAACCTTTTTAGTTGTCTCATTTCCTTATTTAGCAAATTCATATCAATTGTCCCATCTCCTTTTTTATCTATCTTTTTTTTACCTAAACACCCCACTTATACTACTTCCAATACCCTAACAATCACCTTTACAATTAATTTAATCAATTAAAATACCTAACTACTACATTTTTAATGGACCTGACACCATCCTTAATAACCGTGAAATCCCAAATGGGACATCTAAAATGATTCGAAGGGAGTACTTTATAACTTAAATATGTGAGAGCTTTTTGAGTTCGAATACCGAAACTTAGAAGATACTGAGGGAGTACCGGCCAAGAGGGGGTGGTCCAATCAACCTCGAATTCTCCCAACATTTGGACCCCAGCACGTTGTGTCTACATATTTCTAGGCTGCATTTGATAATTCTGGCAAGTGTTTTCTTCGTTTTTCTTTTTGCCCAAAAGCTGCAAGCTGGATACAGTTAACAGTTAACACTTGATAACAGGTAGCACATCACAAATTTCATTATAACTATTATGCTTTCTACTTCAAACCATTTATAAATCAAACCTATGAACCCCAGAAACACAATGGATATGTACATGTATTGATGTATAGACTACACGTCCAGCAGCAGGACAAAAAATTGTTATACACACTCCTGCCTTTACGCCTCAACACCCAATTCTGCTATCGATAAATAAAAGATGTCGAGTAATTCACTCCGGTGTTGATGCTGATAGAATGGTGTGAACTTCCGGCACTAGACAAATTTGCTTCCTGAATGAAAACGAACGAACAAAACTTTTCTTATACAGAAAGAATGTCTTGAGTCTTGACGTCAGTCGAAATAATCTGTGTTGTGCAGTGTAATGAGGTGCTCCTCTTCACCCAGTTTTTGACTCTCTCCGCCAGTATACCAATTTGCAGATCCTGCATTGGCTCGTAAATCTGCTGTTGTATATAAACGGAAAATTTTATGAATACAAGACATAGTTGATCAACAACTTCTGCAATGGAACATACTATTTGTCTTTTAAGGGCATAAAAAAGAAATTGATGACAAAGATCATTCTAGGATTGAATTTTTAGAAGAAAAAATGGTTTTGTTTTTCTTTTTGGCATACAAGTATATAGCTTTACTCTGGTGAATGGTGATCATGCATATCAAGAGTTAACCACTCAAGAACTAACTCCCTCCGTCCCAATGGAATTGTTGCAATGGCAAACAACACAAAGATTAAGAAAGTGAAGGGGACGTTAAAATTGTGTGGATAAGATATTAATAAACAAAAGATGTATGGATAAGAATTAAAGAAAGTGACAGAATCATTAACCAAAATGGAAATGTGGCAAAGTAAATGGAACGGACCAAAAATAAATTGTTGGCAAACTCATGAGGACAGAAAGAGTATTGGGGTGAGAAAAACATATTCGCTCCCTTCTTATAAATAGGCAATAAGTCGACGTTAATTTGTCCCAAGATCAACTTTCTAAACTTCATAATTTCGATTATAAACTCTTGTATATTAGTGTTAATGATACGATTACTAAGGATACTAAAAGGAGATTACTTTAGTGATTTCGTATGGTACGAATGTAATAATATAAATCGTTGAAGATAATTGTATATAAATCGAAATCAAGTTTACAGACTTGAAAAAAACCTACCGGAATTGCTGGCTTGTTCTTGGTCTCTTGTAGCATGCAATATGATTGTTCCAGTCAGAACAGTTATAAAGCCACATATTTCAGAAGCTATGCTGCTTGCATCTTGACCAGACCAATCCTGAACCAAACAGATTAACATTAATTAGAAGAATATTGTCCATAATCAGACCATAATACCGATCATATATGAAAAAGAGGAGCTTGATGAATAGTTTAGTAATGTACCTTGAACATAATCGCACTTGCAATTATAGTTAGGGTTGTGAACATTACATAGTATATTGGAGATACAATTGCTGCGTTAAATGTATCGAGTGCCTGCAAGCAAAATGTAACCGAAGATATGGATTAGAGTTGACGAGTTGTAAATACACAGTTCTATAAAGCATTTCTCCTGCCCTCTCCCTCGAGAGGATACGGGTATGATCTATCTGCTACCTCTCCCCCCCAAAACCTGGCTTTGTGCGGGACGCTGGTTTGATGACCATGACCATGTATTTAAATTGAAATGTGTTAAAAACCAGAGCATGCAAGCTCTATTTATTCTTGATGTTAAAGTAAAGTTTTCAAGACTAAATTGTTGTTAGTCTCTAATCTTTAAGCATGCATGCATATGGGCAGTGCACATTATATCCACAGTATATCAGTAAGGTAACAAAACTCTATCTCTTGCTACATCGCTACAAGTCAACAAATAGACCCGTAAACTGAAACTAGATCTGTGTTTAACGGTTGGCCTTTTCATGTACCAACAACTCGACACAAAGTAGTATCATCTTCTCTAACTATCAATAACTAATTCATTCGTATTATTCAAAAGCACTGTGTCCCAAGGAAGTTTGAAGCAACACAACGGCAAGCTTCGATCGCTTTATACAACTATGACCCCGTATGTTTATGCCTTACCCCCAGCAGAAATACATATGCATTGAAAAACAATCTGGCTGATAAACCCCATATATTTATGACTAATGTCACGACTCATGAGACCACCTGCCGGATTATATAACAGATCGTATAGCAGGTCATAAGTTAGAAAAGTATTCACAAGATAGCAAAAACCTCTGTATAAAAAAACACACAAAATATTGTAAACGAGGCAATGAGAGAGGCAGAAGGAACAAATAGCTTACAATGAGAGAATATACATACCTTGTTCAGGTAATTTAATTGTGTAATGACACAGGCTGCTCCCACAGTCATGAAAAACCAAGTCTGTGGAAATATAAGCTGGTTTGTCCCTTCTAGAGTGAGTTTAATGGCAATGCCAATTGCCTTGATGCTCACAACCTGAAAAGTTCAATAAAACACCAAAAGTTTGTTACCGTCAATGAACTTATTAACGAACATCAAATACACAACGAAGATAAATGATAAAGTTCAATAGAACACCAAAAGTTTGTTACCGTCAATGAACCTATTAACGAACATATCCCCAAGTAAACAAGCACATTTGACAACCCATAGCGTGGCTCCAAGTGTAAAATCAAAACCGCCACTATGGAAATTGAAGCCGCCACATAAATCAAGAAAGCTGGTCATAGATGCAAGGTGTAGAACAAGTTATACCAGGATGAATGATTGACATTACGTCTGGATGTAAATAGTAAGACACCACAGAGAATAACCTGGTTGACTTGCCAGATCCCAGATTTGCTGAACAGAAGTTGGTGTTTCCTCTTGTGGTGCATGAAGAACAATTACCACCGACCCAACTATACAAGACACGCATCCCAGTACTCCCAGCTTCGAAAGTCTTTCCTTAAGCATGAAGTGCGCCAAAACCGCACTGAAAAAACAAGGCAAGTGAATTTACACAACCGGAATCTGTATCGACAATATTTGAAGATATCAAATCCAATTTACCTTATTATAATACTTAATGCTCCAAGTGGTGTTACCAAAACAGCTGGAGCATAAGCGTAAGCCACAAAGTTTGCAGCCTCTCCAACAAACACTGAATTTGAGAATTTTCAGGGACGTAAATAGTTTTGTAAAAGATGAGAAATGATCCACAAAGTTATCCATTAATGAATCAAAAAAAAGAGCCACTGGTGAAAATTTGGAAAGAGCTGCACTCACTTAAAGTCATTCCAGCCCACCAAAGTGGCTCTAGCAAATAAGTGTATCCTCCATATCCTACATTTTCAAACAAAAATCATTTCATATATTCATACAGGTAGAGTATGTTGAAGGATTAAAAATCATGTGTACAATTCGAGGCCAATGCAGCAGAGGAAACTATAGCTAGAAATATTAAATTACTGAGACAAAAGTGCTTATTGCCTCACCATGCACAGAGGATCCAGGAAAAATAAGAGGTTCATGCAACTTCTAATGTTAGCACCTCCTCTCCCAGGCTTATCATGGTTAAAATGACTTAACCTATTAGAACTAAACTGAACAGATCTGAACATAACTATACTTATTAGAACTTACTAACAAGTGAAACAAAGAGTGAAAGTGATGTAAAACTTATCGGAACTCAGTAGAATGAAAAAAACTTGGGGAGAACATGCCTTCAGTTAGAGGAGCATGAGTAGACTACCGCCCTTACAGGCGTGTTATTTCATTTCTTTTGTGGGGTTAACCATCATTTTGAGAAATGATATCTAGCAAACCTGCAATCGAATCCAGATAGGAATTGTAGATTCCTTGATTCCAAAGATAATTAACATGTAGGAACACACTCACTATCCTAAATTTGGGATGAGTTATTAGAGAAGGTATTCTTATTGAATTAATTCAAATAAAAGGCTTAATATGGAAAGGAAGGAAAACAATGGGCAAGCATTCCTACGATGTAGCTTGTTCGGAGAAAGAATAGTATGTGAAAATTTGTTACATAGAAAGGGAACAATGGCAAACATGATGGAAAACAATGTAATTGTCCATAACTCTTATAGCTTAAGTACAACTCACAAAATCCCAAGCAACTCAACTATCTATCCCTGCCTCGAGCACTAAATAGAGTTCAGGATCAAAGAGTTTTTAACAGTCCTAAACATCTCGCAACCAATTATCACTTTATTAATTGGCCTTTCTTAAGGTTTCCTACTAATTAAAAGGTTCGCTCTAATCAATTCTACTGGGAGAGGTAAAGCTGTCTGTTGACTAGATTAAGACTACCATACACCAGCAAAGGCAGATAGTGGACACCTACTAAGTTATTACGACTTCTGTTACCTAAACCATAACCAGACTAATCTCCTTACAAGCTGCACTTTGTGCTATCTAGAATCTAGATACATGATTACCTATAAGATGAGGCAATCGGCTTAAGATAACCAGCAATTTCAGCGATTACCACCACCACTAACAGTGAAATTCATGATAGGTTTCAGAATACTTGCAGCCATGCAGTAACTTCAGCACACTTTTGCTTAGGTATATGCAATTCAGCCAAGAGCCCAAGATGTCCACCAACCCACTATCCAGGTGGCAGTTAAAGCAGTTGATGGTGATCCCCATCCTTCCTATCCAACCACGAGTTACTATTAGTACTGGGACAATTTCTGGTCAACCAATACTTCATAATAATCCATCTCAACAGATAAATTTAACTTCACTAATCCTTTTTTTGTATTCTCATATCTATACAAGAAATATATAGAGTAGTTATGCAGCAACCATGATCACCTTAAACCTATCTAACAGACTAAATAGATACTTTGACCAGGAAATCTTTGCACAAGTCAGATTGAAATATGCAAACCAACTAACAAATTAGTATGAAAATAACTGAATAAGAGAACACATCAAGAATATACTGTTAATAATACTCATCATTAGACCACATTTCACTTCTATTATCGATGAACAATTTCATCCCTCAAATAAAAAATATAAAGCAAGATTCAAATCTTCAATTAGGCATCATAATTCATAAAGATAAAAACTTTCAGAAACTTCAAACTTAGTCCAATCATAAGAACAAGAAAATCCCACAATCAAACAACTAAAACTAAAACATAGGCAAAATTCAATTATACTTTATAGGGTTTGACAAACCTGCACGGGTGCCACTAGCAGCAGCACGACGTAGACCCTTCTTCTTCAATATAAAGCTTGTTCCTATAAACGCACTTGAACTCACTGCTAATATCAACCCCCTTACATTATCCTCCGCCATTTAACAAATAGCCACAAAAGATAAGTCAAATTCCAAATTAATCAATCGAAATAGTCCAAAATTTCCTTAATTGATGCCTCCTTAAAAGATGAAAAGTAATGTTTTTCTACTAATCTTTCTTGTTCAAAATCCTCAATTAGGGTGAAGAAGACGAATTGATGACGGAAATTGCGGATTAATAAGCCTTCACCAAAAAGAAAATGAGGAACATCGACTATACATTGACTGATTACTTGGTTGCTTTTTGTAATTTTGTGGAGGGTTTTTGATTTTTGTACAGCTTTGATGAACTGTCACCACTTAGATTGGACGTCAGTATGATGAACTGGCATTACTTTGCGAATTTTATTGGACAGGTTTTGTAAAGGAATGATCCAATTCCAAAGGGTGAATAGCTTTTTTATCATATGGCCAGTCCACGAAATCAGTTTTACCCAAGTAATGAATTCAGTCGGTCAACTATCAACCACTCTCTCCCTTCCCTAATATTTTTCCAGTTTCGTTTTAGTTGCATCATAGGAGTTTGACACACTTTTTAAAAATTGTCAAATCAGTATGGTTAAAATAGGGATAATATATGATTTATGGTGATATGTGGAGAAGAAATTAAAAAAATTATTATAAGTAGATAGTGATTGTGACTTGCGGGTATATTAAATAATTAATGGGATGATGTATGATTGATGGTGATATGTGGGTAGGAATAAAGTGAGATAAAATAAGTAGATTATTTTTGTCAAAAACAGTAATGTTGCAAGTAATATGAAAATTCTAAAAACGATAAGTGTTGCAAGTTAATTTTTTGTGTGGAAAAATGTCACTATTAGTAGTAAAGTATTATGAACGGAGAAAGTACTAACTACTAACTATTAATTGTTTGTCAGACGCCCCTTATATTCATTTTCTAAAACTAAAATTAGATTATAATTTTAAGAAAATTTGTTAATTATATTCTTGATTATTGCTCACTCAAAATACTCTAACTATTACTTAACTTTTGTATAACTCTAAGTGTAACATCCCTGAATTTCCGACCTCTTGTACAAAACCACGAAACCAAAACCGTAAAAACGGGAGGAAATTTGGGTGTTACACTAAGCCCATTAAATAAAGATACCCTCAAAACAACCGGTTAAATATAATGTGTATAGTGTTCAAGCTTTTAAGGATAATAATCTCAATACCTGAGGTATACATAGTTAATTAATTAATAATTGAGAGCATTTTGAGTTAATGAACAATAGTTGAGAGTATTATTTGCACATTCTACTTAGAAAATGAATATAGTGCTTATTTTTAGCCTTAAAGTTTATGTACATATCTCATTACCCAAAAATAATGGATGTATTTTTGACAAAAAAATCCTAAATATGTTAAGGAGTGAAATCACATAGTTGAGATTTTTTTTCTTTATTTTGAATCAAAGGGACGAGAAGTAGGGGATGTGAAAGTTGTGAGAATTAAATCTATATTTTACACACCAAGATTTACCATTGACTTTTTGTGAATAAATTTCATTTCGATAATTGTTATTTCAATTCATTTTAATTTAACAAATTTCGCACCAAGTGAAAGGTATATGCGGCTAGTATTATATGAAATCATATCATTTAAAAATTATTATCACTTTAAAATTGTAAATAATCACCTTAGCACATTAAACATACATGAGCCAATTTAATAAAAATAATTTTACAATAAGATCCTTTAATTTAAGAATTTTTGTATTTTGACTTTTGTATTATGTTGCTTCTCCAAATTGTCCAAAGAGTAACCATCTAATAAGACCAAGAGGAATCTAGATCAGGTCTGCCAATACTATGTTTCAAGTTATTTGATCAAAACTCAGGTAATGTTAATTATTTAACTCAGTCTTAGTCTTCAACTTGTATTCCCCGCAAAGTCAAGTTTTGAGGGTATCAGATTAGAAATGAATGACACCAAGACCGCATGAGAAAACTACCTACATACCATTACACAAGTTGCCATTACAATAATAAAAAAAAAAAGAACAGATATAAATTAGATAAAAAAAAAAACAAAACAAACTTAGACATAAAAAGGTAAATGAAACGAGACTATCAAAAGAGGACATGGATTTGGCGCCTCCAACTACTCATGTCCCTGTCACCTACTCAAAAAGGTACATGAGTACATCTCATACAAGTCGATCTTTATTTGCTCCACCAAGATTCTTTTGGGTATACCTCGACTTTTTTAACCCTCCTCTATAAGGCTTTCACCACCCTCATCGATGTATTAACGATCTTCCCTTCACATAAAAAAGGTTTAAAAGTCAAAAGAAAAAGACTACTCTTAATGGATTTTTTATTTTTACATAAAAATAACACACCTTTAATAGTACGAGGCAATAGTGGACAAGTATTCAACATACACATACTTTATTTGTCTTCCATTTCCAACCCAATAACCAAATATTCATCTTAGCATTTCATCCTTTATTTGTGTTCCATTTCCAACCCAATAACCAAATATTAACATGGGATTAAGCAACAACCTAACAGCAACAGTAAACTTCATAGCTCTCCTATGTTCAATCCCCATCACAGCTTCGGGCCTTTGGCTGGCTTCCAAGCCCGAAAATGAGTGTGTCCATCTCTTCCGCTGGCCCGTCGTAGTCTTGGGTTTCAGCATCTTAGTCATATCCTTAATGGGCTTTGTTGGGGCTTACTACTACAAAGAAGGCGTATTAGCTCTTTACCTTTGTTGTATGGCTATACTCATCACTCTGCTTCTTGTTGTACTCATATTTGCCTTTGCTGTGACCCGACCCGATGGGTCTGTCTGGGTTCCGGGTCGTGGGTATAAAGAGTATAGACTTGAAGGATTCTCTAGCTGGTTTAGAAACCATGTTACAAATGATGAGAATTGGTATAAGATTAGGAATTGTTTGATTGATACCAATTTTTGTGCTAAGCTTACTTCTCAGTTTGTTGGTGCTCCTGATTTCTTTGTTGCTCATATATCTCCTCTCCAGGTAATCCATTCCCATTTATTTTTGTGCCAACTTGCTCTATTTTCTTTTAAAAAAAGTTCAATAACAACTCAATCAAAAAGCTTAAGCTGATAGTTGTGACCTCAAGACATAATATGTACTCTAACATACTCCCTCACACGAGAGTCCTTTGGGCTACACAGACCCTACAAATAATCCCACAAACAAAATGATTCTAACTCCAACCTTTCACTTTCTTATTTGTTAAATTAGGCTAGACATATAATCGATATGGGACAAATCATCCCAACATCCCCTTACATGCTAGTCTTTGTCAAGTTCGCTTACAGAAGTAATCAATAAGGGTAAAACCGCTTTCTTTCAGACTTGCCATTAAATATTATTGAACTTCTGGCTCTGATGCCATATTAAATTAGATGGAGTTTATTGTATATACAATCGGAAAAATACAAAGTGCACACATTCCATAAGCAAATGAGATATCATTCCAAAATCATATGGCAATATCAAGAATAATTATCATAACTTAAAAATTGAAAATTTATCTAATAGCATAAAAATTCAATGTTTACCGACCTATTTCGGCTCGGCGGGGTGTGAATATGAGCAGTATAGCGTCTTTCACTCTCGGGTAACCCCACAAGCCAAATATAGTGAACAACTGAACATGCACTCTACTCCTTTCGTTCCATTTAATTGCAGCATTTTTCATTTTGGTTCGTTCCACTTAATTTGCATCATTTTTATTTTTAAACTATGACCCACTATTTTTTTTTAATCTCATTCATACATTTCAACTTTCTTTCAACTTCAACCATACAATTCATTCTCTCTTTATTTATTATCATTATTTACCTTTTTCTGAAGTTTCTATCTCGCTTTCTACTTGGTCTACTCTATTTAGTATTCACCATCCACCTGTGATTGTATTATAACGTAGTACTACTATTTTCACCCGACAAATTCATGAATGCAGAGATAGTGTCATGAATAAGGATTTACTGATTTTGTACTATTAGTTGCCCCTTCAGCCTACAAGGATGGAATTCTTCAATTCTTAAACACAATCATTGTCCAATAGTGTTAGCTTATTTCTAAGATGATCTAGAAGATAAAGTGGGTCCAAAATATAGTTTGTGAATCACCTATGCCTTATTTTCCTGCTTACAAATGCTAATGGAAGGGTCCACTTGTGGGTCATGGATGCATTGTTTTACCATCAATTCTTAGCTTTAAGTCATCAGTCCCATTTATTTTGCATTATTGCAATATAATGTGTGAGCTTTTTCACTTAAAATGACGAGTAACGAGTGAGACGGAAGAGTAATTTAGAGTCATGGTTAATCAGAGTAATTCATTAACATTTTGCTTGCCCACCTTATAGTTTTCAAATTTTGATTCAAAAATTGATTGGAAATTTCTAATAGTAGTAATATAATACTACTCTTATGTATGTGGGGAATTTAACTTTTTTGTTTTTTAATCTAAAGAATCAATCTTTTTTATCACACTCAAGGAAAGTGCTATGGTCCAACCTAAAAGCAAATAAGGGTATAGATTAACTAAGAAACATATATTCTCTTCAGTGTAGCAGGTAGAATTCAGAAAAGCAATTCATTGTCTACAAGCTTAGGCATATTATCTTGTGAACATAGAGGAATCAAAACCCGGCCACATGAGCCTACCTATGTCATGTCTTAGGTCATTTGATTAAAATTTCTATTCAACGATAAACTGTGCGACATACACAAAAATAAGTGTTGGGCTCATTTTACACTACATTTTAGGTTCACCCCTACTTGTTAACATTGAGACCATTTTATAGCTTTACATCGTAAATCTACGAAGAATAAGATTTTTTTTCTTGAACAAATTGATAAATTTGGAGTTGTACACAAGAGAAGAGATAACTGCACACAAACTCGATGATGTTCCATCTTAAAACTAATTGGTATTAGGAGTAGCCTATCAAGTATCTATGTTAATTAACCTCTCTCTAATTCCTCGATGTAAGATTGTGGTTTATATTCCAACACAAGTCATCTCAGAGTGGTTGATGGGTCTTTATGATATTGAATTATGGGGTCCTTTTTGAATGAAAATGTAGAATGACCTTATTCCTTAATCTGAAGTTTTTATTCTATTCTTACAGTCAGGATGCTGTAAACCTCCAGAAGTCTGTGGATACCAGTATGTAAACCCAACAATGTGGACCAACCCGACAAACCCAGCAGCTGACCCAGATTGTACATTATGGAGCTCCGACCAAAGCCAACTATGCTACAACTGCAACTCCTGCAAAGCTGGGCTATTAGGAAACCTAAGGAATGAATGGCGGAAAGCGAATATTATCCTCGTTGTTACAGTCATTGTGCTCATCTGTGTTTACGTGATCGCTTGCAGTGCATTCCGGAATGCACAAAATAAAGATCTCTTTCGGAAAAACAAGTCTTAAAATTCGGAAATTATGGTCTTCAAAATTCAATTTTCAACCCGACCCAGACCCTAAAATGCCTATTTAATGTAGTCGAAATTCGTACATAGAATGTGCAAGTGTATGCTCAAAGTGTGGAAGAACTGATAGAACACAGAACAAGTTGGGTAGTGGCATATTGATCATAGATCATCATGTTGCAACTTTTTGGAATTGATTCCCAGCAGTATGATCTTTTTTAGAGAATTAGATTCCCATTTAATTTTTAAATGTAATTTGTGATTATTCCCAATTCTGTAGTGGATAATTTTGGGCTTTTTCTTGTATGAATTATGATTCTGATTTGACTAATAGGCAGTTCATATTGTTTCTTGTTTTTCATCCATTATTATTCACTCTGTCAATCCCATTTTAGGAATGGATTAAGAATTAGGGAGGTACTTAATATGGGGATTCTGTGGTTGAAAAAGTGGAGGATTTTGGAATTTGAAAGAAGAATGGAAGTGATACTCAATTAGGAATTTCAAGTATGATTTGCTAATTAGGAATTATACTTTATTTTGAAATCGGTCATAGCTCGACTTTGAAGAGCTTTAGAAAGGAAGTAGGTCGAAAATGACTTGAATGATAGGATTGAATGAAGGATGACCTCGAAAAGATTAGAATAACAAATGAGGCGAATATATACCATTGATTATTGAAACTAAGAAATCATACTCGGCGGAAAACAATGGGTATGATGATGATGATTATTGAAACTGATTTCTTAGTTGTGGATCAATATTAGACAAAGGCGTATAAAGCATATTATCTGATAGCAACAATTTTCCACATCAAATAGTTTTGGTTTACGCAGTCTACAATTAAGACTATATTACTGTTGTCGCTATCGACAAACAAACTCTATCTGTCCTCTTAAGTTTGCTACGTTTCCTTTAGTCCACAACCTTTTCTAATTCACATCCACATATTATATTTATTTCTTTTTCATATCATTCACACAATTCATATTTTTGTTTTATACACTAAACAACTAAACTACTCCTTTAATACTTCCTATGGTTTTAATAATTGCTACAATTCTACTTTTCACGCTATTCAATAAACGATATTAATCTTTAATATTTTTAATTTGATAATAAAACATTCTTTAAACTTAATATTATGAAAAAACGCATCAAGACGAATCAAAGAAGATCTTGCTTGACTATGTTTTACATTATACATGGAGAAATATATACCAAACAAAATCAGTTGATGAACAATAATTACTACAAAAACTATAGCAAAATAAAATCCAAAGAAAGTATTTTGCGTCAAATCCGGTTTACAACCCATTCAAGATGTCTTGAGGTATTGTTTAAAAAAAAAGCTAATTTTATCTCTGACAATTGGTGGGGAGGAGGAGGACAACTTTGGGAGGCACCCATAAAACTATATTGGTTAACGTGAATGGACCGACTTTACCAACATCAATGTTGGTTGGCTTGATCTACAATGCTATGATCACCAATGTAATTGGTTTGTGTTAAGATTTGTTAAAGAAACAATGAAACAAACATCAACCTCAATAATGCAAATCCCTCACATGGCGTGTGCCCTTGAGACTTGAGAGTTAAGGCCTTCTTTTGTTTTACATCAAAAAATAAGCATCACATATGATATTGTTTCAAACACTTATATAATTCTATGATTCTATCCTAGTAACTTGAAATGTCTAGAATCTAAATTGTTTTCCATCGGGTTTTTTCATGTAATAATGCCTATGTATCAAATTTATCAAATCAAATTGTACTACCATTTCTATATGTAGATGCGTTCGCTTTACCATACAAAATATGTTAAAAACACTCACTTCGATCAACAAGACTGACAAGGACGAAAAGGGTTTGACCATGAATGATGGTTTCAGGAGTTAGGAAGGTGAAAACATCACACTGTATGTTCATTGTTCCAAGTCATTGGAGACCTTCCTCCCATTGCCCTATGGTTTTGAGTTGGTATTTCCTTGGCTTATGAAGTGTGTGCACCTCGTATTTCTCCAATAATATGTTGACATACACAAGTTTAAACCCCCAACTTTCGTATTTATGGTTATGTCTCGAGTGACCATTGGCTAGATTGTCCCATGAACCAAATATGTATGAGGTTTAGTAGTTATCACTTATCAGAGCAACCCAAAGGCACAGGACGGACGACTAATCTTCACTGAATTGAGTGATTGAGTCATGAGACATGGGTTAATGCTATATGTACAACTCCACGAATGATTTCGATAATTTTCAAGCCTCTTTCAATAACTGGGCATATATATTTTCACCCTCTTGTAAACATATACAGCAAAATAATGGAAGAGAAAGAAAAATGTTAACTTTATATGATTCTGCTATCCTAAAAATTATGAACCATAGAAGTTGGGAATCTCTTTATTTTTTACAATATGCGTATCAGAATCACAGCACAGAAAATGCTAAAAGGTTGTGAATTTGTGGTGAGAATTTTACAACATACCACTTGCAGATGAAGATGCCGAGACTCGAAAATCCGATAAAATCAACTTATACTGTTGATACCTTCCTGGAATATACTATGTACATCGGGTCTGAGCGACCGGGGTTAGGAGATATGTCCACAGCCTGCAATGGCAGTACAAAAAGCTAAATGACAAGTTTGGTTAACATTGAAATAGGAAATAGTAATGCAAACTTATTCGTCTATAGTATGTCATAGGGGAAGTTAGAGATCACTTGCATATATTAGATTAGACAGTAAGGAAAACAACAATGGAATTAAATTCATAATTTTTTACATGATACGATCTTCCCAATTCCGTTTTAAGTACCTTTTTACATAACATAAGCAAAAGCTACAAAACTAGCTTACATATGGTTTAGTGACTTTAGTCTTTTACATCATATCAGATGTATCATGTATTGGCAGAGGAGGGATGCTTTGCTCATGCCTAAAGAAGTTATCGGGGTCAAATTTCGTCTTAATCTTCACAAGCCTGTTGTAATTGTTCTTATAGTACATAGTGGCCCAAGCACTCGCTTGTATAAAGTTAGAGTTGTCATCTTTGTTCATACCCAAATCCAGATCCTTATAGTTCACATATGATTCCCTAGGAAACATTGATACGTAAGGCGTCATATAGTTATATAGCTTCCTAACCCATTCCATATGCCTACGTTCACTACTTTCCCCATCTGACCACGCTATCACATACTGGATCATAAATTTGATCCCGTTTCTGTGAGGAAATGGGGTCTCTGACTCCGGTATCTTACTCATCATCCCGCCATATGGGGTGAAGATCATTAGAGCATTATCATCATCTGCGTACCTTTTCCATATTCCCTCCAGTCCAGTTTCTGGAATAGGTACCTTAACATAATCCGACTTTGCCTTAAAGTAGTTTATGAATGTTGGCTTTCCTTCAAGAAGGACTTCCGGTTTCGTGCCAGTGGGGTAGTTAGCAATATAAAGGACTGACTCTATCCAACTAATTTCAGATGTGTCTTTAATTTTCAATCCTAGTTCGGGAAAATCACGCTGCATAACTTTGAGCAGCTGATCAGCTCGTCCAAGATACAAGGCCTGAAACAAACCCAGCACAGTTTTGTTACCTTTTGGGGTTTTGGAGCTTTGTAATATGGCTCGGATGAAGAGATTTTCATCTGTCTTATCGGCAACTTGTTGCCATTTATATAATATCTTTGTTAAGTTTTGCTCCAAGGTCTTTGCAACAGTGAAAACCGTCACTTTCTCCGGTACCGGGACTAACTTAACCTTCCACGCTAAGATAACCCCGAAATTCCCACCTCCACCCCCTCTAAGGGCCCAGAATAAATCCTCCCCCATAGACTCACGGTCCAGCACCCGTCCATGGGCATCAACCATTCGAACATCGAGAACATTGTCAACACCCAGGCCATACTTTCTCATCAATGGACCATAAGCCCCCCCGGTGATGTGCCCTCCCACTCCTAAGCTGGTGCACAGCCCTGCAGGGAATCCATGGACCTTGCTCTCCACTGATATCCTGTAGAATAGCTCACCTATAGTAGCACCGGCCTGCACCCAAGCACTGTTATCTTCAATGTCAACTGTTACCATTCGGAGTTTTGCCATGTCAAGGATAACAAAGGGAGTCTCCATCTCAGATGCATACGAGACACCTTCATAATCGTGGCCCCCACTACGAACTCTGAGCTGAACCCCAAGCTTTTTAGCACATATCACAGAAGCTTGAACGTGGGAGTCATCAGTTGGCATTACTATTATTTCGGGTTTTCTCACAGACGGCATGAGATACCTAAGGTTTTGAGCAGTGGATTGGAGGATGATAGAGAAGGAAGAGTTGGCTGATGTATAACATGACGGGGGAAGCGGGCCATTGGAACCAATATTTTTGTGAAAGCATTGGAGAAAATTATTTTGGATTGAGGCTGCCGATGCCCAGGAGGCATATAAAGTCAGAAGAAGACTGATTAAAAGAACTTTAAAAGGCATTGTAAACTCAGCGTTCTTTGGGTTAAACATTTCAAGGGAATTAATGGACTGTTTATGAAAGTTTCATTTTCTATAATGATACTTATAGAGGCTCGTAAAAATACACTTGACATAATGCACATGTCATGCTTATAATCGAAGCAACGGCTTATTCTATTGGATTCTCACTCCTTTTGCAGCCCTCTAAACTACTGGATAATGTGCCACCAGAAATTAAGGTAATTTTGGTTCAATCAACTCTAAATTACTATATTGCTGCACAAAGAAGATTAAGTGCTGGTTACTCGATGAAGAAATTTTGGGTCTCAAAAGTTGGCATTATGTCACATCACATAGCCAAACTTAGAAATATGTTTCTTGAAGGCTGATTTAGATGCAAAGATTGACATTCTTAGGCATAACTTATAGATTTATTTTGTTTCAAATGTTTCTTTGAAGTTTGATTCGTAGCTGAATATGATCTAAACTTGCATTCTAAGTAAGGTTTGTTTAAATGAAGACTTGACTATTCACTTGCAATACTGTATAAGGTCACAGTATAAATTTACAAAATACATGCAGGATATCGTAAGAAAAATAATTGCGTCTTTCGTTTTCAAACTAAGCTGAGCATTATCAAAAGTTTTCAAGAAGATGAATTTCTAAGTGTAGAATATTTTTTTAAGCATGTAAAGTTTACCCGAAAAATGTGCATGACAATTGGAAAATATAAGTTATATCGCACAACAAATTCCATTATCTTAATGCCATTAAATGATTCTCGACTGTAGAGGGTTTGGGGGTCAGATGTACGCAACCTTGTCTGTGTTAATAAGGACAAAGAGGTTGTTGACTTGTATCTAATTGACCCTTGGTAGCAAATTTCATCAGCAACTTCACATAAATAAGCTCCAATAATCAGCAACTTCACATGATTTAATGAGTCATTTTAATCCAAAACCAAAGAAGTGATATCGCACAAGGAATAGAAAACAAGTCTAAAACAACAAGAAATTTTATCAACGAAAACGAAGATTTACTATGACGTAATTACCTTTGGAGGTTCAAAACCACCCACATAATGAAAATATGCTCCAACAATTAGAATATGATCAGCATCACCAGTAGATGTCCAGATTGAGATTGCTTTTGTCCAAAAGCACCGATTAGAGAAGCTGAACATTTACATGAAACACAAGAATCAATATTACAGACAAGTAGACTAGAAAATAGAAGGCTGGGTCTGGAGTAGAAATATTGAGATTTCCAGAAACTCGTATCTTTTGAGATAAGATACCATCTGATCTGTGATTGGACACAATGAGCATAGGCCAAAAAATACTCGTCCCAGGATTAAGAAATTGTTTAAGTTTGCTTTGATTATTACGAATATTTGAACAAATCCAGGGGATGGGTGCAGATAAGAATGTGAAAAGAAAGACTACAATGCGTTTACAGGTAGCTTTCTCACAGTAGATTGATCAGTGTTCAAGAGCTAAAATGAAAGAATACGTAAAGTAATCACCTCATAATAGCCAAGCCACCAGGTTTCAGAATCCTTTGCATTTCCTTGAATACTTCCAATGGTTTGGTTAGATAATCAACACTTACCTACACATAGTTTAATAAAAATGTATTGGGCAAACAATAATGACAAGATTATTTGACATTTCTTATTTTGTCTTTGTCATAACGAAAGATGACCATACCACATTAGTGATAACGTCAAAAGAATTATCTTCAAATGGAAGCTTAGGATTAACATTCAAATCTTGCACAATATATTCAGTGAGGACCTGCAAAAACAGGAATTGTAAAGACTTAGCAGAGGTTCATAGAATGCATAAATATCATAAGTCCTACAGCTTCATTAGTTACTCCCTCTGTCTCTATTGTGTGTCCCATTAGACTAGAGTATGCGGGAGCTTTTTTGTAGAGTAAGGGGTGAACTAGGGATATAAAAAGTATTATCTTTAACTTTTCCAATGTGCAATATCACAAGCAAACAGAAGAATATATTATGAAATTAATACATAAAAGAAGGGTCTTACTGGGTTCCTCTTGAGCTCTTCCTCGTTCATGCCCATTCCCACTATCCTTTCCTGCTTGTAGCCTTTTGGAAAATGACTAACCTAGAGGAAAGTGAGCGCATGAAGATACATAATTGAACTCTCTCAGAAAAGAAATGATTGGTTTTGGATACTCACCCAACTGCTACACATATCCAATATACTAACTCCTGGGCTATTACTTGGAGGGAAAACCTTTGAGTAATACTTCGTAAGTGCAGCAATAGCATAATCGTCAATGTGAGTTACAAAACGTGGTGAATCATAGAACACAGTATCACTTGACCTGCAAAATTATTCTATAGTGAGCTAAAGAGGATGAAGTAGAGGCAAAGTTAAAACTACTATATGGGAACACAGGTGCTGAGGCCCGTCTTACAGAAGAATAACACTACTGCAATAAAAATTATCAGGATCACTTTTAGGTTTAGACATCTTCAAGGTTAGCAGCTTGTAAAATGTACAGAATACTGCAAAGAATTCCTACGCATGAATGGAAGTTAAAAACGATGCAAGGTTTAAAAGGGGTGGATGCTATTACATCACAAGCATATATATACAAAGTTTGTTCAGTAGTTTCCACTTACGTCCCCATCTCATTTCCTCACGTGGGAAGTTTTTGATATGATGTGGGCAAACTTTGGGAAAGGAAGCAGACACAAAGACCAAATATCAATGAAGCAAAATAATGGTGCATATTGTAACTCCAAAACAAGCAAAGATTGCATAGCAGTTCTTTAAAACCTTACTCATCATAGCGCTGGAAATCTTCCTCCTTAAATGGAAATTGCTCCGGCCACTCTACATTTGTCAATACCTTTATGATGAAAAGCAAACAGTCAAATTAAGCCAACAAATGAGATTTTGTATTACAATTTACTTTATAAGCTTCAACAATCCAAAAGCTAAGTGAAATATCCCAACTCGTCCAACGCTTATGCCTTGAACATCTAAGCTAAGCTTATTCTATAGAAAAGAATATTGTAGTATAACGATAAACAAATCACAACGACCTAGAATAGACATAATAACACATTGGTTGAATTAACAAATTTCTAGACTTAATATCAAGGTTTAGAATCTAATTTGCAAGAACTTAACGGCCCGTTTGGTCAGTGGTACTAAATGGTGGTAATGGGAATGATTTATAGTGTAAATTTTCATCAAAACTTTCATGTCACTCCCATGGTAATGAAACTTTGATCACAAAAAAAATTTTGTTTCACAAATCGTTACCTCCTAATACCACCTCTCCCATTGGTAATGCATTGGAATGAATTTTATGAACAAAATGAGATGATTGAAGGTTGTCAAGCATAGCCATCAAGATAGCCAAAAGATTTTTTAACCAAAATTACACTAATTTTTCATTCTCATTGCCACGATTCTATTACCATCTACCAAACGGGCCGTAAAAGTAATACCCCATTCCTCCAATATTTGTGTTGAGGATCCTACTCAATCAACTTTAAACTAATGGTCGTAGGCTTATAACCATAGGATATGTTATATATTCTATCACAATTCACACCCCTTCATAGAGCCCTTTAGGATAAAGCCTAGAAGTGCAGACACAAGTACATCCTCTCCTTATAAATAAGGTTAAATATTTAACTAGAAAATATGAGGGGTGGAAGAGATACAAACACATAAATTTTCACAATGTTGATTTCTGATACCATGTCAAAGAACCAAATCAACCAAAAGTAAGCAAATGGTTGTAGTACAGAATATGTTATATACTTTATAAATAGGTGATGTAATGATGAGTTCATGCGCAATTTTACAAGAAATTCCTATCATAATGTGACGACATCCATAGGAATTTTCGAAGTATGCAATTTAATTAGTGATGAATGGTAATGGTAATCTTGTTTGCTGACAAATCAACACAGAATTCATGCCGCGAATGACTTACAAATCATTACCATAATCCCTATTAGCAAGCTTATTTGCTGAATTGCCTAGATTTGCACTACACCATAAAACCCTTTTGGCCCATTAACTTATATTTTTTCTCTATTTTAACCGACATTTGCAACATACCCTATTTCGCAATTGAGTATGAATAATCTAAGGATAACATTAGACAATCATCTACACAAAAGACCTAAAACTACACAGCAAGAGCCAAGCAATAATCTTGATACCAAGCAAGAAGAATTTCCCAAAATAAATTTCCAAAACAATACAAACCCAGAAATTAGAAACACAAAAATAAGAAAACCCATAATCAGAATTCGCAATCACAAATCTCACCTCTTCAACGGCACTCTTCTGCCTAGCAAAAGCCAAAAAAGAATTCTCCTTTTGAATACCAAACATGTTCAGAAATTGAGACCAAGAACAACTGACTCCAAAACCCAAAAGCAGGCGACGATTTGTTCTGTTCCTGTTGTTGTTGTTAATCTTAACACAATTGTCCAGTCCAGAAAACAATTTGTAAGGGATGATTTTAGGGTGAAAATGAGGAAATGAACAAACAAATCTAGAAACAGAGGAAAATGAAGTGAAAGAAGGGGAAGTGCTAGCGAGAATTGGTTTAAGGCGGTTAGCCATTTGTGGGGGTTCGTTGATTTGGTCTTCACTTGTTGAGTGAACATCCAAATTATCATATTGATTTTTGGGAAATTTTTGGACGTGATTTTGATAATGGTTGATAGTAATTTGAGGATGATGTGGCTCTTTTGTGTCTCTATATTTTCAAGCAGCTATGACATCTTCTCATTGTCAAACTAAGTATACCTTCTAGTATATCGAAAAATTTCTAATCAATCATCGTGATTTGTGAATTACTAATAAAAAGGTTAAACGAATATAAATAAAGTAATTAGAATTAAAAAAAGTTAGATTTAAAATCTAAAAGTCTTAACCTATTAAATTCATCCACATAAGATGATTTGTCAATATTACGAATCATCGTTATTTACCTAGACTATGTCATTAGTGCATTCTTTAGTTGTTTACATCAAGATTATAAATGATTACTTCCTCTTTACCATTACAAGGGACATTTGTTTTTTGAGCTAGTCGCTTATTACTCTTAGTTTGTATTTTATTCTTAATATATAAATTAAAACATAGTTAAGTGGGGTTTTTTTTAAAATTCATTTCAATGCAAAGATTATCAATATTCAATTTTTATAATATTTCGTTATGTATAATAAGAGATATATTAATTATTAAATTAATACATTGGATAGCATCAAAAGGCAAATATCTCATTTTTCAGTGGAATGGAGGAAGTATTTCAATACGGTAAAATTATTTATTTTAAAATTATAAGTGATTATCTTATGGTTATAAACTTATAATTGATCATTTAAATATTACCATTGATCACTTTAAGATTATAACTTATATTATCATTTTTAGACTATAAAAAGTAATTTTTTTTAAATTATAAGTGATCATTTTAAGGTTATAATTAGCAAATTTAAATTTAGTGTATATATTAAATCAATCAAATAGAGATGATCTTACCGTTGGATAGTTTCATTTGAAAAGTTTGCTATATTTTTTCAATTCCGTTGCTGCTTGTACTGAGATTTGAATGCATATTTAGGATGAGTTTCATCTAGTACAAATGAAAACAACGTCAAGTAAGTTTGATTGGGCCAATTGAATTCTTTTTTTTTCATAAAAAATTACCAACGGTTTTTATTGTTACCGTAGAGACAATTATAAATTGGGTTAACCGATTAAATTAATTAAAATAATTACTTTTGTGCTAAAGATACTTACTTTAGTGGTTTAATGTTAACATGTTGTGTTAAATGTTAAAATCGACATTTCAAATCTTAAAACACCCACTTGGATTGTTAGTAATAGTCACTTGAAACTTGTTTCACCGTACAACGATCTCATAAAAAAGTTGCTCATTGTGATTTGTGAGCAAGGGATTGATGAGTTCAGAGTGAGCATATTTAAGATAGAACGGGTGGATATAAGTACACAACACAAATTAAGTCTCATATCTAACAGAAGTATAATCAAAAGTTTGATTTGAAACCGTCTGATTATGGGATTTGCTTATACAACCATCTAATTTTTTAATTAGTAATCACTTTAAAGTTATGATTTATCACTTTAAGATTGTATAAGGTTAGTCTAAGGTTATAACTTATATAAGTGACTGATTTAAGGTTATACGAGATCACTTAGATTAAAATTGATCATTTTGAAATTATAAGTGAACCTAAAATTACAATTAATAAATTTAAGTTTATTACATAATCACTTTATTCAAAGGTAATAATTGGATCTTTTTGGAGAATTTTGAGAGGTGTAAGTAAGCAGAAGGTCTTCTGAGAGATCGTCTATGGCAAAGACAGCTCTCTCAACAGCCAACCAATGATTTTAAATTTAAAAATAAGGCTGATGACTAATCAGTTACTTATCTTGCAACATGGACTGGCGTATATCTACCCGTTTATGCTATAGACAGTCTATAGCAAAAATTTGGGGTAAGCAATGCATGTAAATGAGTGAGTATTGCGGATTTGGGCATTCGTGAATCACTAATTCTTACTTGAGACCGTCTTTTGTAAAGACGGATTTCAAAAGCCCAGTCGAATTCTAAATATATAGTGTAACAATTCTAAATATAGATTTGGGTTAGACTTTTGAGAGTCGTCTTTATAAATGACGGTCTCTCAAGAGAGCACCTGTTCATGAATAGGGACCGGAGTAGTGAACTAGTGATTGACACTTGGTTTTCATGGGCTTATGTGGGCTCAAAATATATAAGAAACGACAATTTTCAAGTCCAATTGCCCAAAATTGACCCTTTACATGAATGCTTAATCTATCCATTTTTTCCCTCTCAGAAAAAAATCCTAGTCTCATAGGAGTATTAAAAAGCATTTTAAACAAGAAAGTTATCGGCGTGGTGGCGCCACATCCATTCTTCAACAACGATTGTCCACCTCAAGCTTCTTCATATATCTTCAAATGATTTGGACGCTTGCGAAAATTTGAATAAAAAATTTAGAATTTTAAAATTTTCAAAATAAGCTGAATGAAAGTAATATATAAAATAAATATCTTTACATTAGAACATTAAATTTGAATTTGTTTGTTTTTATGAAAAATTTGGTTAAAAAGTCAAGTAAAGATTTCTTGCTGACAGCAAACACGTATTTATCATAATCATACCTATTTTTCAATTTCTCTCCTAATAAGAGTTTTATGATGTGTCTACGACATGCTATTTTTCCTTTGGGTTGTCCCATGGTCTTGACAACAAGTTTAAAACTCAAATTTAGACTCAAAGACGCTTATTTTGAAAAATACTTTAATCTGTTTATTTTTTCAATTTTTTCTGATCTTTTGCTCTATACTCAAAATCTTTTAAAATACTCCTTCAAACAATACCTTTATTTATAAATGTGTTGATAGTATTTAGAAAATCAATATGGCAATCTAATTTAGAAAAGAAGAGATAACCCACATATTAATTCGAAAAAGGTTCACTATTAAAATCAATCGGTATTAAAAGGAGTTGTTTAATTTGATTCTTTTCACTATAATATAATGCAGAACTTTTTCTTTTCATAGAAAAGTGGATAAAGCAAATAATAATTTCGGAAGCAATTTACACCTCAAGATAAAATACTCCACAAACAAATTGTTCCTATTAATAATCCTAAAAAAAAAATGTTCCTATTAATACGTTAATTAGCCGACCTATTAGCATCATGCATGTGAGAGCAACATCTTTATGGGCAAAATCTAGTGGGTTAGATGAATTTTTTACAATTGATTAGTACTTTATCTCATATAAATTTTTTAGAAAAACAAAAATTAATATTCCCTCCCTAAATGTGTCATTTAATTTTTCACATTTGCCGATGCAACATTTTAATCCTTAATATCTTAAATTATTTTTAATTAAAAATTATAAAAATTTGATATTAATAATGCTTGTATTGAGACGAATCAAACAAGATCCCACATGACTATGTTTTAAGTTATAGATTAAGAGTAAAATACAAATTAAGAGTAATGAGTGAATAGTGCTAAAAAAAATATGGGACATTTAGGCCGAGGAGGTAATATCTTTATTTTTTAAAAAAAAAAGAAAAAGAAAAACTCAAGAGCATCAATACTTTGTTATGTCTTTTTGACTAAAGTTCCCACTAATAGATATGCCAAATTCTAAAGCTATGGTTGTTAATTGTGATGCCACTATTACCACATCTTTTATGAACACCCTTCCTCTTCTTCCTCCTTCAACAAGGCATACTCAAAACATACAATAATAGTGTTCTTATAGCATCATTACAATTTACATGCCATATTGCCATATACATTTCACATCAAATGCATGCTCTAAAGATCAATTGTAGAACAAATACATATATAATAATCATCATCATCCTACCCAATGTTTTCTGTCCATAGAAAATTATAGACAAGATCTGGGAAGGGAAGAACGACGGTAACTCATACCCATAAAGGAGAGCACGACCAAAAGGAGTCCCCCGGCTTGAGAAAAGATGAGGAGAAGAACTTTCAAGGAATCAGTAATCTAAAATATAGATAAGACGCCTCCAACTACCTCTGTCTCTAGTCAGGTCCTTAGATGAGGAGAAAAACAAATACATATATAATAATGTTTTTTATTTTCTAGCAAAATAATTGTCACCCATGTATTATTATATATCTATAACAAATAATATAAGACTTTGTTTTAGAACTCTCAAACACTCCCTCACAAATAAGAGGTGTTCAATGGGGCGGGTCAGGACGGGGAGGGTCATGTCAAATATTAAACGGGTCTGACAAACCCGTATAAATACGACCTATTTTGACCCGCTTTTTAAAAGTTCATAAAATAATTTTTTATTATACTTTATTGTCCGTTTGGTCAATTCAACTATGAATATACAATATCATGTAAAAATATAATAAAAAAGTGGTAACATATTTTTTTACAACCAATTTCTATAACTATCCGACCCGGCCCAGCCCGATACTTTGCCCTTTAATAACCCCACCTGCTAATGACCCGTAAAAATGTGATCTGCCCCGTTGAATACCTCTACTCACAGTTAATAGACCACAAAAAAAGACTAAACTTTATAAAAGTTTAGAAAGTTAACTATTTATAGAATACTTTTAGAAAACTTACATAATAAAACAAACTTTCCCAATTGTATTTGGCCTCTAAAAAATCTTAATCTATCAAAAATAAAATATATCTAAATTGAGTTTACCTCTTTATAACACTTTAATCAATAAAATAATTCATCGATTTTCTCACTCTAGATGATGTGGTTGAAATGATAATGTGGTTCAAATGATAACTTAAAATAGAACAAATATTGATTAACGAATTCTATGATGATGTGGTTCAAATGATAATGTGGTTGATCATTTTTTACTCCATCAAATTTATTAGTTATTAAAATAATAAATTTATTATTTAAAATATCAGTCCGTCTCCTGAGAAATTGTCTCTCTAAGAGACGTCTCTCAGGCCCAGCCCATTAAAGCTTAATGCTTACTCTTACTCTATATTTTCCTTTATGAGCTGATTTGATTAAAAATGGTCTTTTAAAAAACCCGTCTTTCACAAGAATTGTGTTAAAATATTCCATTTCGGAACGTTATTGAGGAATGGGAAAATTTGAAATGGAATGCATACAATATGATCATAATCAAACTTATTCCAAAACTAAGCGTGTAATTCTCAAACCTGAGATTTAGGTTGTTTGCACTTAGTAAATGCGAACAGATTAAAAAACTGAAACATGCTGTTAGCACTTAGTAAGTCCTAACAGCCTGTTTCAGTTTGTCAATTTGACTTGTTCGCATATACTAAATGTGAACAGACACTTGATTTTTTTTACCAACTTGCTTTTATTCGCACTTAATAACTGCGAACTGATCCAAATCTATACTCTGATGTATTAGACGCTTATATTTGAAATAAGTTTAATCATGTTCTTCTTATATGATTTTTTGATAAATAATCTTATTCGGGCGCATATTTGAGAAACAAACAAAAAGAACCGCGTAAAGTAAAGGGATATTTAACAGAAGGCGTGTCAAATGGCAAAGCAGTCACGTGACCCTCCCATAAAAATCTTTATCTTATCCTTTATGTAGTCTTTGCCTTACTTGTCAGTAGTTGGTAACTTTCATTATGTGTATTACAATACTCTCTCGTATACTAGGCATGGCGATATACTCCGACCGTTCTAAAATATTTAGACTCGCTTTTAATATATTGTGTGAAAAATATAATGAAACAAATATACAATTTTAAATATACAATTAAAATTATTTAATAACAAATATAATGAAAAATATCATTAGTAATAACAAATATAATGAAACAAATCGCTTATTTTCTAAATATCAAATGTAGAAAAAAATTTTGAATATACAATTAAAATTATTTAACTTTTACGTTTACATTAAATTATATGAAAAAGATATTCAAAAAAAAAATTATATGAAAAAGTAAATGAAAATAGAAAAAGTGCGATCATACTCACTTTGTCCCATTGAAATTGCAACATTTTCCATTTTAGTCCGTCCCACTTAATTTGCAACATTTCTATTTTTGGATAATGACCCACCACTTTCTTTTAATCTCATCCATACATTATAACTCTCTTTTAATTCCATCCACACAATTCATTCTCTCTCTTCATTTATTACCACTTTCTTAACATTTACCCACTTTCTCTTTGATGCAAATCAAAGAGGACGGAGGGAGTATTTTTCTACTACTCCGTCCTGATGAGTTAGTAGCAAAGAGAAAATGGGTGAATATTAAGAAAGTGGTAATAAATGAGGAGAGAGAATGAATTGTGTGGATGAAATTAAAAGAGAGTTAAAATGTATGGATGAGATTAAAAGAAAGTGACGGACCATAGTCCAAAAATAGAAATGCTGCAATTTAAATAGGACGGACGAAAATAGAAAATGCTCCAAATTATAAAGAATCAGCATATAAAAAGACCAAATAGTGTTAGTAAAATTATTAATAGGTTTCTAAATTTTAAATTAGATTCTCATAAATAATACTACCTTTGTTAATTGTTATCTGCAACTTTTGCCATTTTTGTCCGCTCAAGGTTATTTGCAACTTTCTTTTTTCTTTCCTTTTTTAGTAAAAAATAACCAATCTAATTACCTATCCCATCATTTTCTCTCTCCTTTAATCACCTATCCCATCATTTTCTCTCTCCTTCTTTTTCCTAAATTACCTATCTCTACTTCCTCTCTCTTTCTTTCTCTTACTTACCAATCCCTACTTCCATTATTTCTCTCTCCTATATTACCTTTAATTACATTACCCCACTTTCTCTAATTTTGCTTTATGAAAAATTACATTGGCAACCGCAATTTGTACTGCGGTTGCACAAAACAATTAACGGAGGTAGTAAAAATTATTAATAATTCTAAAAACTTATTTTGTTTTCATGTACTAAGGCCTAAGAGCTATAAATATATATTACCCTTTATTTTATTCAATATAAAAAAATTCAATAATTATCCAATAGGAATTAGGAGTAGAATAGTCTAGATTTTCTCGTTCTTTTAAAATAAATTGTCCTGACTCCTGTACACAAACATCCAAATCAATCTGTTAGATACCCTTGCTCAAATGGGAGTGTACTCACTAAGTGTCCCTTGATTTTTCTAACCACCATTTTCGTTTTCATTTTAAATTACTCCTAAATTTTTATTTCAACTAAATATCAAAATAAATAAAATCCAAAAAAATAAAATAGAACCAACAATAAATAAGATCTGACACTCAAACTAAAATTTAAAACCCAGAAAAATAATTCATGATAAAATTTCCATTATTTTTCCAATTGTCCAGAGAAGAGAAACAATCACCATGAGTTTACGAACAACGATCATCATCAACATCATCGCAAAACAGACAAAATAAGAAGAAAAAAAACATCACTCACTCACCATCTCTCTTCTCGATTCAACATGTTACCACACTTTCCTCTTTCCTAAAAACCCTAAAAAACAAATTCTAAAACATAGATAGATAGATAGATGGAAGGATCAGATCTAAGATCTATGATCAGATTATGATGTTATGCCGGTGACGATGATGCCATGAAAACAACTACTTAAAGCTGACCACAATCAGCAATAACAACAGGCTTAGAACAAGTACCAGAACCAGATCCAACTTTCTCAATAGCCTTAACAACATCCATACCTTCAACAACTTGACCAAAAACACAATGTTTTCCATCAAGCCATTCAGTCTTAGCAGTACAGATGAAGAACTGTGACCCATTGGTGTTAGGTCCAGCATTCGCCATGGAAAGAATTCCAGCACCAGTGTGCTTCCTCACAAAGTTCTCATCCGCGAATTTAGCACCGTAGATTGATTCACCGCCAGTACCATTTCCAGCGGTGAAATCACCACCTTGACACATGAATCCTGGAATCACACGGTGGAACTTTGAACCCTTGTAATGGAGGGGCTTTCCCGACCTGCCCATACCCTTCTCGCCGGTGCAAAGTGCGCGGAAATTCTCGGCGGTCCTAGGGACAACATCGGCGAAAAGTTCCATAACAATTCTTCCGGCGGGTTGGCCACCGATTGTCATGTCGAAGAAGACTTTAGGATTTGCCATTTTTTTCTTGGAGAAATGGAATTTGGGGATTTTTTTTTTAGTTGACTTAGGGTTTGTTGTGATTAGAGATGGTGGGGAGGTGAGGTGAGAAGGGACTTTTATAGAAGGGATTTCAAGGGTGAGTTGGGAAATGGAATGTGGGTTGATCTTAAACGTTGGTTGTGGACACGTGGAGGAAGATTGGGATTAGTTGATTAACTATGGTTGGTTTGCTTGATTAGGGTTGGGTTTAGATTGGGGATATTCGGTTTCCTTATTTTATGAGGTTTTGGCCTTTTTGGTTGCTCATTTTTTATGCGAGATCCGATTTTCCTTCTCCCAAGTACTAATATACTTCCTATGTTTTAAAATAGATAAATTTATGTTCAAAAAAAAAAAAGATAAATTTTGCGTTTTGATACTATTTATCGTTTAAGCTTATTTGAATCATCTAATCACATATTTGTATAATATAAATTTTTTATAATTTTTAAATGTATAATTCAACATATAAATGAACAAAATAGCACATTGAATTGCGTAAAAAATTTAAATATAACAAGTATTATAAAAAGAAGGAAATAGTAGGAGTATTTGTAATCTGGGCAAAAAAAAAATGTAAAGATTTGATTTTGAACTACATCGTAACTTTTTAGCTTCTTTTTTTTTTTTTGAAAACCAACAAAGAAAAACTATATTAATCATGGAGGAAAGTCACAAAATACAAGATCGGATAACCAAGATGGGCTATTATCTAGCCACACACTAGAGCAAATACTAGTACTAGCCCATTTCGCAAGCCTATGGGCAACGGAATTAGCATCCCTATAACAAAAAACAAAATCGGCTTGAGCTAAAGAGGAGGAAGCCGCTAAGATATTGTCGACAAGAGTTTGGGTGTGAAGGCCACGAGTAAGAACACCATTAAGGGCTTTAACAACCGTCAGAGAGTCACCCTCAAAAATAATAGAGTCCCAAGATTGGGCTTTGACCAAGTCAACAGCCCACAAAAATGCTGAGAGTTCCGCCATTTCAACCGAAACATATGGCCATACGGTTTTGGAGGCAGCAAGGAGAACTCGACCATGGTCATTACGAACCACAACACCAAGACCCACTCGGTCTTCTTTGAAATTAATGGCTGCGTCGACGTTTGCTTTGAGTAATGGACCAATAGGAGGACGCCATTTAGGAGGGATGCGAGGGGAGGGACGCTTAGAATTTATGGCCGTAGCTTTGCGGAATTCTTGCAACATGTCGAAAGCCCTTTTAAAACATAAGTCGGGAGAGATATTGAGCTTCTCAAAAATTAGATCATTGCGAGCGCACCAAATTTGCCAAGCACAAGTAGCCACGAGCTCGACCTCATCCATCTTCTTTTGATGTATCACCGCGCCAAGCCATTCAAGAAAGGAGTTGGACTGGGGAGGCAAGAAATTGTCCAAAGCAAGAGCCCAAACCTGCGAAGCCCAAGAACAATTTAATAAGACATGGGAATTAGTCTCAAGAAAACCACAACGACTACAATACTCAATATTATTCATCCCTTTCTTTTTTAAATTGGCACCCGTAGGAAGAATGTCCCAAGCCGCACGCCATAAAAAGACTTTAGCCTTAGGATGGATACGAAGACTCCAAATCTTTTTCCAAGTTGGGTCGCTACCACTGGAACTAGAAGCAAAAGATTGGGCTTTTTGAGCCAAAGCATACGCATCTCGGACACGAAAAATGCCATCCTCACTAGCCGCCCAAATTCTAGAATCGTGGCAATTAGTGGTACTAATGGGAATCTTGCAAATACGATCAATATCAACCTGCAAAAAATTATTATTAATGACATCCATTTTCCAACAAAAAAGATTACGATCTATAAGAGAAGCCACTTTTTAGCTTCTTTTAAAAACATGATCAACTGAAAATTTTCATTTTGATTTTACACACTTTTTTTATTGCATTATTATTCTTCTTATTTTATTTCCATTTTGCCCCTTCTATAAAAAGGCACTAATTCTTTGTTAAGACTGTTTTACTATGAAACTGCCTCAATTAGGTCAGCCCAACCATTTAAAAAAATGTTGCCTCGTTGATTTCATTGTTTACTTTTTTTTTGCACAGAGTTTGTTATATGGGCTCGTCTCACACTCTCACGGTTAAACGCTTTATACAAGATTTGCTCAAATTCAACAATTATTTAATTAATGTACACGCGACGCTTATCAATTTCCGTAAATATTCTAAACACAAATTTAAATTGTTTGTTTCATTAATTGCCCAAGAAAATATATATTTTTGTAAATATTTTTTAAAAATAATTATCTAAAATCATGTACTATTTCGAATGAGAGTTATAATGTTAAAGAATCAGGGACAAAAGGATGTTTCAATAGGGGCAAATCATGATCTTAAGAGTAGAAAATAACAATAAACAGATAATTCAAATAAAAATCCGTCTATTTTTATCGACATTTATTAGGCTAATTTATAACATAAAAACGTGTATGCAACGATTGCAATGGTGCAACTATTCATATATAGGCGAAATAGTATGCGGTTCATTTTCTTCAAACTTTTAAAATACTTTGACACTTAATTTAAGAGCTAAAAGATCAAAATCTAGAGTTACATGACCAAATCAATTTGGGTTTAATTCTTAAATTTGGTTCTATATTTTTAAAAAACATAATTTTAATATTTAAACGACTAAATTAAAGGCTTTAAAAAACCAACAATTACTCTAATGCGAGACAATCTCTCAGAGAGACGATTTCAAACCATAAAGCCCACATTTTTATTTTCTCTTTAGTTGTTTCAATTGGGCTATATAGCCCATTAATATAATGTGTCTCTCGAAGAAACCATCTCTCATAACAACTTGTGGAAAACCAATTATAACGTTATCTTTGAATTTGGCCTTTAAGTCTCAAAATTGAATTGCAAAAAATTATTTACTCATTTATTTTAACAAAATTACAAGTCGGATCTTTATTTAATTTAACGTTTGGAATTGGCAATTTAAGTATTAAAATAGGTATTTTAATTGCATAAAAATGATGGTCTCACAAGAGATTTCCTTATTCTACAATTACAAATTACAGTATCCTCCTAATGGGCTTCTCTAGTTTAAAACCTTGAATTGCTAAGTTGTTATCCATTCCTTTGTGCAACATCAAATGTCAAGGAACCAATTCAACCAAAAGCTTAAGCTGATGGTTGAGGCCCCAGGATATATTATATACTCTAACACGCCCCCTCACACGAGAGCCCTTTGGGCTAGAAGTGTGGATGTAGCACATGCCCTCCTCATACATGGCGCTAAATATTCCACTTAAATGAGGGGTGATTGAGATTTGAACCTGTGACCTCTTGTCACCCTGGCTTCTGATACCATGTCAAGGAACCAACTCAACCAAAAGCTTAAGCTGATGGTTGAGGCCCCAGGATATGTTATATACTCTAACATCAAATAACAGCATTTAGGATACATAGTTACAAGAAAAGCAGATATAGAAAATCTTGTCCTAATTAGAATAAGGTATACTTACTAGAACGTAACTTTACCAACATAAATATTTTCGATTAACCATTAATGTAAAAAATCATCTACAACATTAAATAATTACCAAATTTATCACCCAAATCTATGCACTAGATGCATAGGTTAACAAAATGAAAATAAAAAATGGACATAAAATTACTAGCATCGTATACTTTTATAACCTAATTTTTACCAAGTGATTGAATGAAATTAACTAATTTGAGATAAAATTGGACAAAAAATCATTAATGTAGATTCATCAAAATCTTATCATCCTTGACAAATACGTTCTATTCTTGAAAAGGATAAAAGAAAACAAAATAAGATGCTAAATATAGGTAGACACTGACATACATAAAATAGACTAGTTTTGTTAATTGTTACAGAAAAAGCGCAGATATGCGAATGATCAAAGCTCAGGTTTCATCTATCTTGCCGCATGAAATATTCCTCAATTTTTTGGATGAGAATATGGGATAAAAGGGTGGTTTCAATTGGCCATGGTGGGAATATGAGTTTTCCTACCCCCACATATCTCAATCATCCTTACGGAACCACAGTAGTGAACAGACATATCGGAAGATACTCGGGATAATCTAAAGATGACATACTCCTACAATATTCTATACAAGTTAGCTGAAACTCTAGCTAGCTATGGATTATGGTATAATTTACAAGATGCCTTCATTTTGCAACAAACCTGGATACAAGAATGACACAATTTGCTTCAAATGTGTCATGGAAGATTTTATATACGTCTGTCCATCAGTAGCTGCAAACAAAACAATTGATTTGAGATGGATAAAATTTTAAAAATCATTTCTCGAGCAATTCAGATAAGTAACTCACCTCTGACCAAAAATCTCATTTGTTTAGAGAAATCCTCAACACGTCCCAACACAGGTCTTATTCCGCAGATTTGTGAGACACAAAGTTCCAAGTACAAAGCCATTTCGGCAATGTTAAGCAACAAAAGGCAGACAGATTGGGTATCTTGCTGAATCTGTTTGGATTTATTGGCTTCGCAAATTTCAGTGACAATAGCAATGGTTTGGTCCTGCATTGTAATGAAGGAGATAAGTCAGAAATCAAGCTTCCTAAGTAACGAAATGCACGGCAAACCAGGAAGTTCCCTAAGAGGTAGTTTAACAATGAACTAATTATATGACTACTGCGACCTTTTGTACTCTAGTGGTGACATTTTTTCCTTTCTTTCCTACCTGTAAAGGGGAGCCCGCTAAAGGCACAAATGTTGATTGTTGAGCTTCATTTGTTAGTTTTATCAGATAATAAATTGTCTTTTTGTCATATGAGATTCTAAAAGCAAACAACATGATAGATCTATTACCTGCAAACAGTGCAAAATTTCAGGATCTGGAAGTTCTGGAAAACTAGAAAGATCGATGAAACCAAGTTCTTCTGCCCGTCCAGCGGCATCTTTTGCTTGCAGGATTAAAAATTTCAAAATGAAAAATGTGATTTTATATATCTTTATAGCAACCGTATCTGAAAAGAATGTAGATGTCCATGAATTTGCATTTTCTTGGACCTTCACAATAGCTGTCTGTGGATATTCATCAGATTCACCAGCAACTGGTACACACCACAGAGCAGCAGCCGCAAACCATCCATTTCTACTATTTACAAAGGATGGCTTTTTGCATAACTCGTTTTCCTCTTTGGACAAAGGAGCACACAAAAGAGGCCCAGGACGAGAAGACGACTCTCCGAGGCGGTGACTTCTACTAATGAAAGCTAAAAGATGGATAATCTTCCCACGAAGCTCAGAACCCATTTCTTTGGTAGCCTTTACCCATGAGCTTCTGCGCTTAGCAAGGATGCATAAAAGCACAAGAGTATGCTCTGTCTCTATAAACGTAGATAAAGAGGTTTGCCTCTTCTGAGCACGTGCCCGTTTCTTGTCATGATCATCAGAGGGAAAATCTGGAGCACTAAGATGATAAGAAATCAAACATGCTTTCTCAGAAACAAAGAAAGATATCATACTGTCGACAATTTCATTACAAAGTGAAGATTCACCCATAGAACAAATAGTTTCTGTAAGGACAGCCAAACCTAAACCCCAGATGAATTGGGGTTTCTCTTTCTCAGCTCCCAGTCTAGTAGAGTTTTCGGGCTGCTTTACCCAATCAGCCACACAATCGTACGATATTTCACCAAATAAAATTTTAAGAGATGACAAGAATCCAGCATTAACAATCATCTCTGCACCTCCTCTAGCACTGGCAAGGGTCACAAGGAATTTCATTATTACCGGAATTGATTCTAAGCACCTCCTATCGTGAAGCTTGAGAATGAGTTGCTGCAACTGAAGATATTGCTGGATGATGGGAAGCCATGTAGTTGGTGCCAATAGCCTCTTGATTATTAGATCAATGGTAGCCACGGATATGATTGCTTGATCAGGAATGTTAGAGCAGCTGCAAAGTATTGGCAACATCCCTAAGCAACTATTAGCCACTTCATGCAATCCTTCAGATTCATTGTTGGTACTGCTGGTAGAAGAGATACAGTGCGAGCAGCTCTCCACTACTAAATTAAGCAGCCTCAGTAAGAACATTGTTATATGTTTGGTATCAGAACTTATTGGCTTCGAATGGTGCAATCTTTTCAAGCCAAAACTGCATGTTTCAAGTATGGACAAACAAGTAGGTGAAGGCATGCCACCATCAACATTTTTAACAAGACAGAGAAGCAATTCCGCTTGTGCAGTTACATAATTGAGAACTTCCTGAGGAGCATCTGGAGCTATAGACAATATTCCTAACATTGGTTGCAACTCATTGCATTCCTGGTCTATGCATGAAAGAAGTTTGTCCTTGGGAATTCTTCTCACCATGCTTTTCTGTTGGTTCACAGACTGTAATACATACAAAACAAACAAACTTATAAACAGCAGAAGGGGGGTTGGAGGGGATCAGATTTTAAAACCTCATGACAGCAACCAAAAGCAGAAGCGCTATTATCAGCACAATAATAATAGAAAACACACACTAGCAAGTATTTGAATGATATAATGCATAAACATTAACATGTATTCGAAAAAAATTTGGATATATATATATGTATATGTGTAAGCATTTAGTAATTAGTACTCAACAACTTCCAACATTTTTCTATGGTACAGTGCTAATGTGTGAATATGTGATGCATCAAAAAAAATCAGGATTGTCAAAGGCATAGAGGACTCGAAGAGTATTCTAAATACTCCGGAAAGTTCACTGACCAATCTTAAATTTAAATCCTTATGAGGAGTAATTCACATTCAAAAATCCTTGTGAAGAGAATTTACATTCATAATAAATCCACTGTAAATCATAAGAGTAGTAGTAACTAGTAAGTGAAAAAAACAACCAACTGCAAAATTACTAAACCTCTTAACAAAAAGGACTATCCTTAGTGTGTTCATAAAACTGGGCGTATACACAAAACCAAGGGTGCAATTTGCAGTAACCCAGCATATAGGTTAACTGAAAATATAGAAGACGCGTTCCACACACCAGCATGGAATACTAAAGTGATATCTTGTCTCTTCCAGAAGGTTTTCCTCTGGAGCTACCCTAGAGAATAGAGATCTATAATAAAAAGTTGCTTACGAGTATGCAGATACGATATAAAGCACAAACTTAATATTTCAGATGAGAGATACAAAAAAAAAAAAAAAAGAAAAGCTAGAAACTTACATCCCCCGTATTGAGAGTTAAAATAGTTATCAGAGCTCTCAGTGATGGAAGTCTTGAACCAATAATCAACAGCATAGAGTTGGCATATTGCAGGTGAAGCAACACAGTCTCCACCATCTTTTTTGACGCTTTCCACTCCGAATAATCCCAAATATCAAGGCCAATGTCATGTTTTAGGCGCAATAGATCAAAAAAGTTGACATTTTTGGCTCCAGCAGAGAAGTCGGGAACAGACTTCTTATAAGTTTGGAAAAGATTTGAGCCGGTTAAGAACTGGGAAAGCTCTTTAAATGGGCCATGTTCAATGTTACGTCCTTCAAGCTCGCCGTGAAGATGATAATACAGATCCTCGAGTATCAAGTTCTTTGTATGTATTCTTTCACTAAACACAATGAAAAATATAACATTATGCCAGTGTAAATTGTGCACAAACAAGTCAAAGAAAAAGATGCAGATAATATGGATACACGGAGTTGGTAAGCTAAAATGTTTTGAATACGACACACAATAAGACAGAACTACAGGATATGCGTCACATAGCGAAAGATGCTAATCGCAATCAGGTCGCAGGTTTATAGCTGCAGCCACTTAGTTGTTAGGCAGATATGCACATACAAGTATACAGCACAATACAGCTACATCAGGAAACAAAAAAATCATGATGGTCAAAATTGTTCCCACAAACGAAAGAACTAACAATTGTTCCCATCCTCCGGATAAATTATAACCCACAGAATTAATGCTTTGGAAAATAGAACGACAATCAACTAAAATCACATATAAAATCCCTTCTCCATTCAATAGAACTTATATTACCTGTAACCATGCTGCGTATATTGGGTACTCAATTCAGAAAAGGCAGGAAGATTCAGTAACTGCAGATTGTAACCATATCAATGATTAGATGGCCATGTTCAAAAGCGAAAGGTATATGAACAGTGTCAGTATGAACATACACTGATACACTCACTCACAATCAGATTCTAAAGATGGTGCGATTTGGCATATCAAATCAATTGAAATGATTATAAAGATGTTCTGGGAGGATGCCATGATGCACCAACTAAGCATGCATTACCGTGAACAGAAAGTATCGTATTTAATAAAAAAAATCAACAGTACTATTAATTTGAGAAAACTATTGTACTACATCAAGCAAAAGTATTATTCTTAGGAAAGTATTATATGTGATAAGCAGAACATTTTATTAAAAGGAATGTATGGACTTATATCTTGTATTTCAATAGATTTATTCCTTTGTTATAATCAGATAATATGTAATCAAACTAAAAAATTTGCATACAACTAGAAATAACAATGCCAAAGCATTTGCCCTAGTCCCAACAATATAGGGACTATTACAAAGAGTGTTATTTATATCATATTCAAGAACTTGGCATAAATCTTTTTAAAGCACGGACAATGTGTCAAGTTTCAACGAATGAAGAACAGAAAGCAACCCACACAAAACGCAGATGACTGCAATAGAATTTTCAGTTCTTTGATAAAATTAGAAGAAAAGTTAGGTTACCAACAATTCCTAGATAATATAATAAAACCAATGGGATGAGAAAATATCAGATACACATCTACAATATTGAAACTTCTGCATATGTAATAGAATTGACCTTTGTAGACAATTTGGTGACTTCTTCTACAATAGGTAAAGACAAGCAGCCAAAATCACCCATGGCGACCTTCTGAATAATGTGTGAAGCAAGCAAACTAAGAGCAACCTGCAAGATGTAGTTCAAGAGAAAGAAATTAAGGTATGACATCAACCTCATTTAACTAGATCTTGGAACCTAGAATCAGCAAAGGGAAAGAAGCTAATCATTGAACAAGGAACATCTTGTTGAATATGATGTTTTCAATGTAATAAAGACATAACAAGACTTACTCAATAAAGAATATAATCCAGTTCATATGTGACAAATAAGTTTAAACTTAATGAGCATAGCATAAACCTCCTTCCTTAACCATTGTAGAGCGGAGCTTGTCTAAAACTAATTGGATAATATTGCATTTTGTTAATAAAATATGAAAAGGCACACCACAAATGCTATGCGAACCATTTTCTTATAAAATATCTTTAGTAAAAGAAGAAAAGTAAGTTATAAGAAGAAAAAAGTGCTTAGGGTTGTATGCCTGTGCAGCATACTATCACAAAATAACGGGTAAAAGAATTTCAACAGAAAGCCAATAGTGTCACAAGCTACAAAATACTAACCTCTGCATGAAAATAAATCTCAGTATCATACATGCAAGCTGAAGAAGACTTTAAAAGGGTGCTCAATGAGGAGCTATCAGACCAAGATAACAGGATATTTTCAAGCTGCTCTGACTTTAGAGATAATTGTGCATTGGTGCTAAGAGTACTATCTTCCCCTTTGAACGATTGATCAGCTTGTCTCACTAGTGACTCCGCATGTATTAATTTCTTTTGCAGGAAAGTTTCTAAGGCCATTATTTCTAATGCAACAGACTGACATTGATACTCAGATGCAAACTTGTGTGCCAAATTTTCAGAGAGAGATGTGGGTGCGGGGAGTTCCTCACGGCAGACAAGCAAGACACATTCAGACAATTGCTTCCAGAATTGCTTAGATTTTCTAATAGCCTCCAGAATATCAATGTACTGAGCAGCTCCTTGCCACAGTGCTTTCATAAGATTCAGTACACTCAAAAGAACTCTTGCATTCCTGGATGTGAGGATAAGGAAAAAAGATTACACGAAAATTAGCGTGCATCATGAGGGGCTTATAGAGCACAGATAGAATTGCTGATACACATAGACTGTCATCATGAGTTCAACAAACATCACTGTGATAATGAAATGCAAATTTACATGGTACCTCTTAATAAGCACATCAGATCTTTCAACATAAATCACAAGTGTATCCACTAGAGGCTTTGCATTGTCAGACTTTAAAGCCTGGGAAGTAGAATCACTTCCTTTTTCATTTGAATCACCATTATTCCTTGAACAATTAGCAGTTATCTCATCACCAGAAAAAATAGCAGCCAGAAAAGCAGGCTGCACAAAACAAATAGTAAAACCATATCAATCTATTTTTTTGGTAGAACCATATCAATCTATTGTTCAAACTGATTTATTATAAAACAAAGAGTAAACTCAAAAACTTGACATGAGTAATTTTAAACGTTATTTTAATATTCAACAGGAAAGACTTTAGACAGAAAATGCAACTGAAACTACGTAATGACTACACACAAATGGCTTTTACAAGTCACCAGTTACCAACCATCTAAAAAGGTTCATGTACTTTACTCCGTTCTTCAGTGTTAAATGAAGCTAGATATGATCCACGATATGCAACGCTGAACATGTAAACTCAAAGTTCAAGCTCTTTTAAGAGTTTGGACCATTTTTTAGGATTTCCCCACAAATCGCTTTTAGAACACAGACCTTAATATGGATAACGTAAAACCCATTGCAGAAAACAGGACAGTCAGTTAAAACTGATCTAAAGAAGATAGCTACAGACGCCGTATTTTGCCTGCACATTCCCCTTGATTATTCTCAGATTTCAACCTTGGTTCCTAATCACCTCAGATTCCTCAGAGCGTCAAGGTGCCATCTCAGAATGGTTGTCTGTGTCTTAGCTTACAGATAATAACTCAACAAGAATAATTATACCTCGCCAAAAGCCTATAAACAACCAAAAAGGCCAAAGCTCAAACAGGATAAACCAGAACATTGCCTGAAATATGTCTCCTCCATGGGGGTAACCTGTAAATTAGGAGGATTCATTTTCCATACACCTCCCCATGAGGAGACTTATATTCCACGTGTCTCTCACAGCCCCCAGGTGACTAATTTTTTTTGTTAATTTCAGTTGATTCATTGCTCGTAGATTTTTTTCGGAGACATTAATTAATCATCAATTCTGACAAGATTAAGTTTATTTGGTTTCAAGAATTTACTGGTAATATCTCATTACTTGTTGATCATTTATTGGCAACAATCAAAATGCTAGTCGGCTGCATCGGGTGTTATGCTAGTGTCTCCGGCAGGAGGAAGGAAAGGATGAAAATGGTGGAAATGAGTAAGAAAGTGATAAAATGAAGCCAGGTAGTGAGGGGGGAATCCCTGTCATTATAGAGGCATTTAGCTAAGAGCTATTATAATTGCTTATAAATAAGCCAATTATTAATCCTACCGACAAAAAAGAAAAAAAAAACAAATGAGTCCTTTATTAAATCTAAAGTGGTGAGAACAGAAGCAATCAGTTCAAGATCACGCAAAAGTTTTGGCTTTAGTTTTGTCATCAGCGTTAATCAAAAAAAAATCTACACATGTCCCTTAAACCACAGTCAACAAGACAACATACGCTCTTGCATCAGTAAAGTTCCACTGGAAGAAGTATTAAGGGCCAACAAACCTGGTGTTTTGCTGTAGAAGTAAGTAGTTCAACAGCAGCTACAAAGAGGTGTTCATTTCTCTCAGATTGTTCACCGATAATACTTTCAACAGTATGTCTCAATTGCATAACCTGAGGCAAAACACATCAAGTTTGAAATGCAGTATGATTAAACCATAATGTTCAGCAAATAGAGTGCTACCTGTTTACCACCCAGGCTGAAGTTTGCATTCCCAGCTAAGTAAGGTTCTGCACGTTCAGCAGTTCGGCACAACATTGTCAATGCAGTAGCAGCTCCTACTTGTATATCCTGCACAGACCCCAAACAAGTGAGAACTGAGAGGTTGAAATATTCAGAATTCATAATTTTAAATTGAGTTAAACTTCATCAAGAATGGAACACAGTAATAAGCAGGATGGACACATTAGTCATATACACGCACTTGTAACTAACCTATATCAACATCAAAGGAGATGAGAGCAACAACTTTCCGCAACCATAAGGCCACTAATGAAGGAGATAATCAAGAGAGGAGACATAAATGCCACTCTCATCTAATAAGGAAACAAGGATATTAGCCTATCTAAGGTAAGAAAAGGAAAAAGTTTGTTTTGCAACAGATAAAAGAGAATAAGAGAAGTATTTGATTTAATTTTTTGTAATGGATTTGATGTGTGGTCAGAGGGTTGTTTTGTGGTGGTTGTCTGGTGATGAAGGTAAGATGTTTGAGAAAGTTGCAGCAGGATTTGAGTAGAAGGACTATGATGATGTACTATACCCCTTGTTTTCCATTCCCTTCCCTCTCCCTATACCAAACAATGAATGATAATAACACTTATCAATTCCCTTACTCTTTTTAACACATTCCCTATCCATAACATTTTCACTTTTCATACCAAACACCCCCTCAATCTATAGGATATATTTCCCACCGCTCATATTGAAGACAAATAAGAGAAACTTGTTTGTTTGTTTGATCATGCACTACAAAAAAGACCGAAAAATTAACCACTTAGAAAAGTGAAAGTTTGGAATTTTGAGGAGCTTATAAAACGAAGATGTAAGCGTAAGATGACGAAAATAACGAGTGAAGACTGAAGAACGACATGAAAAATTGGGATTTGTAAGAACATATGGTAACAAATAGGAATGGATGGACTAAAAGAATATAAATATAGATAATCAATAGAATTGATTTTCTTAATTGTAGTTTAGTATTAAAGATACAACCGAATGAAGTATATTTTTTGTAAGTGATGATCTATCACATATATCTATTTTAGTTCATGTACAACCCCATATTGGAGGGACTAAGGCTTTAGTATCATTGTTCAATGACTCATAAATCTAATAAGTACGGATATATAAATTTCTAAAATATTTATAATAGCAGTATTTAAAGCCTAAAGGTACCAATCTATTAGAAATTAGAATGCTCTTTCAATATACCTAATCCTTTATTTAATTACATCACATCCAAGGGAACAAAAGATAAAACAAGACAAATAGCCGGTATAAATGCAACAAGGGTATTTTGATTATAAAGAGCAAACCAGGCCAATGGAAACGCTTCAAGCATATGTAATTAGATTAGATTGTAACGAGCAAGTGCGGGAATAACATTAGACAGCTAATCCGAAATTATAGCTTATGGAAAGAATAACATCAAACAGTTATCAGGGAGAAATACGAATATGAAGACAGGAAAAATAACAATCTGAATTCTGAACCATAACTGTAGAATATGAGGGCTCCAAGAATAGTTAATAGTCACTTGCATAAGGAAGCCTAATCATAGAAAAATAATTATAGCTTACAGGATTACGGAAATAAGAGATTAAGGATGCTAGGGCTTCAACAACAGGAATTGGCTTGGTAAAGTTTGACAGCAATGCTTGGTGGAATACTGGCAAGCCAGACACATCATTCTGTAAAAAGACAAGTGAAGAGAATTAAATAAATCAAATAAATACAAAACAAATCTAAATGTAAACAAATGAATTCATAATGTGCAATTTTACAGAGGTAACACAAACAGGAACCAAAGTAAAACAAGTTTAACATCATCCAATTGAAAATTAATCAACTACAGCTTCTAGTCTATAAGAGAAGCAGCTCTGCATGCCAATGGTTCTGCTTCAGAGATTTGAGTAAGAAATGCAACGGATAAAACCATATTCTAGATGCAATCTGCTAAAATAAACTGAGGCTTTTGCTTCAGAATGGCTTTTCCCCCTTTTTGCAATGAGATTGGAGGTTGGCCAACCAGGAACCATAATAAGACAAGCTTATCATCATCCAAATGAAAATTAATCAACTACAGCTACTAGTCTGAAAGAGAAACAGCTCTGCATGCCTATGGTTCTGCTTCACAAACATGTGTAAGATAAAGCAATCTGCTAAAATAACTGAGGAATTCGCTTCAGAATGGTTTTTCTCCCTTATGTGATGAGATTGGAGGTTGACCAACAGAATCTTATCAGCATTTGTAATCTATATATATAAGCAAAAGAGGAGTACCTCGGGAATGGAAAGAATGGACACAAGAATATTCAACATGAAACATATTGCATGCTGTAATCCATCAATCTCTTTCCAATCATAAAGTCTGCTGATGTACAGTTTCTGTCCACAGAAGAAAACAACATTTAGATTTACTATAGAAAAAGCGCAAAACTAAAACGAAGAATGAATGTCAGAGTAAAATAAGTTGCAGCTACCTCTAATGCTGATGAAGTTGTACAAATAATTCGAAATATCATGTTGTGGATGGAAGAATCAGAAAGTATGATATCTTTAATATTTCCACCAATCTTTGTAAGGTAAGGCACAGATATAATGCTTATCTTCAGTACTTCAAGCACCTGTATGATGGATACATATTAAAGCGATGAGTGTTTCAAGCAAAACTATCTATTTATGAGACTAAAAACCATCGAATGCAGTTAATCAGAAAGAAACCAAAAAAACTACTGCTTTGCAAACTCCCGCCTTTCAAAATACACAACACTTTCAGCATTCGAGTGAAACCAGGATCCGGGAGTCATTTTCAAACTTAAAAGCCTACTTACTGACAGTTGCAATCATAGTTCAAGACAATTTACTCTACAAAGAAGTAGAGCATGATACTTCTTGTCACAAAATTCTATCATTTCTTAAATGTAGCATTTAGACATATTTACAACTAAAATTTCTTTTGGATTTAAGAATCCAAGACCAACTGTTCAATGTAATATTTGACTAATAAGGCATGAGCATGACACAGAAAAAGGTACACTAAAAAATGATGAAGCTTCAAAGCTGTGCTAAATTTTGGAAGAAATTCAATGAAAATTTGTTAACATTGGCGACAAATTTTCATATTCTGACTTACTAAATAGAGAGCAGAAGGAAAAGAGCAGAAACCAGACAAAAAAAGTAAAGAAAACATGAGACGAGTACATACTTTCAGTGTCACATTCCATCGATCATGTTTCACCTTATACTTCCAGTACTCATGATTCACAAAGACATACTGCAGACAGAACATGACAAGAGCATGGACGAAATCATTTTCTACACCAGCTTCAAGAAGCTGTACAGTAAACTCCAGAACTGCAATGTCACGAGAACAAGTATGAAATCAGTGTACCTAATGGTAGCAGAAATATGAGTAATTAGAGAAAAAAATAATAGAACCAAGGGAAAAAATATAAGGAGCAAGAACATGTCGTGGATAACAACATAAAAGGAAATTAGCAATCAGAAATCAGGAATCTTCAACATGGTTCTAGTATACTATTCTTTGAAGGTTGTTATTCATGTTCTCCCATAAACGTATCCCGAACATAACCCAACAAAGAAATCGTGGAGAACAGGTAGGAAATCAATGTTATTTGAGAATTTTTCTGCTTCCAGCAAGCAAATGTAACATGTTTCCGGATGTATCACAATCAAAAAGTCAAACACAGACCGAGCAGAAAAACATTAGTGTATAGTGTACACCAATAAAGTCCATGATGATGCAAGTTCATCCAAAAACAATAGTTTTTCTTCAAAATATTTTTTAGTCACTTACGATCTTTTTATTGAAGGAATATCCACTTACTATCACTTTTAAAGTTTTAAGAAAAATTTAACTTTAAAAGTCCCACCTTTATGTAATTAACTTTTGAAATTCCAAGCCTTCATTTATCCTACTAAAGGTCCAACCTTTGCATGATATTTTATTCTAAAGTTTCTAAATGACCTCTAACCAATCAAATACAATGCTTCATTAAAAAAAGGAAGTCATGTGTCACGTTTTCATTTGTTTATAATTTTATTAAAAAAAACTTTCGAAAAAAGAAAAATAAATAAATAAAAGAAAAACTAATAAATAAGAGAGAAGGGAAAAAAATTTTAAAAATCAGTCCCTTCCCTTTCACTGTACATCCGCCCTCCCCCACCACCACACACCGTACTTTCGCCACCACGGCACCGCCTCACCCCCACCCTCCCTTTTCCCTGTGCTACTCCTTCCCCTGCGCACCCTCACCCCTTCCTTCCCCCACTCATAAAACCCAACCCCTTCAAATTGGGGCAAATTTTCATTTTTATAAAATTTTATTTTTATTAATCTATGTTTCCTTGATTCCATAAACGTTTTTTATTTTTTTTATTAATTTTTTGTTTAAAATTTTATTTTTTATTTTTTCTAATTCCAGAAAATAACCAGTTGTAGATGTTGTTGGACACATTGACATAGGTTGAAAGGATGAAATAAACGCTATAATTCACTTAATTCACATAAACTTAATAGGACAGGAACAAATTCGACAAATGTAAGCACAAGCAATTTTGCTTACTCAACAAAGAAAAAGAATAAAACTCGACAATTTGACACGTGTGCATGTTTGTGTGCGCACGAGAGAAGGAGACCAGAACAAAGTTTTGATACCTGAAGTAGTCAAGGGACAGCCATCATGGTGCTCACAATCAATCAAAAGCATCTTCGCAAGTCTTCCAGAAAGTAACCATGAACCACTAGTATAGAAAAAGAAAATCAAAAAAATCAATTCATTTTTCATTCACAATTCATTCAAAATACAATAAATTGTACTCCCTCCTATTCTACCCATTAGTCCCATTGATTTTTTTTTTTCACTATTCACTTATCACTCTTAATTTGTATTTTATTCTTAATCTATAAGTTAAAACAGTCATGTAGGATTTTGTTTGATTTGTCTCAATACAGAGATTATTGATATCTACTTTTAAAAATTTTTAATTAAAAACAATTCCATATGTGTATTTAGGGGAGAAAATGATATAAGACAAGCTTGAGTATTGTTGAACCCATATTAAACTTGAAAAACTTATACGTGAGCCCAACTTTACTCGAAAAGTCGCAAGCTAGAACAATAAAAAATTAAATGGAGCACTAAATCCAAATTTTGAGCTCAACTAAAGCGTGAATAACTCAAACCAGCTATAAGCTTGAACTTAGGCTTAAATCCAAACCTTACAGAGAGCATGAAATGGGTATTATTATTTTACTGTGAACGATTATACTGGCCAGAGGCGGATGTGGACAGCATATGTTCACAATTTACAAATAGTTGAAGTCATTTAATTTAGATACTGAGTCATATGGACAATTGAGGTTTTAATAGCTTCAACATGAAGTGGTCTCATTTTAAGCCATTAAGGAAGAAGAATGTATTCAACCTAATTGTTAAGTGGAAAAGGGATTAAGCACCAACCTCAGCAAACCATTGTTCTTATCACCGAATATACTAGAGTTTAAGGACAGATCAAATATGTTCATCTTCATAACAACAGCACTCACATGTGATGGCGAGCTGAATAACAACGGCAACAAAAATAAAGTTAAATCTCATAAAAAAGCATGATATTAGGTTTGAACCAATCTTTATATGCAAGGTAAGAAAAACATAAGTTACAGATTATATGTATACCACTTCATCATCTTTGCCAGAATCTTGACACACATGGACATGGCTAAGACACTACCACTATAAGGTGACAGGTTTCTGACAAGGTTGCACAAGACCTCAATCACATCAATCCTGCAATGAAACAAACATTGACATTAGAAAATGGATCAGTACAAATGAAAATCTTAATAGAGATTAACAGCAGATTCGAGCTTGGGCAGAAAAATACCAAATATCACCCTCCATTTGCTCAACACCATAGTTAATTTGAAGACGAAGTGACTTGCCAATATTTATCATGGAAAAACACACACCCTTAAAATTGTAAGGACAACATAATGTCAGAACAAAAACATTGCAGGTAACAAGGTATGCAGCATGAAAATATAATTTGAACTTGAATAATTCTCCTAGATAGAGGAAGAATAGTGTTCCAATTAACATTTTTTATATTATATAGTATATACGCAGCATAACTCTCATTCAACTCATGCATTCATGATACCAGCTGATACATCTTACTATTACAGAAGGATGCATTCATGTAATTCCCATTATTCTCCAACTGAGCAGACGAAAGATAACGCCTGACCTTTCAATAGCCTTGTTCAGATACACGATTGGACATTCATTGAGGATTGATTCTACCATGAGCCAACAAACAATTGTGGGATCTAAAAAGACCCAAATAGAGGGGTATTACAGTCTTGACTCTTGTCTAAGGTAAGCATGATTGCATTATATGATGAGGAGCTCCTAATAGTAGAATGCTCAGCAAGATCATACATTTTACACACCTCTTTTGCTTACTCACAATAAGGAGATGCATGGCATACAATTTGCAGTATATTTGGGAATAGAAGGATAAAATCTTAAGTCATAACATTACTTGCATCAGAAATTGGCCGCATAGGAAACTCAAAACTCATTTAGTAATTCACCTGATTAAAAACCAAAAGAAAAGGTGCATACCATGTTGAATGATACAACTCGACTGAAAAGGTCAAGGATCACAAGAACCTCTTCATTGCCATTCAATTCCAGCACCTGAGCTAAACGCAGAAGCAATACAATCATCCCAGACTGTTTATACTGCAAAGTAGTGACACAAATGTCAGCGCGATAAGAAAGAATCTAGTGTCTAGTAACAAAAAAAACCTAAGTTTACAACAGCACTTATTTGCGTAAAAATTTCATATTACAAGAATGAATGACATAGTACATAAATTAAATCAAATACAAATGATAGAAACTTTCATCTTGCATCAAGTTACCAATCCCCAACTCCCTACATAAGAGTGAAAATATGTTTTAAACTGATGTTTATTACTGCCTTCCAAATCAATGTTTCCATCCTCACTTAATTTTCTAATAATAAAGTGGCTGTCCCAATCTCTCTCTGCTTTTTGACTGTTCCTTCCACTCAATCACCATTAATCTCCACTCTCCCGTAATTGTGAACTCCAAATTTGAACAACGGAGAAGAAGCATATTCACCTTATTTTTCTACTTTACGAGACTGACTTGCCAAATATAGAAAAAATAAAACAAGCAAAATAGCGTGTTTGATTACCTCCCAGCGTACAAGAGCAATTTTTTCATCAATCATTCTAAGAATACGACCACGGGTTTTGCTTGGAATATATAAACCTTCCACGGTCGGAATCTGCAATGGCAATTGTGTCTCAATTATAGGAGATGCCCCACCATCCAATATCTCACTATCAATTTCAAGCAAAGATGATATTCCAACAGATCTCTCCAAAAAATTGTACCTGTTGACATGAATAAACAAGAATGCTTAACAGTGATGAAAAACGAAATGAAGGACCAATTGTTTATGACAAATTAAAAATAATTGAAGTAATGGTTGCTAGGTTAAGGACCTAATTAGGACTAAGGAGTAAGGGGTGGGACTCCATAGGAGGGTTCAAATCACAGAAGCCAAAAGCCAAAAAAAGTATTGGTATAGAGTAAAAATGACTAATCTGGAATTCAAGAATTGTTGAATAGGTTTTTTTTCAGTTTGATGTTCCAAAAAAAGTATATTTATTAGATAAGTTACTTTCGATCTGTACAACGAAGTAAAATTTAATTTATTGCTTGTTATTCAAACATGTATTTATGTAAATAATTTTTTATTATGTATTTTCAAGGGAGAATGATAATAAGAAAAGGACTCATCTACATTTTTTAGATGCAGAGTTAAAATTATTTTACTTTAGTAATTTCTGATTTGTAATATAAAAATTAATATCACAAAACGCATGAGAAGTCGAAGCCCACCAACTAGGAAAAAGACACAGGTTCTTTCTTGAAAAGAGAGTAAATATTGGGCTATTTATTTTAAAAAATTTCCAAAATCTAGCACATAAGGTTATAACTTCACCCATCCCTACCCTCGAAACTTGGAAAATAGATAAAAACAGACAACATAGGCTCACTTGAAAGAAGGTGGGAGGCTAGGAGCAATGCCATGAGCTGAGCAGCATAATGTAATGGAATGGTTTTGAGGCCACTACAAGGTTATGGTATCGGTTGTATAGGCAACTAATGTGGGGTTTATAGAGTAAATGAGTTCTCTCACCTACTATGCAAGTCTTTTGGGTGAGATCTCTTGTTTATTCCATAACAATGGTGTCAAAGTCGGCTCAGAGTGGTGGCCGATGGAGTGGTGACCTAGGTTAAGCCAACCATGACCAACTTAGTCGTGACCAACGAGGATCCAACTCGAAGTGGAGACCTAGGTAAGACTGCAGTCGTGACCAATGAGGATGTTGGAACTTATGGGGGTTCAAATGTAATGGGATGGATTTGAGGCCATTACAAGATTATGGGACTTTGTCCCACATTGGTTGTATGGGAACTAATGTGGAGTTTATAGAGTAAATGAGAAATCTCGCCTACTGGGCTAGTCTTTTGTGTCTCTTGTTTTATTCGATAACACGTACTTTCTTGGTGAATAGCCCCACCACATTGTCTCTTAATTAGCCTCATATCAGGTTTGAACTATAAACTAGAAATTTCAATTTCTGGGTAGTTTTGAGAAAAGGAAGAACATACAAGCTGAATAGAAAATTATAGCCGATAATATCAACAGCAGAAAATTAAAAAAAATAGCTACAAAGGCTTGATCTCTCCAAAAAAGCTAAATTACAAGTTTCTAATTCTTTCCCCTTTTAACACATTGAGCGTTTATAGGCTCATTTCCAGCCTTCTACAATACAAATTTCCCTTTTGACAAGTATATATTCTCTAGTAGAAATCTGGCCTGAGCATATTCTACTAAGCATCTTTTTTGTATCAACATTTGCCTTTCTCACTGGCTTGCTTCCTCCTTTTTATTTTCATGTTCATTTTCACGTGCCCTCTTTACAGATGGTGTGGTCATCTTTAGGTGAGTCTTACATAAACCAGGGTCTAGAAAATTTACAGTTCACGTGTTGCTCAAGAAAAATCAATCAGCAATACGAAATGAATTTAATAATAGTGTCATGGGTAGCTAATTTGAGCATCTATAAACTTTGATCCAAAAAGATTGCTGCATGTAGTAAACAAAGAGGAGGCAGTGTGTCAACTAGACAATTTACTATTTTTAATGGTGGCAAGTCAACCTAAAACTTTCTTTGAACAGAAAGCAGTTAATGAGCAAACGTCGGGCAAGAACGCCTTAAAGACCCCAAAAGTAGAAAATATGATTGATGTTCAATAGGCATCCTCATTGTAGAGTTTGGCCATTGATGCTCCAACATGCTTTACTAACATGAAGTATGAGAATATACTAAACCCACAAAAAACAAACGGCAACAATTGTGACAATTTTATCTGGAAGCAGCTTGGACCACACATCACAAAAAAATAGAGAGAACCACAAACATCTATAATCATCAGTAAAAGGAAATAATTTACTCACGCACACTCCGCCGGCCAGCAACCCTCAGAAAGTGCTGATAAAAAGCGAGTGAACTCAACAGTTCTATATGGAAATTCAACCTCCAAGTTGCAAAGAAGACACCGAATAGGACCATCAACAATGCTGCCCTTGTCCCAGAATTGAACACAAAGTGACTCCTGCAACATTAAATAGCGAAGCAGTTTAGCAAATGACAGATATAGCAATTACATCATAACTATCGAAGGAATAACAAGTTAATGTCACCTGCTTTTACTAGAGTAAAAAAACCTTATTACTGACACCTTTGGCAGATTATTACATTACTCCCAAAAGTTTTTACCGACTCCCATGTGTTTGTTCAAATGAACTTTCTGGAATTTATTGGTAAGATCTTAATCTTACACTTTAACATGATTTTATGGATTCTGAATGACTAAAGTAGTTTTGGCTGATAAAAACTGATCTTCAAAAAGTTAAATAGTTCTTTGAAGTTGGAGAGGCCAAGACCTAAATGTACAGAAGTAGGATACAAACCTCTCCTTTGTAGATCTCACATAAGGTGGTCAATATTAGTTTGAAAGTATCATCTTCCAGCTGCAAGAGAGTAAACATAAAGATGAAACTAAGACATGTGTCATTTGTTTAAGGAGTGTCTCCGAAACTCCAACCCCTCACCAGTCAACCCAAATGAAAAATACCTGGATATTAATTTCATATGATGCAATAAACGCAGAAATGAATGTCCTCAATATACTTCGGTAACCAGCAACAGGTCCCTTGAGCAAAAGACATTCAAAAACCATCAGAAACCCTATTATAAATTATAGATGAAAAACACAAACAGCAACTATGACAATTGACAAGTCAATAGAGAAGTTATATGTTGATTTGGTTGCGGTAAGAAAGAAGAGCAAGCGAAGCATCTGAATTCAATTGTACAAAAGAGGATGTTTTCATACTTCATAGGCATATACTGCACAACTACGTTCATATATATAATCTTTAGTTAAGTTTAAAGATCAAAATAAATACAACAGAGACAAATAAATAATACTCCCTCAGTCACATAACTTTTGTAACAAGTACAATATGTGAGCAACCAAAGACAAGAAAGGATATGAATGTTTTATGGGGAAGTGGGAGAAATGTATAGACAAGATAAAAATAAGTTAAATGTTTGGATGAGAATTAAACAAAGAGTACATCATGGCCAAAACAGGAAATGTAGCAAAATGTAGCAAAAGTAATAAGACATGTAACAAAACTAATAGGACAAACTAAAAAGTAAAATAAAGCAAAACTGTGGGACAGTGGGCGTATAGAACATAGCGCAAATATAACACTGCAGCGCATCGCATCAGCCGCGTGGAAAAGGTTTTTGAAAACAAAAACGTATTTTCTGCCTTGTAAAGGTATAAAAAAATTCGCGTTTCGACCATATCAAGGGATACATCATGTTATTGACCGACATTTAGGTATTACGATACATACATCACCGTTATGTCACCGCAATTGCGTCTATTACCACATTTTTCCACTAATGATATTAGACTGCAAGCAAACTAGAGTTTCATTTACAAAAAACTATCAAGGTTTGAAATAAACTGAGATTGCGATGGACATGAAATTGAACGGGTGTAGAAGTAGAGAATACGGATAATAAAGGGTATTGAAACTATGGCAGGATGAGAAATGTATTGCAAGCCTCTAAGAGGCTTGTTCTCACCTAAGAATTAAGAGCTCATTACAATAGTTCTCCACAAACCCTAACAGTCCCCCTACACAACTCTCTACATCACTATATATATACATAGAGGGGATCCACAATAATAGAAATACTAATCTAACAACTCTAACCACATGAGTCATATTATTATGCATCGTCCAAACAAACACTTTGTCCTGAAGGTGGGAAGAATGTAGCCCGGGTCATGACAATGGACAGGAAAAAATACTATTGGAATTGGGTGATAATCTCCAATTAGAGCCCAATAAGTTCGTGCGTCATATTTTCCTATCAGAATTTTATCCACCTCCATTAAATTGTCACAATTTTCAGTACTTTTAAAACCTAATTTTAACCTTGAGTACTACATTCAAATCAATGTGTTGCACAGGTTTTAAGGCACAAAATAAGAGGAGGAAACAAGTTGGAAGATGACTATCAAAGGGAATTACTTACATCAGAATCATTCAACACCTCACTTCGCAGAATTTCTAGGAAAAGATTCAATGAACCAGACTTGAAGGCTTGACGAACATATCCAACATGGTCAATTTCCTGCAGAAGTCATGTGTCAATGTGCTTACACTATGATATGGCAGCACAAACAAGTCTGTCATATGAGCTTACCGTTAGCTCACTATTCTCCTCTTTACCAGGAAGCGACATAAGCAAGCAAAGAAAAACAGCCCAAGCAAGGATCAATGGACCCACTTCTTTGGTCTCATAAATATCAAAACTACAGATTACTGAATCCATAGCTATGATATCACTTGAGGAAAACACAAAAGAGCTATCCCTGCACAATAGTCAAAGCACAAAGAAGGTTACTATCTTGTCTCAATATTGTAATTACATTGAACGAGGACAAAACCAAGAGTTGTAGCCATTGAAACTCAAGCTATTATAAGTTATAACCCTAGAGCACTATTCATAAAAGAGCAGCCTTTATATATAGCAATAGAAATAATATGCAGCAGCTAATTCTACAAGAGATCCAGAAGTAAATTCAGAATTCAACAGTAGAAGAGGCTGGCAAGAAATTTTAGAATACCTCCATCACTAGATCAAATGAAACACTTATTAAAAAAAGTAAGAACTTTTAAATATGCATGCAACCAATATCCATTTATTGATCCTAAAACAGTTTCAAGAGGCTACATATATTTAGACAAGCCAAGCGGCCCAAGCCTACCAATGAAGGCAAACGAGCTACAACAGTTAACCTGAGTGGCTGAATCGGGGCATTTTATTTATTTTGACGCTACTCTGTCACTCAAAAGTTGAGGAGTTTGCCAAAAAGAAATTATTCTTTTACCCAGGTTCACCAAATGTCAATAGAGAAACAAACATAAAAACAAGAGAAAAGAAAGTTTTTTATTAAATGTAAAATATCCGCATTTTCCCTTATACACACTCACAGACCCTAAGAGATATGTTAAAAGACACATTGTCACAATTAGGTTATAATATACCTTGTGGTATATGTTCTTCCACTTTAAAATGCCAAGCAAGAAAAAACAACCTTCTGTTTTTTGCAATTCTATGGTAGCTACCATTTACCAGAACAAAAGAACCAGTGTATCTAGTTCCAAAACAATAAGGGACCTCATAGAGGATTAAAAAAAAACATCCTCTTGGCAATGGCTATATAGTGCAGCATAATGTCTCATTATAGATAAACTAGTCCAGTATTTAATGTTTACTCAATTCCCTTCACGAAAGCAATAAAATTACTCAGAAAGATTTCTATCCACCTTGAAACAAAAGACTAACAGCTCTCAGAATTTTGCAATCACATTAAAATGAAAACTTGCCTAAAGGGAATTTCATCATGTATCATCTGAAGAAGACTCTCAAAGTTTAAGGTCTCCATAAGAATCAACAGCATCTGAATTCTAGAACGATAACAATATTTACAGGCTTCGGAAGATACCCCCAGCTTAACAAAGTTTGAGGACCCAGTTGTCATATTCTGCAACAATAGCAGGTAAGTAAAAAAAAAAAGGACTACAAACTTTTGCGCATCATATACACTGAGCAATAATAGAACCAGGAAAGAGTGTACCTTATACAGAAGGCACAGCGCCTTCCATTTGGTAGCATTACACGTTGAGAATGACTCATAATATAGAAGAAACAGAATATCCAAGACCAAATTAACTTCAATCAGCATCTCTTCAGCCCATAAAACCAAAAGATCTACATCCTGGATATCATATCCATCAACAACATAATAATGAGACATAGTATCCTTGTCGTAAATAAGTCATAAAAACATCTAGGTAACTGAAATAGCAAAATATGAACCATCAGATAACCCATTAACTAGGAATGCTAGGACCTTCTTAAATAAAATCTAGTATACACTTGGAAAAACAATAATTGGTTTAATCTTCCTTAACCCAAAATGGATCATTCTCAGAAACCACAGCAATGATAGTAGAATTCAGTCCCAACAATAGCCTACAACCATTAGAACCCGTAAAACAATCCTTATAAAAGAGCTAATAAAACCATCGGAATGATAAAACTTATCCTCAGATCCGCGCATGGTAAAAATAGCACATGCATTATCCTCCCTAAAACACTCTACAAACATTCGTCATCAATACTTGTAACTACAGATCAACAAAGCCCTCCAGCATAAATACACATGCAATTGCGTTTCCATTCTCAAGTCACAAGTCTCCAGAAAAATTAAGTCTTTGGTTAACCTTTTTCACTACATCAAAAATTAGGACATTGTCTATGTCCAATAAAGATCCATATCAAGACTTTAACTTAATAATTGCTAGAGTCATCAAATACAAAAGATGAATCTTAAGAAGATTGCTCGACATCAAGAATGCAACTATTGCATTACTTTAGCTCAATAGATTAGGCTACACGACAGGCACAACTATTGGATTACAAGATAATAAAATAAAAGAACCCTGTAGAGTCCAGTACTCCAATCAACTAAATAATTTCACAGTCATGCTTAGCTCTGTTAAAAACCGTCTAAAATTCATACAACACTAATGCCAAAGCATTAATCTCAAAAAATGAAACTTTACAAAGCTATAGGACATAATGATCTAAACAGTACGTCCAACTGAACTGTGCAAAATAAAGCTTTAACTATCATGCCACAGGCCCACATCATACCATGTGCTGAGGATAACTGGATGACAGATGTTTGTCCATGATTGATATCAAATTGTCCTCAACACCACCAGAAATGAGCTTGGACACCTCATGCAATACAGCTTTTCCTGCTTCAGCAGCTGAATCAACATTCACTGAACAAGGAACCAAAAACTTAATACTATCATATTACAGTTATGTCTGCTGATATATACTAACCACAATAAAGTCATCACACACGCCAATATAAGAAGGTAGACAAAGTAAATACAAGGGGAATAAACTTAACCTGAGATCAATATTAACAAGACTAAACAACATTATTGAGCTTAGGGTGAATGTTCAAACTTTAAATTATGGTTAGAGACAGAGCAGCAAGAAACCTTAACCGAGTAGCTTGAGATTTAAACTCACATGCATAGATAATCATCTGGCGAGCACATTTCAGCAAGCATTGTCTTTCGGTATAATACTGCAACACTATCTTCAAATAAGACAACATTAACGAGAGAATAATTAGCTTGTGCATGCTGCTTAACTTATGCAGTAAGAGTCAACATGATAGTTTGGCTCTATTAAGTGAAGAACTACCATTAGATTGTTTACGTATTGAAATTCCAAAGTTGTTTACAATTGAAAAAGGAAAGCATAGTCCATGAAACAACAATATGAGTAAAAACTGAAAGGTAAGAGAAGTAGAAAAAGACGAAAATAATACTGAAATAGAAGAGTTAACAAAAAGTTTAAGGGTTGACAGTAGCCTCTGCCATCGGCCAAAGTAGCAGCAAAGAGGAGTAGAGAATATGATATAAGGTGAGTAATGATGATGTTAAGCTATAATACAGTCTACAAACAGTGTGCAAGTGCAAAAAAGAGCTTGGTACATCAAAATTATGCGCCAGAAAAATAAGCAAATTTGAAACTATTCAGGCAATTAAAGCTCCTAAAATCTCCTGAGATTTAAGTTGCCAAAATAAAAAATTTCCTGTGAAACCGGTCAGGTATGAGGCTGCTAAAACATCGTCACGCTTCTTTCTTCTTTTTATTTCTTTTTCTATGCCCCAGTATGCAAAAACAATGCTGAAGAACACCAGAGTGTCAGGCATACATGGATGGATTGACACATAACTCATAGCATAACTCAATAACCAAAGTAGGCCAGTCTCATACGCTAAGTTCAACAACAACTCAAAAATCAAAGTCCAAGATGAATATAACAAGAAAATTTAGCAAAAGAAATAGGAAATATACATACCTTATGAAGAAAACCTTGTATGATGCCATCAACCAAGGCAGTTTTCTGATCCATGGAGCTTTCAACTATTATGTATGATTGAATCTCATCTAAGCACTGCATGTAATAGAAATGTTTTCATCTCATTCAATGAAGAATTTCATCAGTAAATACACAGCATGAAAACTTGAACATATCTAAAATCATCAGAGTACTCTCCAGGCTAACAGAACATGAAAAGCAAGAATGCAAAAGGCTTCTAATTATGCAATAAGGAGAATGAGACTTAAATTTTCCCATTTACATTTTCCCCAAAAAGCTCAAAAAGCTCTCATGGGAAGTTGGGTTGGAGAGACTCAATGGCAATGAAGGGGTAGTATATAGTAACTAGTGTTATGGCTATATTTGTCCTACTCTAACCTTCTTTGTTCTTCACAAAGTCTAATCCCATCCATTACCATTTGGGAAGGTGGTATCAGAGGTAATAGAATATCATGAAGAAAATACATGTTGGTGGATGCAACTTTCATTACCATGGATATGAGTATATGACATAGCGCATATCATCAAAATTAACACTAAAACTTATTCCTATTACCACAATTTAAGAACATTTACCAAACGGGACGTACAATCATCTAAGGTATTCCACGATGAAAGCACACTTCTTCAATAGTCTTTCAAGAAAAAAATGCTACCTAGGTTTATAACCTAAAATTATAAACCGTTAAAGTAAACAAAAGATTTTTCAAAAATCGCATTCTCTCTATCATTGATTTGAACCAACTCTTGATGTCGTACATGCTAGAAATGCAACTTATGCAAACTAATGTAATTCCTATTTGCTAAGGCACATGTGACATGACATTAAGGTTGAGGCAGGGATTTCTTAGGGCAAAGTCCAGCCATGGCCACTTAGAATTAGGCAAAACATAACATATACATGGTGTTTTGCCCACAAATTATTGTAGGAAATCATTATATATATATATATATATATATATATATATATATATATATATATATATATATATATATATATATATATATATATATATATATATATATATATACAAGTGCAAACTGTGTTTAAGTGTGAACCGTGCGAACCTTGTTATTTTTTGGTAGAAAAATGTAACTAGTATTTTTTTTGTGTGTGGAATTTTTATGGTTGAAAAGTAACACTTTTGAAAAATGTTACTTTTTGGCAAAAACATGTTACTTTTCAACCATAAAAATCAAGAAAAAAAATAGTAACATTTTTTTTTACCATAAAGAACCAAGTTCGCACTATTCACACTTAAACATAGTTCGCACTTGAACTTCTCCATTAGAAAAATGTTTGCGAAGTGATGGTACGATAGAAACTGATTTTCCACGATAGTTAGTTATTTAAATTCCCTTGTCAAATCAAACAAGGGATTAGAGGGAAAATAATTTCCCCGAAACCTAAACACCCCCTGAATTCAAAAATTCAGCTTGATAACTTGAAGTCTACTAAATCATAGTAACATCTATCTTTAAAATTTAATACCAGCAGAATGCATCATTTTTAACAATAATGCGACCCATAAAATCAGTAAACTAAAACATAATTGATAGTCTTCAAAGACAAAGAAACAAGAAATACTTCAGCTAACTACATCAGCATAAATCTGTTGAGTCGTCATGCCGCCCCAGAAAAGAAAGTTCCTTACTTGAAAATAAATTCAAAACAGTATCCGAACTGAGAAGGAACAAGAAATTCTACATTATAACAAAACAAATAACTAAACTTATGAATTAAGAAAAACATTACCGCAATTGAACTGAGTTTCAAAGCCAGCTCTTTAAATTGAGGTTTGATAATCAACTTATGCAAACCGACATTAACTTGGGCAGAATTCAACGCCATTTTCGACGATTCACTCGGAGGTTTAAACTTATTTAATGTATTCAAGAACCAATCATGATTCTCCTTCAACTTATCAACCTGGAAAACAAGTATAAATAAATAAATAAACCATTGTTAAGTCAAGAAATTCGAACATTTTCCCCAAATGTTGGATATGAATAAAAGGGAAAGAGGAAGTACCAACGAAGGAGAAGTGTCGGAAGAGAGAGTGAGATTTTCAAGGTCGGTTAAGGGAAGAGAGAAAGAGTCGAACCAAAGGGAAGAGTCGACTGAGGTTGTAGAATTGGACGCCGCCATTGGAGAGTGGAAAAGAAGCAGTGAAACTAGGGCTCCGCCGCTTATGTGGAGTGAAGTCGGTGTTTTTGAGCCGGCGCTTTTGATGCTTCAAGTTAAGAGGAAAAAAAAACCGAGGCACACCACCGTACTAGTTTATTGTTAACGCTCTCATTTTGTTTTGTTTTTGAAAATACGACTCCGTTGCTGGGGCGCCTGCTTGCTAAAAATCATTCTTTGATATATACTTATAACTTATGTATTATTGGGTTGATTCTATCTTTATATTGGATTTTGATTTCTACTCACGAGAATTCGGAGTTATGAATTTTATCTCTAGTTGATTTGTTGGTAAAGATCAATGCGATAATATAATAGATATCAAAATTGGATATCATCAACTGCATCAAATTCAATTTTTTGATCAAGACTACAACATATCGAAATACTCCCTCGTAGAAGGTTGTACAAACAGCGATGTGAAAGAGGATATTCAGAATTGTCGGATCTTATACACAACAATCGTGATTTTGTTAATTTTAAATTATACTCCTATTTGGTTAAAGTTGTTATATACTTGTTATTTTTATCTCTAATGTAAATGTCGTATGACTCTTTATTAATGAATCAAATTTTATTAAAAAAATTAAATTTTTTCAAGTATTTCAACTTTGACGAAATCGAAAATTCCAACAATTGATTCCATTGCACAAAAGATCACTCGATAAGTTAGTACAAATTTTATAAAAGGGCAATGATGTAACTAATTACAAAATGAGATGTACTCATTTTAGAATTAAATCAACAAAATGCAAAAGTCTTATCAAAATAATTTGACTCAAATGATTAACAATCCATAAGATAATCAATTAGTCTCCTGAGAGACCGTCTTTCTGATTGACGTCTCTCAGACCCAATCCACTAAAGCTTACTGCCTACATTTACTCTATATTTTTCCTAATGAGGCAACTCAATAGAGATTTTTCCTAATGGGCCAACCCAATTAGAGATGACCTCTCAAAAAGACCGTCTCTCACAAGAATTTGTGATAATATATTATAAAGCCTTTATCCAACTCTAAATAGTCGGAAATAGTCATAAGACTAGAAAAGAAATCAAATACTACTTTAAAATTTAAATAGTCAGAAATAGCAGTTAAATTGTCAAAAAAATGCAAAGTTTCAAAAATAATCCTTATATTTGGAACTGTAAGATTTGTAAGATAAGTTATGATGGGAGAGCTAAAGAAACTCATTATCGACTAACTCACAAAAAAATCACAATTTTGGGTTCCATGGACATTCTACACTAGAAAAAGTAGTCTTTTCTGCTCTAACAAAATTAAAAGCCGATGAGTTACATAAGACTACAATGGACAACAGTTCTTTGCACCCATGTCAGGCATTTCACTTCTTTTTCTTTAGCTTGTTGGCTTGTGATTGGGTGTATGCGGTTCCCTGTATTAGCCAAGCAAATAAAAAGTTAATTAGCTGTCATTCATGCAACCCATGAGAATTCCATGATTAGTAACAATGTACCTGGAGCCATTCATCCGTTGAAGAGTCGATTGAACGAGTTCCGACTTCCACCTTAGGTGCCTTCTTAGATTTCTGCGTCACATGTCCATAAGGATTATATAAGATTGTAAGCATGTTCAAAACCAAAGTCGCAGCACAAAAGAATAGCACATGGAGTACATGACTACGGGTGAAAGAAAGGTACGATTGAGAGGGAAAAAAAAAAGATGAGAGAAAGATTTACAAAAACTCAGCATAATGTGACAGATCAGTTGTGAAAAAAAAGAGATAAGAACAGTTGAACACATGAAAAGGAATTTACCTTTGAAAAGCGTTGTAATTGACCGTGAATCCACAAACCAAGAGCAGCAACAAGAGCAATAGCAAGCATAACCAAGAAAACAGTCTCAATGGTCAAGAAGCCACTGGCCTCAACAACTTCAATGGTACCATTGTAGAAAGTGCTCTGATAAGGAGTCTTGTCAATCTCATAGACAATTGTACCAACAAGGTCAAATGATCCGGGCTGCAAAAGAAACGTCGTACCATTAATTTTTCAGCCACAAGATGACTATTTCCTGTAATGGAATTCTACAAGCAAACGTACTTGATAAAAAGAAGGATAACTTGAAACTTGAAAGTAAAATTGTCGCTTGAAATACCTGCAAGTATTTGCTGACAGCAAATATGTAGGGGAAAGTGGCTTGAGCTGATGGAGGAACTGAGGCATTGTTAAATACCTAAAATGAAGGGGAAAAGAGCCATTGGAACAAAATATGGGTAGCAAACTAGAGCAAAAAAAAATTGACGATCTCCTAGCCAAACTACACCAGGGTCTGGACAGCAGATTAACATGCAAAGATACCAGGAAAATCAACGTAAACAGCTTATTAATATAAACTTCGAATCAACAGCAAAATAAGTTCCAGCAAATTTGTACAAGCTCATCTGTAATGCACCTACTTGCACAAATTAATAAAGATTATAAATATAACAAAAATCATCACTCCACATGTAAGAATGTACACCTGCTACAGAACACAACTAATTTTATGAATGACCGATGCATGCATATTCATTTTCCTAAGCTAATTCACAGCTCACATTTTACTTGCCTGACCACTTTTGCTAAGGAGAGATACGGCGACAGCTCAAATTTGTCACTTTCCATTTTGATGCACACCACACCTCGGGACAAATTTAAGCACCAATATTGGGACATAAGCACATTTTTCTCAATGAAAAATGTGCAGTTTTTCTGTTACACAGATGGTCCACAATTTAACACGCCTTAGAGGGTATGGTCTCAAGTTTTTGTTCAGTGGTCCCCAAATGCTTGTCTCATAATTATTTAGTTGGGTTTGTTTTAAGCATAGACATCTATCACTCCTAGTCCTAGACGAATAAACAGTAAAAAAATTACAGTAATTCTGTATCAAGTAGTAAACATTTCCTGTTCGCAGATTTAAAGTAACTCCCTCCCTGAGCAAACTTTTCTCAACACTTCGCAGCTAGAGTCAATAATTTATGCTCAAGTATTTTACTGCCATCAGTTTCATGTTGGACACTTTCTTACCAATAAAATTTGAAAGACAATAGTAGCTTTCTCTTGCTTATTCCATAATGAAACAGCCCAGCCCCGTTAACCATCCCTCTTCCCAACACATATGTGAAACATATAATGAAGGTAAGATATTAGTCAAAAGATATCAATAAAACATAGACAGTACCAACAGAAAGTATAGCATAAGTAGGTTATCAACATAGATACAAACACCAGTCCTTGGAATGACATTAAAAATTCAATTGAATAAGCCTTGATACAGCATGAAGTCACAGCAAATATTCAAAGACATCATACTCAAATGCAGAAAAAATTTCATAAAAGGCATATATTATACACCATAAAAACTCTAACAGACAGTTCCTTTATCTCAGAAAATAGCCAAAAAAATCAGATATAATGATGATAAATCAAACATTTGCCGATTACAAAAGTTTGAAGCACGGAGCACCTTCATAAAAGTCAACAACGAAGATCAACAGCTCTATTGGTTTCTTTAATAAGTTAAACTGTTCAGCACATACATAGATGGTGCAGTGATAGAGCAAGTATGACGGGAGAAAAAAGATAGAAAATTCATATAATAAGCTAGCTATTTGTACTGGCCATGTTCATAGAAATTGAAATTAACCTAACTACCTGTGCAGTAAGATTCTGGACCAGCATACGATGGTCAAATGGGAGATGAACACTGGCCTGAAGGGCAACAACGTTGATGCTAGCCTCCCCTGTAAAAATAAATCATAGTGCGGTAAGATTAAGATGTCTCACTGGGTGAGATTAAAATTCAACCGATGACTATGCTAAAACCTAAATCATTTACTCAATACAACTTTAGTCCATCACCAACCTATGGTATCCAAGTAAATGTCAAAATCAATATAAACTCACGACAAACATGTTTTCTAATAATCTCATGGTAGAGGAGAAGAAAAATGCAGTTCTTCCAAATTTGGAAAACCCAAAATAGTGGCCACACTTTCTCATTACAGTTGCACCAAATACGCTCAACTTACAAGTTGGAACATTCTCAAACAACCTCCACTGTACAAATATAGGAAAAGTTTCTATTTAAGTGAAAAGTAAACAACGTTTCACCACCATGATATCAGCCATCGAGAACACATTAGTATGGTTGAGTATGAAAATATGCCCTTCACACAACAATCTCATCCGTTTTGCATAACGCAATTAACCTAAGCAAGCACAAAACCACAAGTAAAGTTTTCAGAGATACAAAAATCACCGCACACAATTTCAAGTACCCAATAGAAACTCTCTCCAATATCCAAAAACAACGAAAATGTAGCAGCATACACCAAAAAAGGTCTAAACACCACATACATGATACATCCAACATAAAGAGCGACTACAACATTCAACCCAACCTCAACCAAGCAAACAAACAAATAAAAAGACTAAAATCAAAGAAAATTACCATCATATTTGATTCCAACAAGAACCTCTGTCTCTTCGCCAGCCGGAACAACTACAAAACCAACAATTCACAATCTTAGAACGTGGTTAACCACCAAAAACCCGCAACACACAATCACACCTCCTCTATAATTCAATACCCACAGCATGTTAGAGTAATAAAGCTCTCACACAAGGAAAGAGCCAGGTGTAGCAGGTACTGAAACCCGTAATTTGTACAGCAAGATCCAAAATTCAAATTGGAAACAACAAAATAAACAACATTTCTTACCTTTCCCACTATTCTTAGGGAAAACACAAACTGTCTCAACACCGGGAGCGGAGACTAAACTCCCATCACCATAAATTTGAGTATCATCATTAACAATTCCAAGATCACTGCTTTCATCAGTTGATGAATCGACAACAGTTTCGGTTTCGGGCGTTGAATCCGATTGACATTTTGCAACTAATCAGAATGAAACCAAACAATTCAAAATTATTTCAATTCAATAATCAAAGAAACAAAAATGGTGAGTCAATAAATACAACACATGCAGATCCAACTTAAAATCGAAAATATGAAATCGAAATTGGATCGCCAAAAAGGCTTAGAATGTTTTTAGCATAGATCCATGCATGCAGCAAATTCAAAACAAAAAATGTTTCTATTGATCAACTACAGTACAAGTACGAATTTGATTGAGATCCGATGACAGATATTGAGGAAGAGCAGTACCTTGAAGGAAGGGCGATGCGATGAGGAGTAAAGCGAGGATGAAAACCCTAATCGACATTGTTAGAAAGAGAGTTTGGGGAAATTGCCGGAAGAAAGAAAGATTATGAAAGTCAAGAGGATGGGAGAGATTTTGTTTTATTTATGGTGGAAAAGGGAGTAGGAAATTAATTTCCAATCATGTGTACTCTCGTTTTAGTAACCACTTACCAGTCTGTCCAATCAGTTTGCTGTAATTTTTCATAATTTCAAAAAAAAAAAATTCTACTTCATGTTAATTAATTTGTTAATTTTTTTAATTTGATGTTGGCTAGAAAATATTGTACAAAATAATTAAATTTTTATATCGGAATTGAATTTATGTTAGAGGATGAAATATAAAATTTTGAACAATTAAACTAATTTATAATTTTCTTATTCTGGTTATATTTTTTTTTTCATCTACAAACTTTTAATCATTTATTTCATTCTGATGTTTCTTTCAATAATTTATTCTTTTATCTTATATCTTATAATCAACTAATAGCACCTATAAAAAAAGCATATTGTTGAAAGTAACAATGGAGGCAGTGGCAAGAGTGAAGTGAGGTCGAAAGGGGTGTCGTTAGGGATGACACTTAGATCTAAATCTGGCTCGATATGAGGGAAAATCGATTAGAATTTGAGGGGAAAATGGACTTTAAGACTGATAATATAATCTAACTCCTAATCAGAGTTGGGTCGGAGGTGAATTTTAAAAAGATTTGATAATTCTACCTAAATTCAATTCTGACCCTATTGTGACTCCGACATCGACCTTGACTTTGTTATGAAATTTATCCTATTACTCTAAGATTTTTCCTATTACTCTTAGATTTTTTTTCAAATGTGAACAATTAGAATATTTAGCTTATAGACAAATTTGACCAAGATTTTTGAGAAATATATAAAAAATAAGATATACCATGTGAGAACTGATAGCTTGTTAGATTCGTTTAAATTGATTTTTTTTATTGTGTATATTTTTATGATACGTATGTAGACATATTAAGGATTAAAAATTATTCTAAAAATCGTGCAAAAATTAAACGAAAAAAAACAAATTAAGAACCAAGGGAGTATATACAATCATGCAGTATGTAAAATGTTATAAATAATTTATATCAGTCTTTACAATTTATTTAAAACAATAATAAAATTTTATAACTTCAATATACACTTGCACCATTATTAAAAAAATATATTTATGCCTCTATACTAACAATTATTTAGCATTATAGTTAAAATTTTTCCTACAATTTGATATGATGTTGTCATCATTGACTTTACACAGTAAAAAAAATATATTAATTTTATAAAAAAAATTGGAAAAATATTGTATTTAAACATTTTTAAATACTATAACTATAATACTTTGTTACATCAATTCAATGAATACAATGATTATATGATAGACTAAGTAAAAATTCTAAAGATTAGTTGGAAGGCTGCAAGTCATATGCCATAAAAGAAGGTGCACATAACATGAGGAGCATGTCTTGGCCACTACTACTTAACTTACTATCCTTCTCTTCAACATCATATGAGTGTTCGATTTTATGTAATTTACGGACTCATACAATATTTATATTGGACTTGATAACATATTCTAGTGTTTAACCTGATTACTTAATTCAAAAAATTTAATATTTTGAATTTAATTTAATTGCTAAAAATTAAAGGTTCCAGCTTTACCATTATACATAGAATTCTTGAACCTTACACCTTGATACAAAAAAAGAATAGAATTGTTAAGAATTATTATATGTTAAAGAATTATTTTCAAAAAAAATATATATGTTAAAGAATTATAGGTAGTAAAATCAACAATGGTAAAAAATAATCTCTTTTTTCACTGCGGCGTAATTACATCACTCATTGTCTGTGCAAATTCTCAATCCTTACCAAAAAACACACATTTATACATCAAACGATTTCACCGTGAGAGGCACCTTATGCATGAACTCTATGCAAATAGTTACGAGATAATGATGGGCCATCTAAGTGTTTTTTTAGAAGTTCTTAGTGGGCTGGTGACCTTTTTTTAAAAAATAATTCTAAAAATAAGATTTAGAAAATTTAAATTCAAAAAATAAGTGTCTTTATGCCATAACTGAGATCAGGTATTTGTTTGATGTTATTAACATTAAACAAATAATAAACTGATTAAAAAGTCAAAATTCTTTGTTCATTGTTACTGTGAACGAGCTAAAGCAAAACAAAGTCAAGACGTTTGAAAGGAAAAAAAAAATAAAAATATTATTTTGCTGGTATCAATCACGAACAAACATATGATGTTTTTTATCCTTCAAATATTACATCATTACCTTCTCCTTGTTCGCGTTAGTAAGATCTAACAACTTACAAAATCATGGTAAATTTTCTTCTCTTGTTCGTAGTTAATAACAACAAACAAGCCCTGACCTTAGACTATTCATTAAAGGTGTTAAGTCTTCCGGAGGATATTTTGGAGATTTTTTTAATTTATTCAATTTTTCATTGTGTTGTTTGGTAATGGGCCTAATGGCCATATCCATTTGGGTTTGTTCTAACATACATCGATCCAAGAAAATTTGAAATAAATAAGATTTAAAAACAAAAAAAAAAAAGTAATGGAATAAGATTGAAATCAAACTTTTTCAAAAAATAAGCGTCAAATGCCCAGACCTGTGGTTTGGAGCTGTTCGCAGTTACTAAGTGCGAACAACTTGCTTTGACTGTTTTGACCTGTTCGCACTTAGTAACTGCGAACATGTATGCGGGGTTTTTAAAACAGAATCTTTCTTTAGAAATCAGGCAACAGGGATGTTCGCACTTAGTAACTGCGAACAGGTCAAAATCAGTCAACAGGCTGTTCGCAGTTACTAAGTGCGAACAACCTGTTGACCTGTTCGCAGTTAGTAACTGCGAATAACCTTGGCTTTTTTTTTTTTTTTTGAAAATTCCCCTCCTGTTCGCACTTAGTAAGTGCATACAATTCCAAACCTGTGCCCAGACCTAGTAGACGCTTAGTTTTGAAATAACTTTGATTTGGGTCTTATTTTATTATTTTTTCAGTAAGTCTCATGGGAGACGGTCTATTCTATAGACGGAATCCATGAAGCCCAGCCCAAAATATAACATAGTATATTTGGGGTTATAATAAATTATTTGGGGTTATAATAACTTATATTTGGGTTATAGAATAGTATATTCGAGGTTATAATACCTTACATTTAGGTTTATAACATAATATAATTGATATTGATATTATAATAAAAAAAATCAGTTAAGGGAAATGGGCTGGCCCAATTTTGTGGTCTATCCTATAGACCGTCTCTTATGAGATTTTGTGTTATTTTTTTTGTTTAATAATCTTTATCCTTTTCAAATTTTCTCGATCCAAAAGCCCTTAGTTTGGGCTTCTTAACCCGTTTTCCCAAACATTTCTTCCTGAACTACAACCAAACAGTAACATCAGCTTTCAATTGAAAATCCTCGCTGAAAGCTTCTCAAAGTTAACCATGGCGGTCGTAAGATCACTTTCGTAAGTCGCCATTTTCCCTTATTGCTTCTAATAAAATTATATATTTTCCTCTTTACTTTTTCTATTTCATTTCTCGTATAAACTTTGAGTTTTCCTGTTATCATAAGCATAAGAACATCATCTCTATTTAACTTGCAATCAATTATAGACTCCAGTCTTTACTGAACCTCAAGCTTCTCCACTTCGCCCTTCTCCTTCCAAAACCGTCAACCAGCAAAAACCTGCAACAACATCGGCCAGCAATACCACCAGTCACTCGCCCGCCAGCAACGCCACTTCAGGAAACGTCTGCGGTCTGCCGTCAACCTGCCGCTGACTGCATCGATATCCATTCATGTAGTTTTTTTTTTTTTAATTTATTTCTTTCCATAAAATTGTGCAATTGTTATAGATTTGTTTGAATTTTAATTGTTTTAACATTGTTTGTTGATTCATGATTGATAATTATACAATACCCAAACTACATTTGTTAATCAATTTAGGGTTTTTGGCTTAATTGATGGTAAATTTATAAATTTAGGGTTTCACAATTATTTGTTGAATTTTAATCGTTTATTGGAGGTGTAAACAATCATTAATGAAGCATGTATGGAAATATGCGTGTAAGGATAATTGTCTTAATTATATAATGTTGTTGAATGCATTTTTTTCGGTAACTTACAATTAAATTATTGACATCATTTTATTTTTTTTTTCGGATCCGCCATTGATTAGAGTCTGCTTCAAGAGAAATGGGAGACACTGAAAAGGGAGAAGCTGAAAATCCAGAAGAATCTGTTTCAACTGTAAGTAAATGATTATTCAATTTTACTAGCTTTATTGCTTACTAATCTTCATTTTTGATATTTATATTTGGGTTTATGTTAATTATAAATTCTTGGGTTATCTTCAAGTTGCTCTCTTTTCAATTTGTTTTCGAGAATTTGCTGTCAGATGATATTTGCAAATTAGCTAGATTGCTCTAGTGCAATCTTAATTATTATACAAACTCAAAACTATTAAGCTTCTGTTTATAAGGATTCATGCCTTGTTTATTTTACACTTATGCACTTTGAAGGCCTGAAAACAAGCAATTAAACTAATATTTGAGGCCCTAAGGAAACCTTGAGTGTTCGAGGACCTTGCAAATGCCCAAAACCAACCATGAAATAGATTTTGAGTTCGTAATATCTATCATGTTTATGAAGAATTTATTGGATGACATACTAAAAGTTGAATTTAAGGATTTGTGAAAGTAATAAGGATTAGTGAAGTGTATTGATTTATGCTGATTCTTTTAGTTCCATTGGGATTTGGGATACCATCTAAGTTTTAACTGGGTCTCGGCATATTAACAATATGACATTTTATGATTATAACATTGTCCATACTTTCTAAATTGAGTTGTATGCTTATTGTATTTATGGATTGAATGGAAACTTGTGTTATGGTTGAGTATGGTGCTGTGCTTGATAAATGTGACAAATGGATCTTGGATTACTCTCTCCATCGTGAATATTATTTAATACTGTTTTGGGATGAATTGAACTTGTTAGAACTAAGTTGAGCATAGCTCAACTAAACTTGAAAAGGTGTAAGAGTGAAAGTTATGGAAAACGTGAATTAAACTGAACTGAACTTGTTATAATCGAGCCAATCTTTGAGTTTGAAAGAACGTGCCTCTAATTTATAGGATAGATTAGGTCCTCTGGTTACTCTTTTAAAAGTTTCTGAATTTAGAAATTTTGTCTACTTATGCTCTTGATGATGTGACCTTTTTTTGGTTGTGCAAAGTTTGAATTTGTGAAAACATGAAGCTTCTTAAACCTATGTTTAGGGAGCTCTTAAGGAAGTTTAATATATGATAATGTGGTAGCCATTATTTCACCATCAAGGGAAAATTTTCCTCATTGAAAGAGCATGAGCATAGAATTAGGATCAATCCATAGGATGAATACAAGAGAAGATAACTAAGAGCATCGAGTGCTAATTCTCTGTAAGCCTATCTTTGACTTTTTTGTGCTTGTTAAATAATTAATGCAGTTCGGATAAGGTTTTTAAAGAGCATAAAGGCATATGTAATTATTTATAATTTATGTAATATTTTGCTTTATCTAGTAATAATGAAAAACTCTTTTGCATCAATGCCTAAGTGATGTGTAGTGCGTAGAAAAGACATGAGTTTTATAAGAGGGTGGTATTCTCGATGGAAACTGGAGAGAGTATTTGTTAAATAAGCAAGCACGGTGCTTTCCAACCTTTTCCTAGTTCTCTGACTGTAGATGCTGACAACCACCGTCACTGGTTCTTGAACCTTCTTTGGGGTATTTGGAAGAGAAAAAGCTTCTTTTATAATTGGGGGATTTTGTTATTCTGTTTTTGGTAGTTTATGTTCTTATATAGAATTTTGGTTTGTTCAGCATACTCCAAAATTAGCTGGTACTGTCAATTGGGGAACGGCTACTGTCATGGGGATATTTGCTGGAATGCTATATGGAGGCAGCAAGGAAGCATCTGCATCTGCTGTAAGTTTTACGTTCAAATTAACACCACTCTGTTTCATTTAAAACGTTATATTTTAACAAAGATTTTGTTGACATGCTTTAGAGCAAGGATGCCGAAGTGACTTTGAAGCTTGGTAGTACCCCAGACAAACGTGAGCAATATCGGTTGATGAGAGATGCAATGGAGAAGAGGTTTTATAGAGTCACTCGTGGATCTCTGATTGGGGGAGTGCGTCTCGGGATGTTTACTGCTGCATTTTATGGTCTACAAAATCTGTTTGCTGAGAAGCGAGGAGTTCACGATGTGTATAACATTGCTGCTGCTGGTTCTGCTACTGCTGCAACTTTTGGTCTGATAAGTAAGACCGAAAATCTTTAGTATCTGCTGTATATATTACTCCATTAGTCCATTATAGTAGTACCCTTGATTGTATTTATATAATATAATTTGTTCACTGTTGTTTTATGAATTTTCACCTCATGGTTTTTTTGGGACAACCAGTGCTGAGAAATGGTGAAACTTACCTGTATGTTTTAGCCATTGTTTCATAAAGAGCCCATGTGAGTATCTCCATGGGGCTTGGTTTTATGAATGCTTCTCTGTTAGCACCTCACTGAATTTGGTTTTTAAATTCTGCATGTATTTAGTTTCCAGTTGCAGTTGCATTTGCAGAATATATCTGAACGAAGACTTTTGGATTTGAAGTTGTGTTTGCTTTAGCTGATAGTCCCGGTGCCTTTAATCTGCTGTTATTGTAAATTAACAACTTTAAAACATTTCAGTGCCAGGATCTCTTTTCTGGCGTGCCAGGAATGTCATGATGGGTTCAATTTTGGGGGCAACGCTCTGTTTTCCTCTCGGTAATGATGCTTCTAGTTAATTCTTCGTGTGCCCATTGTTTTCATGATCATATCTCTGATTTGGCATTGCTTAGTAGTGATTGACAAGAACTTCTAATGCAGGTTGGGCCCATTTGAAGCTGGTTGAAAAAGCTAACGAGGAAAGACTCACTGCTCAACCTCCAATTAACGAGAAGGGCGAAGTCAGGACAGGTGTTGGAGCTGTCATTGACCGACTTGAAGGAAGTGTCAGCAAGTAAATTTGCGCCTGTCAGTTCATCACAGCAATAAGTGCAGATTTGAGGCGAGTTCATATAATCTTAGCAAAGTACAATTTGAGTGGGTTACATTGCATTTTGAATTATTTTTTATGAATTCTGGCAATTTGGAACGCAACCTATAGCCAGAGATGCAGAAGTAAATCTCGTTTTTCCTCCTCTAGTACACACTACACAGTATAGGGTTCAGCACTCAACAGTTATTTTGATCAAGGGAAAGAACTAAACTTTTATGTCAGTTTAACGGCGTATTTTTGTAGGTTTGGGGTTTTCGTCTTTGGACTAATACAAAGATGTGTATCATATATTTATATAGGATGTAAACCTTTGTTATTAGAGTTTCTTCTACCATTTATGAGTTGTACTGGCCAACATTAGCTTAATAAAAGAACTCATTCAATAATTTGTCAAGTTTTAAAGAGTGATTCATTAGTATTCTATTGTGGGATTTTGTTGCAACAATTTTTCGTATGGGCCATTCGAATTGATCTATTAGTTTCAAGTAATCGAATTGTCTTTCGGGATTGGTTTTGGCATTGTTTGTTCATCTGTTATTGTATTAAAATCATGATTCAGTTATGCTAGTTATGAACTTATGATATTTGATTTGTAGAACCTGGACTTGCTCAGCCCACTGCCCAATGGATATGGCTCGATCGGCTAAGTTATGAACTTATGATATTTGATTTGTAGAACCTGGACTTGCCCAGCCCACTGCCCAATGGATATGGCTCGATCGGCTAAGTTCATGGTTCGAACGAGAGTGATAAGTAGACTAGGATGGTTACATTTTGTTTAGATCTAAATTTTGACGTCTGGTCTGTTAATATTTGTTTTTGAAAAGTAAAGATGTCTCATTTTCAATTTTTTGATGGAATGGTAGGTTTGTTTTTAAATAAATTATGTATGGACTCTTGGATAGTTCGAGATGAATACATCATAAGTTATGTGAGACTCTCAATGATCCATGTCTCGTCTCTAATACCTGAATTGGCTCATCTTGAAAGCATATGAAGTACGAGCTATCTTATCACACTCTCAATAACAATAAAACAATATATAATCAAAAATAATATTTCATCAAAATCCATACAAGAATCTACTCCATCCACAATGGAAATTACAATACTTGATCATGTTTATACCTTTATATATTAGAGCCAAGATTAACTTCTCTATTGTTATAAGTCACACTATAGATACAAAACTAAATGCATTAATCAAGAAACAATTTTAATTTTGTAAAAAATTTTTTTATGGAAAAAACAATTTAGGAAATACCATGTGGTGATATGAGTTTTTGGCTCTTCCAGGTGGTATACATTATTTTTTTTATCCACATGGTGACTAGTTTTCTTACTTTTCCATTTGGTTTACAAAAAGTTATTTTTGTTAAATTTACATTATTATAAACTAGATATTTTAATTAAAAAACGTCTTGATTATCTTTATGGGCCTATGGGATTAGTTTTTTAAAAATCAATTCGAATTAAGTATTAATTGAACAAAAAACTTAATATTTTTTCTAAAAAAATAATTATTACCGAAAGTTAGGGGTTCGACCCCTACTAAGCGCATGTATCAATTAAGGGGTTTCTTGACTGTGCGCATCTCTCTTTACTACTTCCTCCGTTACATTTTACTTGCAACACTTACCGTTTTTAAAAGTTTCATATTACTTGCAACATTACTATTTTTGGCAAAAATAATCTACTTATGTTATCCTCACTTTATTCCTACCACATATCACCATCAATCATACATCATCCCATTAATTATTTAATATATCCACAAGTCACAACCACTATCTATTTGAGTAATTTTTTTATTTCTACCCCACATATCACCATCAATCATACATCATTCCTACTTTTACCCGGAAGTACTTTAAATCTCCCAAATAATCTTATTAGGCTAGAAATTAATACTTCATTAACATTTTCTTTTCTCAAAGATGATATAAATAACCGACTCAACGATAAATTGTGACGCTTTTGGAAAGCGCCGTAGCAAATTGAGGATCAATCAAAGGCTAAGGGAAAGAGGAATCTGGGGTTAACGGCATATGATGATTGATGGGTATTTCTGGATATCCATTGGCCACTCTGCTAAAAACCCCAGAAAAGGACTATCTGAAAAACATAAAGTATGAATCTTATTCCTTCAGACGGCGTTTACCTACCGCTTCCTTCCAACCCTTCTTCAGGTCCTTTTTTTTTTACTCCATTATTCATTTTCGTCTAATTAGGAAATAAATTGTATGAAATTTTAGTTCATACACCACCTTGGAGTGTATTTAGTATTACCCAAGAAATAAAGGTGGGATTTTGTTGTATCTTACTAGAATTTGAATGTGTAATTTTTTCTGGGTGGTTGTGGTTTTGTTAATTCATGTGGGTTTTTACTTTTTGGAACGAATGATTGGATGTTAAGTTTACCCAATTGATTTTTGTCATGAAATTGTTGATGGGTCTTTGTAGTCTGGATCATGATATCTGGGAAATGAGTTCACATAAGAATTTATGTGGTTATTAACTGTAATTTGGCGGTAAATTCATGTTGATGCCGTTTGTTTTAATTTGGGGACTGAGATTGATTTCATGGGTTTTGATTAGAGAGACTTGAGTATTGTGGAAACCCTAACAAACTTCTCAATTTTACCATTTAAAGTGGGGAAGAATAATTTGTCTGTTTTAATTGTGTGATAATTCTAGCATTCTATTATCTGTCAGTTGAGTGCATTTTATATTAATAGTCGTACAGTGAGGATTATTTGCTATTTAGCCAGTTTTTTCGATGCTTATGATCGTTTGTAGTATATTAACTGAGATTGACTAGGGCGATCCCTTGGAGATGCAGTGAGTGTCTCGGTCTGGCACTATAAAGCATAAAATTGATAATACTTTTGAAGTCCTTTGATAATGTTATGATTGAGTTGTGTGTCGGACTTGTATAGTTGTCTTTCAACAACAACAGTGCCAAAGCCTTGATCCAAAAGATTGGGGTCGGCTACATGAACTAATAAATCGGTTTCAATGTTCGTCCACATAGATTATTCTATTTCATTCATTCCGATTTGGCGATTTCTATCGTCTCAATTTGCAAGCCTAGGAATCATATCATTTTCTACTTCTGTTCCCCAAGTTATCATTGGTCTTTATGTGCTATATAATATTTATGTTGAAATTGATTTTAAAGCTTTTTAGTGAAAAGTTTGCCTCACCTACAAAAAGCTTGGGGCGCTTAGGACCTTTTGTGCCTTGGAATGCTTCACACTTTTAGAAGTAAGGTTTCATATGCAAGTTGTGCTATGTCGTGTGACTAATTATCTGGTGTTTTGCGGTGCTAAATGCAGAATTTGAAATAGCTAACTGTGAAATGGACTCTGAGGATCCCACTGCTGCTAGAAAACTTCAGAAGGCTGGCCGTGAAAAGCAACGGAGATGTCGACTGAATGAACAGTTCATTGAGTTGGGAAACACACTTGGTAAATAACGCACTCTGTTTATCATCTTTTTATTCTTCTCAATCATTTGGTAGAACTTGTAGTAAGTTAGCGTTAGCTTTTCTTTACTACAAGGAAAACAAAGTAATGAATCATTATTGGCAGTTTTCACAGTTCAGTGCTTCTGCTTAGAAAAAGGGCATTTGTATTAAGTTATGTTTATGTTAGAAAGGAAAATTCCCATTATGCTTTGCGTAGGTTTCTTATTGGTTAGATTTGGGTGATATTGTAAGACTGCCATCATATAAACTAGAGTAAAATAGAAATATAGATTGTTTTCATGTAACTCAAAGGATTACAATAGAAGATAGAAAATACACTCAATAAAGAGGCTGGTGACCTTCCTAGATTGATTATGAACTTACATAATGTGTATAAATTTTCTGATGTTTTTCTTTTTTCCTCCTTTCCCGTTTATAGTTGCTTTTCTAATCTCCCCCCCCCCCCCCCCCTATATATATCTTCTACAAGTAACCCTTAGCCAACTCTTAATATAGTACCCTTGGTACGCCCGAATTGATTTATGAGTTGGACAGATATGAGAGGTAAAACTGATACTTTCTGTTCCGTAGTATCTAGCAGAAGCTTTTTCTCAATAGAAACTGTATCTAGGTAGTAAAATATTGACCATTTGTCTGTGGAAAGATAGTAGCTGGAAGTTAGCTGCTTTGGTCTATAGGTGTGACTTTTTGGCTCTAGTAGCAAAGTTTAGTTACGATACTTTGGACTCTGAACATGAAAGAAACGTATAATGATGGCGCGGGATGACTAATGAGAAGGAGTGGGGACATTGTTTAGATGTCATTGTAGCTGGATCTTGGTAGGTTGCTTATCATTCCAAGTGTCGTGGGAGGCCGGGAGGGTTTGGCTGAATTGATTAAGTTCGATGTCTTGAGTAATCTGTATGATGACAATTGAATATTAGGCTGAGGCACGTGTAAACAAAAAGTTATTTGATCCTCTAATGTTGAATTTTACCTGCTTGGCTTAATGATGCAGATGCTGATAGGCCGAAAAATGACAAAGCTACCATACTAACTGATACGATTCAGATGCTCACAGATTTGACTGCTGAAGTCAACAAACTTCAAGCGGAATATGCCGCCTTAAACGAAGAAGCTCGTGAGGTGTTTCTTCCTTTTTAAAAATTTAATATTGTGATAATGAGGGTGTATACCTCATAAATAATCTCTGACCCCTTTTCCTCAACAGTTGACGCAAGAGAAGAATGATCTTAGGGAAGAGAAGGCAACCTTAAAGTCGGATATTGATAGACTTAACATACAATGTCAACAGAGAGTTGGGTCTACTTATCCATGGGTTGCTATGGATTCAGTTCTTCCACATCCCTCCTCGTATGCATATCACATGCCTATTCCTGTTGCTTCAGCGCCCTCTTATCCTCCCATGCCTATGCATATTCCTATGCAGCCGTACTCCTTTTATGGCAGTGCTAATCCAGGAATGTTCGCCAACCCGTGTTCAACATTTGTTCCGTACATGGCCCCGAATCCTCCAGCTGAGCAGCCATCTACCCAAGAAGTTTCTCCTTCCATGCAGCCGGGTAGTAGAACCCAAGTTTCAGCCAAACAAGGTGTTGGAACTTCATCGGATAGGCAAGAGAGACGAAACAGTAAAAAAGAAGATTCTGATGATGTCCCTACAAATCTAGAGCTTAAAACACCTGGTTCCACTACTGATGAGGTCTGTGCTATCACTTTTCCTAAGATCCCTCATCCCTCATCAATCCCATTGCTTGTTTAGAGATTTACAAACCGTTTAGTTAGTAAGAATTGGTGGAAATAGTAATAGAACTTTTATGTAATTTAGCTAGAAAAACTACTTGAAAATGTTTTTTCTATCATGCTCATTCTTTTTATTCACAAAATTTGTTTGTATCCTTTACCACTTTATTAGGTGGTAATGAAAATTCACGAAGAAAAACACATATTAGAGGTCGAGAGCTCCATTTACATGGGAACCATAATATACATTTTATGAAAATTTAAAATTAAACTCATTCACTTTACCACAATCCAAACCAGTTAATACCAATAATAGAATGCCCGTTAAGGAACTTCCACATTGTGATATGATTATCTAACCTCTGATTGGAAAATCGAAATTGAAGGACACTTTAACATGATTCGCTAGTTAATTCATTTTTTCGATTCGCGATTCGCGATTCGCGAGGAGATTAGCGAATCATGTGACATTGTTGAAGGGCATGGTGATGATTGGACTTTTCCAAAATTTAAAAAATGTGATTACAACACACGATATTGTTCATTTTGCTGAAGGTATCTGTGTTCGCTTTACAGGATACGGAGACAAAGCGTATGAAATCGGTACAAGAGAAAAGCATTGAAGAAGAAGGGAGTTCAAGAAGTAGATGTTCATCTCATAGTGTACAGGATAGCTCCTCATGTAGCATAGTTGGTGGTGGCAAGAATATTAATTGACGGGTATGTTAAATATGACTGCTGTAAGAGTTTCTTTTCATACTATCAATCTGGCAAACGGATCTCCGTTCGTCTAACCCGCAGTAATATAATTGCTTTAGATATTGATTAATGATTTGTTGATTTAACTTCTGGAATTACTATCATAGTAGTGCTGTTAATGGCAAGTAGTATGATCAATCTACGCTTCGAGCTGTATTTGCTTGATCTGTAATTATCTGTTCAGTTTCTTAGATTATCATGAATGATCGAATTCAATAACACCAACATATTACTTACTGATAATGTCTGTCAAATTTGAACATATTACGGAAATGAACAGGATTTTTTTTCTTCTTCGCGTGTTCATACTGTCTGATCAATGATGATGAAGGTCGAAACTAAGATGATTTTGCCTGAAGAGCAGATATGTAATTTTGATCTGATTATGTAGAAAAGTCGGTATATCAATGTTTATTGTGACAACTCACTTCCTTGAATACATCATGATATTGCTTATATTACTCCCTCTAATTGACACCAATTGTCCTATTTGTTTTTTACGCTCTATCCAATGTAACAATTGTCCCTCCGATATACCCATTGTCCTATTGTCAAAAGTAACAACTGTTTTATAAATTGATGGGGAAGGAGGACTTGAAGAATTACTAGCTTAATGGGATAAGGGAGAGAGAAAGATTTTCCTCCTCGTTCGACATAAACGAGAATTTTCCATTTTAATCACTATCCTCGTACCATTGTATTATCTTTCCTTCATGTCTCCATTCAAATCAATTCTTACATATATACCTTAGTTTTCAAAGTTTTACTTTACATAAGCTATACAACATATTCTAGGCCTCAGTCATCAGCTTAACATGGTACTAGTATTAGAGCCAACGCGACAAGAGGTCACGAATTCGAATCTTAACCACCCCTCATTTAAGTGGAATATTTAGCACTAGGTATGAGGAGAGCCTGTATTGCATCTACACTTGTAGCCCAAAGGGCTCTCATGTGAAGGGGCGTGTTAGAGTATATAACATATTTTGGGGCCTCAACCATCAGCTTAAGCTTTTGGTTGAGTTGGTTCCTAAACATAAGCGTGATTTAATACAAATCATGAAAATAATATAAACTCTTTATTTTAAGATTGTCATTATAAAACACGGTCTCACAAAATGACTCTATTCTTTAGTTATATAATGAAAGATTGATTACCAACATCGCTGATTACGGTCGCAATCCAGTTTTGGGTTCTTCAAAAAAATAATAAAGTAGAATACAAATCATAAAAAATAGTATATACTACCTCCGTTAATTGTTTTGTGCAACCGCAGTACAAATTGCGGTTGCCAATGCAATTTTTCTTAAAGCATAATTAGAGAATGTGGGGTAATGTAATTAAAGGTAAGATAGGAGAGAGAAATAATGGAAGTAGGGATAGGTAAGTAAGAGAAAGAAAGAGAGAGAAAGTAGGGATAAGTAATTTAGGAAAAAGAAGGAGAGAGAAAATGATGGGAGTAATTAGATTGGTTATTTTTTACTAAAAAAGGAAAGTTGCAAATAACCTTGAGCGGACAAAAATGGCAAAAGTTGCAGAAAACAATTAACAGAGGTAGTATATAAAATTGGAGTAGGTGATTGTTAATATCGTCTAAACTTGAAAGATATGAATTCCAGAGAAACACTCCATTCTCCATCGATGATCAGAGTTGCAAAAATCTCGATGATAATCCTCCGTGGCTAAGTCTACTAACAACTAACTAACAATGGCATTACCTAGAAGTGCCCATTTGTTACCCACATGAGAGATTGTCTCACATCAAAGAAAGAGAAGTGTATGCATCACTTTATAAACTCAAGAAATAGTAACTACTGTCACCAATTGATTTTAGTAGTAAATCTTCTTTGAATTTATGAGTGGACTACTTCCAGGGCCGTTCCTAACTATAGGCAAGATATGCATTTACCTAGGGCCCAAAGTTAACAAGGACCCTTAATTTAGAAAATGATAGTTAATGGAAGTAAATAAATTAAAATTTGCAATTTATGAGTAATTCTTTTCTCATTTAAGAATAATATGATACGTGTCTACATTTCAAATACTAATTATATAATATATAGGATTCATCTTTGTTATTTTTCCAAACACCCGTTTAAGTTCGAATTGACCCTCCATAGATCATAGATAGGGCCCACTTCTCTTAGTTTGCAATAGGGCCCATAAAATGCCAGGAATGACACTGAGTCTACTTCTTCCCCTTTTTATTTAGGTTGCCCTCTAAATTCAATCGCTTAAAAAATTAGATAAAAGGACATTATATTACACGTATGAATTAATGAGAAAATTAAATAGGATTAATTATTTGATTAGAATGTATATCTAAGCTATTACGTCATATAGTAGTAATACATATACATATACTCCTATTATTTGACAAAATTCTGCTAAACATCTTTGATTATCCTTCTTTAGAATAAAGCATTTTCATATTGACAATATAATCTCTTATAATGTAAACTGATCATTATTATCCACATATAAAGTGTCTCACATCGGAAAAAGAAAGAATCATTAACTACTACTTTTATCAACTGATTTTAGTAATGAACCTCTTTTAATTTTGTTAATTTGTGAATTATCCCTTTTCTCTTCTTTATTTGGGTTACTCATAAGAATTTTATTTTATAAATTCTAACATTATCATTAAAAATTCATGATCATATCCAGTGTATCCACCTCATAAGACAGTAATAATGTAAACAAAATAGTTTTATTTAGCTGCTCGCAGAAACTGCATGCTGACTGGTTGATATTTCCACTTCCACAATCCTTATTATGTTTGCCAATTGCCCGCCGTCTTCTGGAAAATATAGGAACGTGGAATTTAGAGCTCAAATTAAGGTCAACGAAATAATCTTACTTGATCTCTTGAACGTCATTTTCCGGCCACCTATAATTTACTTTATCTATCTCGTTCCCATCATCCCATCCTTGTACTCCTATAAGAATATTCAACCAAAATTTCGTTAGTCAGCTTTTTTCATCTTTGAAGCCTTTGACTTTCGAGCAAAAACTTAAATTAAGCAATAAAGGAAATGTATAAAGAAATATATAATATTAATCAAAAAAATCTTATCTAATAAATGTATAAAGAGATATTAGATGTATTCATCTGGGTGATTGAGTTGATTTTGCGTTAGGTATTTGGGGTCGACTTGAAATCGGATTTTTGTTTCTTTTTATTTTTTACATAATGTAAATTAGTTTTACAGTCGGGTTAAATTGGATTCGGTTATAACTTACAAGATTAGACAAAAAGGGAGTAAAAAATAAAAATGCAAAATGCGCGCAATTAATTAAGAAATCAAACCTACGATAATTATCATCTTATATAATATATCCTTTATCCATCATCTATAAGTAAATGCATTTACATTATTCTCATTGAATTACACCAGTCTCCAAATAAAAATTGACCATGTAATATTATTTTATTATCACATAGTTGATTCATACTTTCTTAAAACATTTGCACTTTTTGGATTTTGAGTTTTTTTGCGTTAAATGTCAATTCTACGTATATATCTAATTTTTAAGAAAAAATTATTAAGAGTGAATATCATGAAACTAGACTTTTTCTAACTTTTTGAGGTGATTTAAATTTACTTGTACATTATATTAATATTGTAAAAAGTTAATTTAATTCAAGCATAAAAATATGTAGAGTTCATATTATTTTTTTATAATTAAACCTAGCTATATGAGAAAAGTATTTTACACGTAAATCCAAACTCTTTCAATTTTTAATATATTAATTGGTCAAATATAGCTAAATATTCAAAACAAATTTCTTCACGATAATTAAAGCCAATAATGACATTTCAAAGACTACTACGTAACATTAATTATCATGAATAGTATTCAACTTAATTCATGCAATGACTTAATTAATCCCACCATTATATATAAATACCAACCCATGCAAAACATTTAATTTCATCACAATTCATAAAATAAATAATCTTTCTAATCATTCATATTAATTTATACATAATGAAAATCCTATTTTTCACGACGATCTTCCCATTTTTATTCATTATTCTAGCTTTAAGTACAACAAATACAAAAGCCGATAATAATCATAATAATTATTCAGTCCAAGACACTTTAATAAAATGTCTTAATTCCCAATCTAATCCATCTTATCCCATCTCACCCCTCATTTACGCACCCAAAAACACATCATTTCCAACCGTTTTACAAACCTACATACGAAACCTCCGATTCAACACCACCACAACTCGTAAACCCTTACTCATTATAACCGCCACACATGTCTCCCACATTCAAGGAGCTATCCTATGTTCCAAACAAACCGGAATCCAAATGAAAATCCGAAGCGGCGGACATGATTACGAAGCCTTATCATACGTATCCATTGTCCCTTTCTTTGTAGTCGATATGTTCAACCTTCGAAAAATCGACGTAAACATTGATGAAGAGACGGCATGGGTCGAATCTGGGTCGACTCTAGGAGAAGTGTATTATGCCATTGCTAATAAGAGTAAAACCCATGCTTTTCCCGCTGGGGTTTGCCCTACTGTTGGTGCTGGGGGGCATATTACTGGAGCTGGGTACGGAAATATGATGAGGAAATTCGGTCTTACGGTCGATAATCTTATTGACGCTATAATTGTAGATGTTAATGGTAAGATACTTGATCGAGCTTCCATGGGGGAAGATCTTTTTTGGGCTATAGGAGGTGGGGGTGGATCGAGTTTTTGTGTCATAATTTCATATAAAATCAAACTAGTACGTGTACCAGAAAAAGTTACGGTTTTTAAAGTTACTAGAGAACAAAATTTAACCGATCTTGTAATTCAGTACCAAAACATAGCACCTAAATTAGACCCTAACGCTTTTATTAGGCTTACTTTAGATGTTACAAATGGTACAAATATTACAAACCGAGCCACATTTAGATGCTTATTTTTAGGCGATGTCGAATCGATTTTAACCCTTGTGAAGGAGAATTTTCCATTGTTGGGTTTAGAAAAATCGGATTGTCATGAAATGAGTTGGGTTGACTCGGTACTTTTTTACTCCGATTTTGTAATAGGAACCCCGGTTGAAACTTTATTAAATAGGCAACCTGTGAATATAAATTACCTAAAAAGAAAATCGGATTACCTTCTAGAACCAATTCCGAGAAATGGGTTAGAAGGATTATGGAAAAAAATGGCGGAATTGAGAACTCCTCAGCTTACATTTAACCCATATGGAGGAAAAATGGCGGAAATTCCGGCGAGTGCGACGCCGTTTCCGCATAGGGCTGGACACTTATTTAAGCTTCAATATGCGACGGATTGGAAAGAAGGAGGGGATGATAGGGCGAAGTATTACATTGAATTGACGAGGAAATTGCATAGTTATATGACTCCGTATGTGTCGAAAAACCCTAGGGAAGCATTTTTGAATTATAGGGATATTGATTTGGGGATTAATCATCAAGGTTCTAGAAGTTATGTTGAAGGAAAAAGATATGGGATTAAGTATTTTAAGGATAATTTTGATAGGTTGGTTAAGATTAAGACGATGGTTGATCCGACTAACTTTTTCAGGAATGAACAAAGCATTCCCACTCTTCCACGTTATTAATGGGATGGTAAGTATGTAAGTAGGCTCACATCATGGCTTGCTTAGCTTTATACGTCATCTGACCGTTCTGAAATACCTATAACTGATTATGATATGTTGTATGAAAGATATCATTCTAGCAGTACTGTTGCTGGAAATTAAGTTTAGTAGTATGCATTCATTTATTTATATGTACGTTGTTTGTTTGCTAATTAAGGCGGCCTATCGTACAGTTGTACTATTAAAAGGCTAGCTTCTTGGTTTTTTTATTTGGATTGTTTGTAATCATTTATGTTAAATATATAGATATATAGATGATGTAAAAGATTTGAACACTATTGATTATTTGCAATAATACTTATAATGGATGACATTTTTTTTGTATATATATAGTGAAATGCAACATTACAAATATGTAAATAAGCAACCGAATAAAAATGGTGGTAAATTGGTAAATTTTACGCCGACATTCACTTGTTTATAAATAGTTTGTCTAAGATTAATTTTTTTAGATTTAATATTATATTAATATTATTTTTTATTTCAAATTATATTGGAAAAAAGGAAAGAAATTTCCCCCTTAGTACAACTAATAAAACACCAATTCAAACTATAATATAATAATATCAATATATAGGATAATTATTTTTTTTAATTATTCACTAATTTGACTAATATTTAACCAATATGGCCTGACTAATACTAAACAAACTATTATGTCTAAAGCTACACCAATACAACTAATAGTAGAGTACTATAATTAATACATGTATATACAACTAATGGTAAACTAATTCATACAACTCATATTATATTAATATATAATTGTATGCTAATACAATTACTCCCTCCGTTCCTCTTTGATCTTCCTTTTTGGGTTTTTCACAAATTTTTTTACACAGACTCTTTGGTCGCGCTCTCTTTCATGAATATGAGTTGTCGTTGTCCTTCTCTCCTTAGACCCTGTTCATAGTTTTATATGTGCGGGATTACACTGGGTGAGATGATGATGATGACTCTCAATCCCTCCCCTCAAACCTCGTAAATCTCTTTACACAAACTCTTTTTTAGAAACGGTCTCTTTAAGAGATAATCTCTAATTGGGCCGGCTTATGATAGAAGTTTTGGGCGCACGCGGAATTTGTAGTTGAACCCAAATAAATATTGTATTACATTTACTGAATTCAAATATTGGATTACATCATATCTTGTACAAAAATATTCCATTAATATGATTAATGTCGGATATATCGAGCATGAAGGATCAATGATAGAAGATATATACATTATTCGAAATTCCAATATACTGTATTATGTAGTTTGTTTTTCATAATTATTAATTAAATATTTTTTATGAGAAAGGCTGATAAAAATAAGATTATTGTTGTAAAACATCGAATAAAATTTTATTTTTTTGATTTATTAATTTTTTTAATTTTTTCGGTAATACAAATGAAATAGAAAAAGTTAACATAAAAGTCGATTATTCGGTTTCAATTCACAGAGAAAAATTTAAATTAACTCATAATATTTATATTCGTCGTATTGAAAAATTTTCTATCCCATAAAGTAGAATTGAAATTTATCAGTGAAAATTCGTGATATTAAAAATCATTCCATTCCGAGGAAGTAAAACTGAAATTTATTAGTTAACATTCGTGGTTTTGAAAATGGCTCAAAGTATATAAAAAAGGGTGATAAAATCGTGGTATTGAAAATCTTTGATATGTCCAAGAAAGCATAATTCTCAAACCAAGAAATCAAAACCATAGTTCGATTTTTTTTTTTCAAGAAATCAATAATCATGGCCATCTCATTGGATTTGTTACAAATAGAATTGTACATTGTAACGGGGATATTCAGAAACTGGACGCAACATTATCGGACATTTTTGAATCGAATGGCCGTAAACTAAATCGGCTTATTTGGAAGTCAGATAACACTACAGTACCATTCTACACATAGCATCTTGGGCAGAACAAATAGAAATTATGTCCAAGATTATTGATATGGATATATATTTTTTTATCGAAACGACAAAGGTGATCTATCGATACACGTCGCAGTCAAACCTGGATAAAAAGACGTTGTACGGGCATTGATTGATATCGAAGAAAATAATGAACAGATTCAATCAACCGGCCAAACTCAGTTAAAAATGATCAATAATAACAATGATACCGCTTTGCACATAGCCTTACAAAACCGTTTGAAAGATTTGGCGGATTATTTGTTTCGAAAAAATTTGAAAACCAGCCATTTTTTAAACGAAATGCATTGCAGAATTGATTGAAGACATTTATACATCAAAGCTGGATATATCGAGTTAGCTCAGAGCATGGTACGTGAAAGTAGTATAGCAGAGGATAACATTTATCTAATGAATAGACAATATTCTGTTGTTCATGCAGCAATTATGGCCAGGAACAGAGGTATGCGTTACTTATTTGATTTAAGTTTTAGCATAAATTATGCGTTACTTCTAGATATATGACTATTAATGTCAGATATATCGAGCATGAAGAATCAATGATAGAAGATATATACATTAATCGAAATTCTAATATACTGTATTATGTAGTTTGTTTTTCATAATTATTAATTCAATATTTTTTATGAGAAAGACTGATGAAAATGAGATTATTGTTGTAAAACATTGAATAAAATTTTAATTTTTTGATTTATTAATTTTTTTAATTTTTTCGGTAATACAAATGAAATAGAGAAAGTTAACATAAAAGTCGATTATTCGGTTTCAATTCACAGAGAAAAATCTAAATTAACTTATAATATATATATTCGTCGTATTGAAAATTTTTCTATCCCAAGAGAGCAGACTTGAAATTTATCAATGAAGATTCGTGGTATTGAAAATCATTCCATTCCGAAGAAGTAGAACTGAAATTTATTAGTAAACATTCGTGGTTCCAAAATAGAATTGAAATTTATGAGTAAACATTCGTAGTATTGAAAATTTTTTTATCCCAAGGAAACACACTTGAAATTTATCTGTAGCCGAGAAAAATGATAAATAACCCACACATTTTACGAGTTATATAATGTGTTTTTTATAATCATTAATTTTAAATTCAATAAAAAGTTATTGTTTTAGAAGGAAAGTATTGTTAAAAAACTAAAATATCAGGACTAGTATTTTTTTTTTTGAATATCAGGATTGATTGAGTATATTAACACTAAATATTAAAGTTGAAAAACTATAATGAACATGGACGTTGAGTTGTTTGGAGAAATTATTAATTATAATTTTAACTCTGATTCTTTATGTCAAAATAACTCAAATTTATCACTAGAATTGTGTACCATCAAAATAACCCAATTCTTTAGGTCAAAATAACTCAAATTTATCACTAAAATTGTTAACCATCAAAATAACCCAATTTTTTTATGCATATCTTCAAAGTATTGTTGATTGTTATAATAGATAAATAATTTATATTATTTTGAGAATATTACTCTAATAATATAATTAATTATTTTAATTTAATCAGCATTATTTGAGGTTAACTGCTTGATTTTTCTAAACTTTTTTTGGTATAAATAATAGATTATTTTAATTTAATCGGACTAAAAATTATTAATTATATTATTTTTTTAGTAGAGATGTACATTATTATCTTATAGGGTGTATATATTGTTTGTAAAAAAAAAGTTCATATTATTTAGTTTACAAAAATGTCATCTAAATATATACTCCTTTCAGTTTCAAGCATATATGTACACTATTTATCAAATGTCTAATTATTTACAAAATTGTCATCCAAATATATACTCCATATATATACACTATATTCGATAGATTATAATGAGAGAGATTTAAATTTTAATTTTTGAAAAAAATAAGTGTTTCAAAACGTAATAAAGATAACAAAGAAAAAGTATCACATGAGCCCATGACCCCATCCCATTAGTCCACAGTAGTTGGAGATTAAGAGATATATAATGGAGTATATTCATACGGTAGTTGGTCATGATAATATAATTGTAGGTCTAGTATATTCATTATTTTCTAATTTTAAACAAATAAATGTGACCAGGGATTGACTTTTGTTATTTAATATTCTTGATACTTATAATATACTTTGTATGGTTTTTGTAGTTAGTACTTAAATACTTCTATAATGAATAAGTATATAGCATTAAACCTATATATATATAAAGTACCTTTTTATGAAATTAATGAAAAAATAATGGGTGCAAAATATATATGGAATTTAATTTTACACAAAAATTGTATTTGCTTTTTATTATTTATAAATATTCTCAATTTCTTCAAACTATTTTAGAAAACAAGGTAATAACAAATATTACTTAAATTAATCAAATGGTAATGATTTGTAAAAATTGAAAATATCAATGTATCATCAAATTAATACAATTAATGGAAGTTGTTTAAGCAAAATAATATGAAAGAATATTTGAAATAACAATTGAATTATATTTTACTATATTAATACTCATGAAGCGTTCCACAACTTCAATATTTAACATATATATAAAATTAGAAAGTAAAATTTGTAAGAATAAATAAATTGTTAGTCCATCATGTTAAATTCAATGATGTAACAAAATTTTTAGAATATATATATATATATATATATATATATATATATATATATATATATATATATATATATATATATATATATATATATATATATATATATATATATATATATATGAAAAAAATGTAGAGTAAATGCCTTTTCATTTTTAAAATTTAGAGTAAATGATGTAATAAAATTGTAAGACTAAGTCAAACTCCCATTGACTACCTAATCCACTATTAAGCTAACACGCTTCTTAAGCGTGTGTTAAGAAGTTGCTAACAAGTACTTGGTGTTTTTATTAATGCCTTTTCATTTTTAAAATTTTTTAATTAAGACTTACGGGTTTACATCAGGTTAAAGATTTTCCTTTTCGTCTTTATGGTAACACAAATTCCTGTGAGAGACGGTCTTTTTGAAAGACCATCTCTAATTGGGTTGACTCATTAGAGAAAATGTAGAGTAAATGTAGGCAATAAACTTTAATGGATTAGGCTTGAGAGAGATCTCTCAGAAAGACGGTCTCTCAAGAGACTAGCCGGTATGGTAATAGTTTGCTTGATCTGACAACTTAAATGTAATATTAATTTCCTTTATATTTGTAGGCAATTTTTCAACCTTACTCTAAATAAAACATAAAAAATATTCTTTTTCTAGACCTTTTTGGATAAACTATATATGAAAAAAATATATTTTCTGAAAGTGGTGAAAAATAAACCCCTTATCAGTTGTTACAATAGTAAAAGGAAAAACTCATAACCATCATCGTCGTCGTCGTCATCATCATCATACCCAGTGTATCCCAAACATAGATAAATTTATGTTTATGGTCTGAGGAGGGAGGATAAACAACGACTCATACCCATAAAGAAAGGGCGGTCGAAAGAGTCCCCCGGCTCAAGAAGGGCCTTCATAAGAGAAACCAGCAAGAAAACCGAAATCCTGCATCATACATATTACACCCATATTAGCCAAGTACAGAAAACAATAAAAATATAATTTAGCTTGACTTGGTTAAGACTTATATATTATGATGATATTTTTTGTTGACCCTTTATAGTTAACGTTTTTATGAAACTTTTAGGGTTTGCGTTGGAGCTTCATAATTAAGTAGTTTCTAGAAACTTTTGGAGAGTTTACATTGAAATTCGTGTGAACAAAACTTAAGCACCCAAAAGTAATATTTGGAAATTTCAGTAGAGTTTATAGTGAAAATAGTAGGAAAAATAATGGTAGAACAAACCATTGGCTTATGGGCTATATATATGCATGTTGATCTTCAATACCATGGCATCATTTCACCACAATATATGTGAAATACATAGTATTTGCAAAAGGTAGTCATCTTAGCTATATTAGGTTTTTTTTTGTCTTTTATTTTTCTTTTAATTTTTACAAAATCGACTGCTTCATCTAAGACGACTCATGAAAAAACTACATTATTCGTTTAGATTACCTAATCTAAAACTCGTAGAATTTTGACCTAAAAGCTCATTTAAGTCGATATTCAAATTTGAGACGATCCCCAATTTTTTGTATTAAGGTTTTGTATTTATTATTTTATTGTTGTTGCTGCTTAGGTTTCTCTATTTTTAGTGGAATTACATTCATTTTTAAAGACCTACAAAATAAAATGAATTGTTTTTCATTAGAATGTGTTTTACATAATTATTTTTAACATTTTCTTTTGAAATAATTGTATACGAACCACAATTGATGCACTCTTTTTTGAGATTGATGCACTCTTTTTGATTTATAGAGTTAGGAAGTAGATATGTTTGAATGATGCATAATTTGATTTGTCTAGATAATTTATTGATTTTTGCAAAAATTTATAATGGTATTTTTTTCTTACAGCTTATCGATCTGTATTAATACTCAAGACAACAAGGTATGATTTAATTTATTTTATATATTAATTGTATATAAAATTGTTCAAATGTCAAGAGTGATAAGTATTTAGTCTACAAGTTAGTTTAACACTACTTTTAAGTTACAAAGCATATTGATTTTTTTTAATTCTCAAAAAAAAAAGCATATTGATTTTAAAAATTACATATTAAAATTGCTCATAAATCTAAAATTTTGACTTGTTATAATTTCTCTATATTTGACTAACTAAATATTTGTTTTTAATGTTGACATGACTATTATTACATCCGGCTATACCTAAATCTTTACCTGCACCCTTACTTTAATTTAGCATGTAATTTATACTACTAACTTACAATTTATCGTCTATGTGTTGTTAGACAGTAAACTAAAGATTAAAATCAAACAATGTCGAGCCAAGGAACAAGACGTCATCACGAGCACCCCCTTTATGAATTTGATCACAAAAGTCGGTACACGTGTAACGGATGTGAGATGGATGGTTTCGGGAAAAGATTTAGATGTAAAAAAGGCGACTATAATTTACATCCCGAATGCCATAGTGCAGAAGCTATAATAGAATTTGAAGGACAAAAATATAAATTTTTTGCAAAGCCCCCAAAAGGGGTTAACTGTTCCAAAAAGCATAAGTGCAAATCTGGTTGCAGAAGTTGTGATGCTTGTGGAATGACACTTAAGGGATATATGTATCATTGTACTTACAATGATCAGGATTTCCATCCTAAGTGTATTAAATTGAATCCACAAATTATCATTGAAGATGTCACCTTTACACCTTCAACCTCAAATGCCTCCATCATTCAAATGTGCAAAGTGCAAAAAGAATCTAGTACAAGGTTAGTACTACCTCTAGCTTTTGTCTATAATATGGTGAGACGGTCTCATACAAGAAGGCTGATTATATAAAATAAGATCTTTTTTTTGTCTTTTTCTCATCGTACATAGTTTATTTATTTTAAAACATATTTATTTTGTAGCTTAATTGTCCTCATCTCTGTTGACTGCATGCATCTCTCTTTACTCTGCCTTGTGCGCATCTTTCAGGAAAAAGAAAACCCCCATTTGAACCCTGCCTTATTGTGCGGGAGACTAGGAGTGTGCTTTACCTTTATTATTAAGCTTATTTATAATATTATTATAAAAATATTTATTTTTGTCATCATATATTGTTTGGTTAATTAATTTTTACAATTTTTATATTATTCTGTTTGCCTATCTTATTCAATTTGACATATTTGCTAATTAAATATTTTCGAATTCTACCTTATTTTTTCAAACGGATTCACTTATTCAAATCATGTTAATATAATTTATTACACAATAAATAAATTGAATTTTCAATATATAATTATATCTAAATAGGTCTCACTTCAATTTATTAATTAGCGTTAAATAAATATACACAAATTTTTGTATGAGACAGTTTCACCCTTTCACCCTAAAACACTGAAACATATGTTGTGTTGTTTTGAAGTCGTCTCACCATGAGACAGTCTTATAGAAGACGGGCCAACGACTAATATAATACGTACTACTTGTATATATGCAGGAGCCGTAAAAAAGATCCCAGGGTGGTCCTATGTATCTGAATATGACGACTATGATTTCCACGTTTATTGTGTGATGAAAATGGCGATGAAATCTATAAATTGTTCGTCATCTTCTCGTCAAATGAATTCAAGTTCGGTTGAACGTTATCAGCACCGTACAATAAAGAAGAAAGGGTCGAGTAGTTCTAGAAGCAAAAGTTACTGGTTCAAGATAATCAGCGCATTTATGAGTGCTGTTATCTCCATACTAATTGGAGATCCAACAACGTTTGTTGCATCTACCATGATCCATCTCATCACTGAATCAATTTCCAATTGATCAATTTCCAATTGATCAATCTCGTGTTTTTCCGTGCGACTGGTTTATGATAGAATAATATTTGATTGACAAAATATATTTTATTGTTATTAGGAATATTTCAGATTATGGTAAATATTTTGTCAATCGTAGGAAACATACTAATTACAAAATATTTACCGTAATCTAAAATATTCACAATATCAATTAAATATATTTTGTCAATCAAATATTATTCTATCAGATCATTTGTGTGTGTGGGGGGGTTGTTTGGACTTTTTTGATTTTTTATACTTCGTTGTTTGTTTAATTTGCTTGGTTTTGGCGTTTTGTCTAAGCAATTTGATTACATGTAAAATATACAGCAGTTTTTTTTTTTTTTTTTTTTTTTTTTTTGTGTGGTTTGTTTGGACTTTTTTCATTTTTTATCAATTAATAAATGTTTTTTTGTTTGTTTTTATTTTATGTTTGGGTTACATTATTTGTGTGATAAGGTGCAGTCTTTTAGAGCTAGTTTCAGTTTCATTCAATCCTATTCTTTGTAAAATTATTTTCTATCTTTTTCGAGTTGAGAAACTCATTGTCGCGTTTTCCTTTATGGATATGAGTTGCCGTCTTTCTTCTCTCCCTAGACCATGATAGTGATTTTTAGTACCAATTTCAACCTGTTAAAAAACCAACTTTATCAAATTAAAATATCAACTTTTGATTTATATGTTAACAATTTAATTAACAAGTTAATACACTGACTTCAAATAGGTTAATATATTAACTGTAATAGGTTAAAATACCAACTTAAACATCATAAAACTCCAACTTAAACTAGTTAAAATATCAATTTTAATAGGTAAAAAAAAAATACTAATTTTAATAGATTAACAACTTAACAGGTTAAAACACCAACTCCAAACATATTAAAAGAGTATCATAAATAGGTTAAAACACAAACCCTAATAGGTTAAAATACCAAATTCAATGGATTAAAACACCAACTTCAATAACTTAAAACAAATAAAGAAGCACATTTTGTTTTTGAGTTTGAATTTTTTTTTAATGAAATGTTAAACTTGCCTAAAATGATAAGTCTCTCAAAAAAAGTCTTTTAAAAAATTGCGTTTTTTTAATTGCTATCATACTTTTTTTATTCTCCAGCAAACATTAGCCCATCAATTAATTATAAAGCCCATAATAAAATTTAAATGGGCTTTTTCTCCAAGTGGGTGGAAATAATAACCCAACATCATGGAACTTATGGCCCACGTGATGCTACAATTAGTATTAAGTTTTTCTACTTGAACTGGCCCATAAAGAAAATGTAGAGTAAAAGGTAAATATTAAACTTTAATGAATTGGGTTTAAAAGGCGTCTTTCAGAAAGACGGTCTCTCAAGAGATTAGCTGTTTAAGAATGAGATTTTCTACTTGTCCTAACATGAACACAAATGTGAATGGATGTGTATAGCGTACCTATAGAAACATGGCAATATGATTCAGATCACATAAATAAAACAATTAAATCAGAAAATTGAATATTCAAATATAGGATTTTGCAAATATCCCGATCGATTTTGAAATTGGATATTCCAATTTGACTTATTCGGCTTTGAAAATAGTTAAATTATCCAAATATTTAAAATCGTATAACAAATAGTTCGAAATAGATTTTTTGCACACCCTTATTTGTTACCAACAACAAAAATTTTTTAAGAGGAAATTGTCATAAATAATACAATCTATCCACGGTCCATTGAAAATAAATCCACCTATCATCTAATTTAAAATAAACCCAAATATTAAATATATTTTTCTCAATTAATCTTGATGACTTGCAACTTGCTATTCAGGTTACTCTACCTCAGCCCCATCCCCAACCCCATCCCTAGCCCTATCTCGACCGTTTCTCCCCACCATGAGGGAGCGGGAGAACCTATTTGTAGGGGGATACACGGTGGAGGTTCGTGACGGTTATTGGCTTGGTGTTATGAATGCGATTGAATAGACAGTCGTCACTCGTCAGAAGGGTTAATGGGTGAATAGGTTGTATCATTAATGACATATTCTATAATTTTAACCATCTCTAATTGAACCGGCCCATTATATATTTGTAAAATATTATAAGTAGGTATTAAGAATGATGTAAGTAGATACGAAAAATAAGCATTATTTAAGGGTAATGTGAGTAGACTTTAAGAGTATACGGTAAGTAGACAATAATCTTTAATGTGTTGTGCTTGGGATACATCTCTCAAAGAAATGGTCTCTCAAAAGACCAACTGATTTTTTTATTAACTAATATTTCATGAGCTGCTTGAATTTTTATTATATTTATATGTATTTTTATTAATGAGTTGCTTGTATGGGTTCGTTTTAAAATAAGATAATCTCATATAAAACTAGCTGTTTTTTTATTAATTACCTTCATTTTCATATATCATAAATGACATGTGGTCTAGTAGACGATATACATATTACATTGTATGTATGTATTGAGCTAAAGCTTGATTCAATATTTAATTATATATTTTTATCCGAATTATAAACGAAACATTACTACATTTCCTAATCTTTGTACAGCTAGATTACTTAACCAGGTTTACTTTGGAATTCGGATAATCTATCAATGGTAAGTGTCACTAATATATGTATAAATTAATGATTTAACTATTTGAGTGTAGAGAATTCTTTTTTTTCAGTTGGAACCAATATCATTATCTCGAGTAAAGATTATAAATTAGAGTATATAACAAGAGGTCACTGGTTTGAATCTCAACCACCCCCTCATTTAAAGTGAAATATTTAGCATCGGGTATGAGGAGAGTCTGTGTTGCATCCACACTTCTAGCCCAAAGGGCTCTTGTGTGAGGGGTGTGTTAGAGTATATAACAGATCTTATGGCCCTTTTGATTGAGTTAGTTTTTTGACAGTTTTAAGTTTGATTATTATAGAAATTGTACAATGCAATGATAATATTATTTTATATTAAAGAAAAAATATCAATATTATTTTATATTAAGATTAACTAATATAGGTTGTATATGACAAAAAAACGCTGATCATTGGCACGTAAGTATGGGTTTGGTCCGTTTGGAAGTTTGGAGGAAAAGGAAAACAAAATACAAATATTATCTCCAAATCTACGTATATTCCTCGACATTTCATTCTTCAATCAGCAAAAACAATTCCAAATTAATTTGATAAACATCTATTTATTTTATTTTATATTTTAATTTTAATCACTTTAGTATATACCATTTTCATTCTTATATTTTAATCCAATTAAGTTTAAAAGTCAAATTCAACTATGATATGAGCGGAAAACTTCTTTCTTTATTTCGAACCTGCACGTTGATTTATATGGACGATCGAGATTTTTTTGTTTCCAGTTCATCAACAATTGTTGGCTCTGATATCATGATAAATTCGATACTATTAAGCTTGCACACAATAAGACCTGTATAAAAGAAAGTTGGCTACACACAAACTCGTTGAGGTTCCATATATTCTATAACCACTTGGTAATAGGAAGAGTAACCCATCAAATTTATAATAGCTAGGCTAGTCAACTTTTTTTATGAGATTACATATAACTTAATGTTTTTAAAAAAATTAAATATATAATTACATATATAACTTCTTAAATTTTATATAGTGATCTATCAAATATGATCCAGAAGTAATTTGATATGTAAGCGTAATAGTTCACGCTAAGAAAAAAGGGAGGCAAAGCAGTTGACTTTTGTTCTAAACTGAACTTTCATTCAAATGTCGGTGAAATTCGTAGGAAAATCAAAGGAAACAACGCAATATAATATTTTATTATTTATACTACAATGGTAGGAAAAAAAACATGCATACGTCTCAAACTTTACGTACATAAAACTCACTCTATATATATGATCAATATACAAGCTTTTTATATGGTATAATTTCATTTTATTTTTGAATTTCGAGTTTGAGATACATATTATTTCTTAATTTATTTTGTTAATTTTGTCATTAAAATTAAACATTATTTACAATTATTAGTTTTATTACTAGTTTGGTGTATGCTACTGAATTAATTCTGAATCAAAGTATGACGAACAAAGGAAGTGATTTTCATCCTAGTCACCCAGATCATCCTTTGATGAAGGTTAATCACCATAGACCATACACATGCGACGGGTGCAAAACAGATGGTATAGGGCTAAGGTACAGATGTGAGAGGTGCAACTATGATTTGCATCACGAATGTATGTTTTCTTCGCCAAATCTAAAATTTCAAGGAAATAATTATCGATTTCTTGAAAAACCTTTGCCCGGGCCCAATTGCACTAGGGCGAATTATTGCATTAATTGCCGAAATTGTGATGCATGTGGAAAAAATGTTAAGGGCTTCGTCTATCATTGTTCAGAAACGGGGTGGGATTTACACCCTAGATGTGCTAAGTTAGAGAGTAAAATTAGCATTGGAGATGTCACATTTTGGCTTGACAAGCAAGGACCATCTACTTGTGCTTGGTGCAAGAAGAGGCTGCTCAAAGGTTAGTTAGTTAATATGTATTAAAGTATATAATATATTCAGCAACTTTATTTATTGTATCAGAAGTCAACGTGACAAGAGGTTACGGATTCGAATCTCAACCATCCCTCATTTAAAGGGAATATTCAACCCCATATTAGAGTATATAACATATCCTGAGGCCTCAACCATCAGCTTAAGTTTTTGGTTGAATTGATTCGTTCCTTAATAGTATGCTATACCCAAATTATTTTTTCTAGATTTAATTAAGATTAAAAAGTAAAAAAGCTAACTTAATTGGGTAAATAAAGATTCTTCAACAATTTGCAAAAAATAATACTCAAAAATATTTTTAATCTTAATTCTTTTTATAAAACATTTACTCAAAAAATATTTATGATGATTTTTTTACTTTTAGTATTAAGGAATTACGTGTACTTTTCCTATATACTTCCTCCGTTCCAATTTAGTTGCACCACACCCTCTTGGCACAAGAATTAAGGGCTGTCACATCAGGTCTGATGATATATGATTGATGGTGATATGTGTGGTAGGAATAAAGTGATAATAAAATAATTGAAATAAAAAATTAATTAATGGAAGGTAGGTATTGGTTGTGGGTATATTAAATGATTAATGAGATGATATATGATTGATGGTGATATGTAGGGTAGGAATAAAGGGATAATAAAATAAGATTATTCTTTGCCAAATATAGTAATGGTGCAAGTATTGTGAAACAGCCAGATAAGGTAAGTGTTGCAAGTATTTTGGAACGGAGGAAGTATAGTCTTATTATGTTTTCTGTTAAATTGTTTGCTAATTGCTTATAGAATACTATTATATTATTATAATAATATAATATACTTCTTGAAAAGTGGTCCATGTACTCCAAACTCAACTTTGAAATTTTCTTCTTATTCCTTTCTAAATTCTAAGAGTGGGCCACATGTTACTTGTGTTGAAGTGGTCATTGTTACCCACATGTGAGTTATCTCAATTCCCACATCGGAGAAAGAGAAGAGTATGCATCACTTTATATACCCAAGGAGTAACCCCTACTATTACCAATTGGTTTTAGTAGTGAACCTTTTTTGGGTTTATGAGTAGTCTAATTATTCTCCTCCTTGTTTGAGTTGTCCAGACCCATTTTCTAAGTTCTATCACTTGATTTTATTTTTAATAAATTACTGAATTTAAGTTTTTCGTTGAAATTTTCTTCTTAATAGTTAATATTCCCTTCTATGTTAAGCAAATGTACAATTTGCATAATTATCGATGCATAACTTCAATTCTAAATATTTTAATAAAATTAATAAAATTAAATAAAATTATGTTTACTTTTAACTTACGAATTAATTCAATATTATTAATTAATTAATTAATTAATTAATTCGATATTGTTAATTAATTAATTCGGCTGTTGTTTTATCATAAAAAAATAGGTGCAAAGAAAAAGATCCCGGGGTGGTCTTATGTATCAAAATATGATGATTACAATTTCCATGTGTATTGTGTTATGGAAATGGGCATGCAAAATTCATCATCCTGTTCCTCAGCAATTAGTCCTGTAATGGAAGAAACTAAATTAAATGATCTTAGAGTACTTATCAAATCCAAGAAAAATGGTGCAAACTATAAGAGCAAATGGTTAGAAATACTAAAGATATTCTTAAGGGCAGTATTCTCCATTCTTCTTGGAGATCCGACGGCTATCCTTGCTTCTACTCTGGCTCATCTTGTGACTGAGGGCTTTTTACACTAAGGTTCAAGATCATCATTTCCTTTTTTTATTTAAATATTTCTTTAATATCACCATCATCATCATACTCAGTGTCTGTAGGGTCGTCTCATCTATTTTTGGGCCCCCTAGCAAAAGATAAAATTTACCATGAAAAAAATGCATATATATAAATAAATAAATAAATAAATATCTTTATTATAAGATTGAATAAAATTTCTTTAAAAATACATATCTTTATTGTTGTATTCTAGGATTTTTCTACATATAGTATTCTTTGAGATTAAGAAGATGTATATAATACGGTGATGCTTATAATTAATTATATTGTGATACTATCCTTTTGAGTCGGGGACTCTTTGACCGCATGTTCTTAATTCAATTTATTTTTCTATGTATGATGATGATGAATTCGACCAAAAATGGTTTTATAGTTTTTGTTTAAGTGTAAACATTAAATTAAAACGGTGAGAGTAATATATATTCCTGTCCGTATTAGATAGTTTATGACTATTTTTAGAGACTGTTATGATTTTAGATTTATTCATATGTATAATTAATTACTTAGAGATGTATCATGTAAAATATGTATGTATTTTTTAATACCAATACTATTATATTAACATATGTTTATTGTACTCTACGTCCACCTCTAAGTGCTTGACAATTTGATGACAAGCATCTTATTACGAAGTTGAATCGAGATTTATTTATAATTAAAGTTAAAATAATTTTATATTAAGTATATTTATAGATATTAAGAATTGAATTATACTTAAAATTTGTTTAGGTTAAATATAATTAATATTGTATAATGAGAAACGTAAAATTTTAAGTTTTCTTAAAACTTGAAGTACAAGTCTCTCATCAAAAAATTTATAAATAAATATTATACTAAAAATATATGTAGAGAAAATATAAAAATTACAAATTGTTGTAAAAAACGGTTTTTTTCAAGTGATGCACTGTACAAGTATGTTAAGTAGTCCAATTAATATAAATTAAAAAGAAAATAAAATGTGGGTTTTTGTTTTGAGACCGTCTCTCTGATAAACGGTCTTTCACAAAAATAACTGTTTAATAATAACAGTTTATCGAGTATGTTCGTGTGCTTTTGGAGCCCACTCAAGTGTAGATCAAATGACTTGGGTTTCACTTAAGCTCATTAACATTCCTTTCAACGATATTATAATGCCCAAAAACTTGGATGAGACCGTCTCACTTGTGAGACGTACTTTATTGGGCCAACCCAATAGTACAATCATTTTTACCAATTTCTCAAATTAAAATGCCAAATTTAAGAGTTAAAAGACCAATTCAAAGACTTAAAAGACCAATTTCATGGATTGAAATTGACATTTTAAGTCATATAATTTGATAATTTTAAGACTTAAAAGATCAATATTTATACTTAAGCAACCTATTTTAAGACTTAAAAAACCAATTCCACAACATTAAATTGTCATATAAACTTTAAACTAGGATTTTTCAAACATTAAAGATGATATTTAAAACTTCGAAATTGACCTTTTAAGTCTTAAAATTGGATTTTTAAGTCTTGAAATTGTCCTTTTAAGTCTTAAAATTAATACATCAATATATTTTTAAAAAGTTATTAGGCTTGAGCCAGTTGCACGGCTAAGACCGTTTCACAGGAGAGTTCATGTATTATATGCCAGATCATTCTCCTCTTAAAATTTGGGCCTAGTTTAAGGTGTCAATTTTTGGCCCAACCATAATGTTGAGACGAAATTTTAAAGTGTGACCTAAGAGGCTAAGAGGCTAAGACAATTCTGCAAAAATTTGAAATAAATAAGATTATTTATCAAAAAAAGCATACAATAAGATTATAATCAAACTTATTCCAAAACTAAGCGTGTAATCCAAAACAACAAAAAAAAGGGTAAAACATGGGGTTAAAATGGGATATTTTGGCTGTCTCGATGTCATGTTTGTTAAGTTGGAGGCTGTGGTTGGTAAAAACAAAATTTGCGGCTGTTTATTTAAAAATTGAGTAAACTTAGAGGCCGTAGTTAGTAAATGATCCTTAAATTTATATAAATTAATATCTAAGCCCATTCATTACTTTTATAATATCCAACACTGAACATCAATTTCACAAACTATTTTATTGGTCATTACCCGAACCGTAATCCATGCCAACCCGGATCTAAATACACGGGTGTGGTAACTTGTAACTATAGCTTACTATTAGCTTGATTGGATTGGTACTTTACTTGGTACATGAATCATGCAAATGATAGAACAAGCTAACCACTAACCACCAACAATTGTCTTAGCAACAGTACAGTTTTGATTGATCTAGAAATTGAAGAATATTATTGGTATTAGTATTACATTTAGACCCACCATAAGCCAATGAAAATAAAGTAAAGAGAAATATTATTGTACCACCAAAAATATTATTGTTCTTCTAAAGTTGGCATGTGAAAATATTTGTTTTATAGTGAAAACTTTTTTATATCGTCATTATTAAAATAATTAAGAAAAGCTTGTAATTTTAAAATTTAACAAGTCTTAATATTATTACAATTACATTAACATTGTTACTATTTCAAATCGAAATGAAACAATTAGTCAATGAACCTAGATTCGAATCTTAGGATATTCGAATTTGGTTCAAAATTATAATTCAAGCCGAATATCCAATTTGAAAATTTGGATATGAGTTACGGATTCAGATATCAATTTTTGAGATTTTAGATATCCGGATATTATAAGCAGATTTAGATATTCGATATTCATAAGAATGTAATTATATAATTATTTAAATCGTTTTGACTAATTTGGATGTTGAATATTAGATTGCCATCATATATCTAATATCTTAGATATACGATTCGAATATTGTCGGATATCAGATATGTTAGCTTTCGGCTATTCGATCCAGCTACGTGTTCTGAATTAAATATTCATTATACTCCCCCCTAATTGTAATCCTTGATTTCTTATCCACAAAAAGAGACGTATGAATAATAGATGCAATTATTATCGTCCATTTCTTTACCGTATATTGTACTAAATAGTTACACTAAAGAATCACATGGTTTTTCCTCGAATAATTAACACTTTCTAGAATTTTATTAATATTAAAAAGAAAAATTTATGAAAATCAAAAGCCCCAAATTCATCCACAATACATCATTCAATTACTTTCATATCCTTAATTAACTCTCACTTAATTTACGCTCTGACAAAATCTTAAATTTTTAAATGTACACAACCTCATACTCATGAATTGTGATAACTCACAAAATATTAATATATTTTGAGTTTACGACCATCAGCTTATCATCTTAAATCGATGTCATAGCCTTAAAATAAGTGTACTCTATAATTGTAGTTTCATAATATTATACCATATATTCTATAAGTAATAAAGAAAGATTATTTACTAGAACTATGAGTTAGTTTAGTGATTGAGAATTTTTCTTTTTAAATTTTAATCATTACAGGATAATTTAATTCACTCTTCTCCTTATCTTTAAAAATTCTTTAACCAACCCCAAATTTATTAAATATTTTGGCAACAAATTCATTCATAAACTCAAGCTATTAATCTACTAGACACAAGTAAGTTTTGTATTATAAACAATTTAAAGTACTTCTACAACATGATATATATATAGATATGTGCATATACAACATGTAGATTTCACGGTTCAAGTTTATACAAGGTACAACTATATAGTATTAGTGTACAAGTACCTTATAAAGTGAACCAACTAATAACCCCGGTAGTACGGTGACGGAGCGACAGCACGAGGACGACACTCGTAGCACCAACACTTAGCAGGGGGATACCCACCATGAGACCACCAGCATCGAGCCTGCCTTGCCGAAAGCAATTTAACGGCGAAAATCAGGATCAAAGGGGTAGCTATTAGTAGCCAGTTTATTTCAAACTCAAAAGCTTCAGTGGCTTCTTCCGATACAAAGTAGAATTTAATGGCTAGAAAAATAGATATGATCATGAGAAATAAAATAACTGGGTAAGGAAGAGGTCTTAGTGTTAGACCATCACAAATAGATGGAGATCTTCTTGGATATGGGTAATAATAATAGTCATAGTAACCCATTTCTTTACAAAAAGATTTTAGTTTTGTGAAGATATGAGTAAAGTTTGTACAAGTAGAAGGAAAATGAATGTGTACAAAGATGTCAATTTATATCAATGCATTTGCATAAAGGGGTGGGGTGTTGAATATGATAGGTTCATGGAATTGGACCAAATTGAGTGGATCACAATGCATATCCCAAAACTATAATAATCAAAGTCTTAGTCACCTTTCACCTTTGTTTGGTGAATGTCAAAAACTCAAGGAAAAATAAAGTGAAGTCAATATTATATGTTAAAATTGGCCATCATTGCCCACTTTACTATAGCTCATTTCATTTGTAGAAATCACAAATTGTTGTGAGATGATGTCTTCGAAAGACGGATTAGATATATATGGACTAAATAGCTTAACTAATGCAAATTAAAGAGAAAGTTAGAATGTAGACTTCTTGTTTTGAGGTTGTCTCTTTGAGAGACAGTCTCTCACAGAAATAGCCGGAAATCAGAGTTTGAAGAGTATTGAGGTTTCAGTATCATACTCTTATCAAAAGAAATACATAGAGTGCGACTAATGAGACCCTCAACTCGAAAATGACCTGCAAAGGAAAACAAATGACCCAATAGGCCAATACTCACCAAAGTCGAGACAAATAGGAAATAGAACATTGTATTATTTTGGTGCCATTAGCAGACTCATTAATAAACTCTCATCTAAATATACTCGAAAGGCTTAGATGTACGCTATCTTACCCACATTAAAATAATAGTTATTATCCGACGGTCGTGATTTCAGCAAGTATTTTACTAGTCGATTAAAATTAGAAAATCCATTATATAAATAATTTTCAGGAAAACATGATGTTGATTAAATTAGGATTGGACTCTTTAATCACTAAGCACTAGACAAAAAAATATTGACATATTTGCCAATTCATAATGGAAAAAGGACTACTACCACTACTTCCAAAGGGTGGAATGGTACCTAAAACTAAAAGCATATAAGACCACTAAATACTACTACATGTTAATTTGTCTGTGCTGTGGTCTAGAAAAACCTGTTAGGAAATATGGATTCCCAGTCATTGTGCATGGTTTTCATGTCCTCTTGTATTTGCATCACCATGTATTCTCGTTCCGACAAGCAGCTAACTCCGCTTGAAGTAGTTTACGTCCGCTGAAATTGCGGGTGTATCTGCTCCTCTTGAAATTGCGGGCTTCGAAATTTTTGCAGTAATGTCGGGTAAATATCACAGCAATCAATCGTAAGAATAGCATATTGCAATTGGTTGTTGTTTTATCACACTTTCCCTTCATACTGTTGCCGTTTGTGATCATCCTTAATGCTCGCTAATGTGCTTCTGCAAGGACCCTCTGCAACAGAAACATCATCGAATCATTTTTGATTTTTATCAACTATTGTTAGGCCTACCATTTATGATTCATACCCGGTATATCCCGCTCATAGAAGCTATGATCAGGGTTTAGGAAGGGTATATAACAAACATAATAGGATGAATTGAAAGCTGTTTGATAAATAGCTTACCGCCAAATACAGTATGAAGATACTGAAGGTCTTCTGCTGAGCAAACGTCAAGCAAAGCGTAGATACCTGGCCTTAGGGCTTCATCGACTTCCCTAAAAATTTAGAAACACGAAAAAAACAAATCAATGATTGTTCCAATTTAACATAATTCGCCAGTTAATTCGCTTTTTGTATTCGTGATTTGCTCGACATGACTCTAAATTAGCCAAAACTGACCATAATTCGCTTTTTGGATTCGCGATTCGCAAGGATATTAGTGAATCATGTGACAGTGGATCGTTTACATAATGCTCTAGATATTAGAAGTAATAAAACGGGGAAATCACCTTTTGATACCCTTTTTAAGAGGGCCATAACCTGAATAAATCCATATGTAATCTGACAAGAACATAAAGCAGTGCTGGCCTAAGACATCCTTCTGTTGTCCAATCTGCGAGTAATATACAAAAATGCAACACGGTTACCTCCAAGAATTATCAACTACCAAGCAACGGAAAGCTATTCGGGTAGATAATAGCTAAGACGAAATAACTAAGATTAAAGGAAAAAAGGAGCTTTTTGTTTTTGACATACCTCTTCATAAACCCGTCTCAAATAACTGGCACATTTTACTCCCTCTTCCACAGTCCAAGTGAAGTAATCGTGTTGGTCTTCTGAATCATTATTTACAATCTCCACACACCGGAGAAGTATTTGAAGAGAATTTTGAAGAAGGGCAATGCACCGTACACACTCTCTAACAATTTAAAACATAGTCAGAGGCCATATATAACTTGCAGAACAAAAAGAGAATATCAGAAATCCAAAACAGAACACTATTATAGATGGTGAACTCCCATATTTCCAACAGCAACTTTAGTCAAGTGCGTATTCATCAAAAATAAAAATTAAATTTTAATATAGGATAGGCCTAGTCATGGCCGTCGATTACCAAGGACAAAGCGGGCTATCGCCCAGAGCCTCCAATTTTTTAGGGCCAAAAAATTAATTTTCATGTACAAGATTGATATAAACTTGAAATAAATTTAGGTATAATTTACATCTTTTTGCTATATAATATGAGCTATTAGGGGTTTTTTCATAAAATAGATAAAATATCAAGAATACAAAATAAAACGAGTATTATATTATTTACTACGCCTTAAACTTTTAAAGACCCTTTTTATCTTTCGCTCTGGGGCCTAGTCATCTACCAAGAAATTATTCATGAACAAAACATAACACAATATCATTAGAGACCTAACTATAAGAGGCTATACCTGTTACGGTGTTTCACAACAGTCCACAACAATCGACAAGAAGCTGCATATAAGTTTACTGAGAAAATCCTGTCAACCGGGAAGTAGCTTCCCTGTTCCACGCACTTTTTGCAGTCCAAATTTAAGGAACTTGGATGAGAACCTTCCCCTGCTCTAATGTAGCAAAACCCTTGCAAAATTGTTGTAGGTATCTGTAAAGACTGTCCCACATGATGCGATTCCAGGTGAAATTGAGACCGTTTTCCGGCAATTCTGGTTAGTACCTCAACACACATAAGTACTACAGATCCTGAATCGGGATTCTTGTTTACTGCATTTCCATTAGGTTTTTCGTAGAGCACGGTGGGGCCTTGTAGGTGTATCATAATGTTAAACAGTGCCGCAACTAAGCTATTGATGTGCATCTTAACCGCATTCAATAGAATTTTCCCTGCAAGAGTCAGACATCAATTATTTCTCTAAACTATATGTTGTAAACATAAGAGAATGCTTAAAAACAAGCAGGTTGTCTATAACATTTGACATGAATTTAGGTCCATATTTTGATCATATAGCTAGAGAAATACCTACTAATAGCTAATAAGCATTGTGGAAACTGTTACAACAAATTAGAGTCGATAATCGTGAGACAATTTGAGAAGAAAGATCTGAAATTCAAACATCATATTTCCAAGACACGGATAAGAGCGGGCATAACTGAAGGGATAGAATTTGAAACGGAGATATACGAAATGGTTTAGGAGTCACAAATATTGAGGAAAAGATGAAAAAGAATCGTTTAAGATGGTTTGAGCTGGTGCAAAATATTGGAAAGGGATATGAAGGATTAGACATATAGATTGATGGTCAAAAATTGAAATGAATGGAGATTGGAGAAGAAGAATCCATGTGACTAAAAATGATCTATTGCATGTAACCAACCTCAAGAAGCAACGAATTTCTATATTGTGAAGGGATTAGAAAAAATACCAACTTGCAAACCATGTTCAATGTAAATTTAGAACAACTGATACCTTTATACAATTCAAGAAGCAAGTCCAAGCAATCAACAGCACCTGCGACCACTGAAGAAACCGTACCCCCAACATCACTTTCTTTATTTACTTCATAAATCCCCGTAAAGCCTTCACGTTGACCAATTAGTGCTCGTTCTAGAGCTTGCATAGCAGATAGTAACAATGGCTCTGATGATTTCTCGATGAGAGCTTTAAAAGACATTCTCAACCTTGCCTTGAGATTGTCTAAGCCATATAATGGGTCACTGATAGTTGATTCAGAAACTTGTCTTTCGGCATATATCTTGGAACTTGACTCAATATGAGAAGCTAACATAGCACATTTTCCTTGTAAAGAAATGCACTTACCAATAGCCTTTACATGTAACTCTACCAATTTGGTGTAGATAGTTCTTGTAACGATAGGGCTAGTAAGTGCAAACAGACTCCCGATTGCCTCAAGAAACATTACCGGTCCATCCAACCAACCAAAACAAGATGAGTTGGGTATCTCGAGCATTTCAGAAAACTTTATCAATATTACTTCAGAGCAGCCGAGAAAAAACTGAATTAAATTGGATGACAAGGGGGAACAATCAATCAGCATGCTTAGCCTCACGATAGCTGAAGAAGCAACAAAAAGTCCTCTCAATAAAACTGCTGCATCCAAATTTTGCCCATTTAAGAAGCTATCCAATAAATCAATCCTCAGGCAACTGTAATTGAATGAGCTAAACTCTGTCAGCCCTGTAAGGGCTGATCTAGAATAACCCGACTTCAATTTTTTCTTCCTTCGGCCAGAATCAGATGCATTTGTACCACACGAAGCCGAGTTCATCTTCTCGGATCCTGGATTCCCGTTTTGATTTTCAAATTCTGAATCACTTGCAAAGGTATGACCCGTCTTTTTAGATGCATCTGTATCTAGAACATGGTTATGATGCTCATGATTATTGTGAAGAAATATATGGGAAGAATAACCACAGAGCTCAATAAAAGTGCTTATAAAACCATCTATTCTAGACATGATATCATGTTTATGCTTCATCAATTTTACTTTCAAATCATCACGACTTGTAAATATGTCGCTCAGAGTGTACTGCAATCCCCATAGAAAACCTTGAATGCATGTTATCACAGAGGATAATTTGTACAGATCTACAGGCTCTATGCCTACCTCTACATCTCCACTACTGAAGGCCTCCTTCGGGAAAAGAAGGAAGCTTTTTATCTCTTCTTCTAGTGCGTCAATTATCATAGTCGCACGTCTGCAAGCTTCAACATCATACGACAATTCCTGGGAGCAATCAGATTTGTTTGATTCATTTATCTTACTTTCATGATGAGATTTACTAGATATCGAACGAATCGCTAAACCAAATTGATGCTTGCATAGATTGACAAACACGTATGAAGTCTGATCCAATAGCGAGACAATCATGCAATCAAAGTGGGTACTATTGTGCTGTGATGACAAGGCATTTTTATATGTAGTGACCAACTTCAACGATCCCAACAACCACAGAACTGATGATGGAACTTCCAACAATATTGGAATGGAACGACAAACTTCTGATTTCCCCTCACAGAAAGACAACAATAAACATTTTAATGCTCTGCGACACGCCACTAACAATTTGAGAAAATCCTGCTGCTCATGCAAATACAAGGCCCCTTGAGAACCCAGCAAGCAACCAATTATGAGCCTGAATATTGAAGACACATTTTAGATGAACATACTGTCATGGGTTAGCTATATAACGAAGAAGCTTTGAAGGAGAAAAGGTGCATCTAAAAAAATAAGAACATTGAAGAAACATAGATTTGCAGTATATGCCTTTCTAGTAATTCTCACAGAAGAAATCCTGACACGCACACACAGATGCAATGAACACTTGCAAAGCATTACCTTTCAAAGTAAATAACATGAGAAAGAAAAGTTGTACAAAGCATTACCTTTCAAAGTTGATTAAATATGTCACAGTACGAGGTAACGATTTGAAGCTCAATGAAGTATCCACCACCATGCACAAAAAGTTCAATAAGCCTCGGCAGGCAGCAAGATTCACAATGGTTGGAGTAGAGGACGATCCTTTGTCAAGGCATTCATTGACGATATTGCCATGAGAATGATGAGAAGTTAATGGTTTGCTCCTCACAGATATGGCTGAATTCTGAAGCACACTTAAAGCTTTGGTCCAATCAGATGAATCTAGTTCTGCTTCAACATTCATGGAGTCAATAAATAAGTGTGATATACACTTCTTCAAAACTTGGATAACAGAAGATGCCATATACCTGCGCACAAACTAGTAGAAAAGCCATGAACATCATGTATACATGTCAACACTCCCCCTTCCCACTTAAAAAATTAGTACAATACCAATTATTGATTATGTCAAAGCACGATTGCAATAGAAGAGTTGCTCGAGTCAAATTATAAATTATTACATAATCAAAAGAAAAACCAATTCATGGTCAAGAAGAATTTTAATAGGTCTTACTCTTTGATCATAGAAACATGTATCTTGAAGGAGTTCCTGTGAAAGCCGATGCATGTTAACTTTCATCAATTTATCATCACAATGCTTAGACAGCTCCTCAAACTCCCTATATGAAAGTGAACTACTGATCAAAAGATTAAGGAACAGCTTCAACTTCTTCTTAGTAGCATATTTACACAATATATCAATATTTCGGCAAATAATCCACCAAATTGCAGTAGGCAGCGTCTTTTCATTGACCGTGCAGACACCCAAATCCCATGAGTCAAAGCCCATGTACAGTGGGGTTGGGCTACTTGTAGTTTTTCCACTAGGTATAGAATTAGGCTGTTGTTTCTCATCAACTACAACAAGGTAATCCATGACAAACCCAGTCAAACCAACTGCTTCTTGCTTCAAAGCCAACAAGAAAATTTCTAATTTCTCTTGTTTTCTTTTGTCTTTCTGTGAAACTGATAAATCAGTGTCATCCATTGATATTTTATTTTTGTCCTTCTCAGTTCTCTGTATAATATACTCCACGCAGTGGATGAGCCTACTTAGGTCAACAAGTCTTTGTAAAGCCATCATATGCATTACACAAATCAAACAGTGGATTAATGAACCTTCATGTAAATAAGTATCCTTTATAATTTGCAGGATACTTAAAAGAGATGCTGTAGATTTGACCCACGAAAAATATCCTTTATCAGTAAATTTGGTCCTCTTCATGTGATCCTCACCGGAATATGCAGTATAATAGTCGGCCATCTTCTTTGACATCTTTGTTGATAAATCAGGAGGCATGAGGCTCAATGTTTGGCGATATAAGCTTCGACAGGATACATATACACGAAAGAAGAAAAGGAGAAGCAACGGACAAATACTCGGTAAATCATCTTTGTATTCCTTATGCTTATTTTGTGTTGCTGTCAATACCGAGAAAACAAACCCAGAAGGACCATCTTCCACAAAAGTAGTTAAATGCTTCATCCAGGGACGTATCCCCACTATCAGCTTTTCTATAGATTCGCCCATACGGGAACTGTAACCAGAAGAAACTGAAAGCGAATCCAGAACCAGAGTATAAATTTCCGAGAAGACGAAACCCAACAGTTCTGCTTGGGCACTGAGTCTATAGGGGTGTGTCTCCCCTTCAACGTTCATCCACTCCAAGCAATCCGAAATATCAGCAGATAAACTTTGAACAAAATCAACAGCCTGTCCTTCAGGTATAAACTTAATCACATTGCAAACAGCATTCCTAAACTTTTGAGAATTTAGAAGCAAGCGACCCGATTTGGCAAATTTATCATAATGCAGGGAGGAGTTCAACGATAACTCGGAATATTTCATTTCACTATCTACTTGACAAAATGATAGATGCCTCAATCCTTTACATAGTGCGAAAACAGCACGATCCACCTACACGATGATATGCCACCAAACTAAGCAAATGGAAGGAAAAATAAGGTTCATAGATCCATAAATTATTTTTATAAAATGAAGATCCTCAATTTTAGAGAGAAAAACATAGCAGTTTTTTGACAATATAACCACATTCAGCCCCAACAAACTAGGAGGTTAACATGTACAGATGTATCACAAAGATTGGAGAAACTTGGTAGCTACTTCCTGCACCAATCAAAAATAAATATTTCCAGCCATGGCATGAATATGTGAGCCGCTAAATCTAAATGCTACTCTCTTCGACTAAAAAAACTAATTGTAATATTCTTGATGGGAGTTGTAATATTAAAAATTCTAATGGACTAAAATGACTCAATATATCGATTGCACTTTTATTGATATTTAGCTGCATATGATGTCTTCTATCAAGGATGGATCAAAAATAACCTATTTGTTTTACAAGGCTAAGGGTAAGGTTGCGTAAATCTGACTCTCCCAAACCTCATTTTGGTGTGAGTAACATATAGCATTGAGGCAGTGTGATGTAAAAAAAGTCAAAAACATTCATTTTTTTAATTAAATATTGAATATCATTTGTATTAATATGTGCGCTGTACAATTACTAAGTACTAACTAGTTTATTATCATCAAAGTGATGATGAATCATGAAGAGGCAATAACCCTTTGTATTACAAGGCTAAGGGTAAGGTTACAAACAAAAGACCCTCTCAAAGCCCCCTCTGATAAGCCGATTTATAGTATTGGGGTGATGCAATGTATAACCAAGTCTGAAAAACTCATATTTTAATAAAAAATTGAAAATCATTCTACTAATATATGCATTGCACGACTACAAAGTACTAACTAGTTTATCATCATCAAGGTGATGATAAATTATGAAGACATAACCGTAAACAAAAAACCTACCAGATCACTAATATATGAGTTTGAATCATACAATTACATCAAAAAAAATCACTAGTTATAGACAGCAGCAGAAAACTCAAAGTAGCAGGCAAGCTTAATCTGGAGATTCAGTCACATTATGAATATGATCATAGCAAAGGAAAGCAAAGTCATCAACGTTACTAGAACTAACCTGGCGAAGTTCACTGTAAAGATTAACCATTCGGCAACCAAGGTCAACCGCTTGTGAAAACAGTTGACCTAGTTGCGAGCCGTCCTCTGAAGAATGTGCCAGTGTCAAACAACTGAGAATCATAAGCCATATGCTAACCAAGTCATGGCCAATGACTTCATATTCAATTTCTAAGAAATTCTCAACTACAAGAATAAACTCTTTAGCCATTGACTTCAATAAATCAACCTCCTTGAAGCTATCAACACCCCATGTTGACTGCCAGAGTTGATTAAACTTGGCATAACATGACGTCAAAATACCATAGCTTATGTTGAAGAAATTCAGACAGGCTCCTCCAGAATTATCTTCGATCCTTAAATAGGTTCTTTCGCACAACATGCTTGACAAGATATTATTAACAGATTTGAGAGTTTGGTACACATTCAGTAAGGAAGTTTCAAGATGGTCATCCTGGAAATGCTTGCTGAGATCGAGTAACAATGGCTCCATAGTTAGCACAAAAAAATCAAAAAATGACATCCTTATTTCCGAGGCAGGAGTCTTAGTGGTATGGTTCTTCTCGGTGGTCGAGTTGCTAACCATTGAAAGATGCGGAGTTTCACCAACTCTCAAACTTTCAGCAACCTGTGATTCCTTCTTCAGTTTTTTCACATTAACAACAAACAAACGGAATACATTTCCTAAACCGGGCAACGCCCATATCTTTCCCTCGGAAACAAGGCTATCTACTTTATCGAAAAGGTGTCTATGAAAGCTCTTGATAATCATTCTTGAGCTTCGCAATTCTTTATCAACAGAAGAATTGTACTTATCTGTAATGTGTAAGCTAAGATACTCATCGAGGTGAACTGAATGGAACAATCCATAAGAAAGAATCTCCTCAACCAACTTGAACAGTTTTTGCACTAAAACAAAACTTTTATTTCGGGTTTGATCATGCAACAAACCCAGAAGATGCAACAGAGGTTCAAGAAGTTTATCTACAAAATCACGAAAAGCATTTTTGCGACAAGGATGCAACCTCAAGAACTTGGAGAATGGCTCCAGCACCAAACAAGAAGATTCTGTGACCAAGTCTCGCACATCACTATCTTGGAAACTTTCAGTGTACAATCTGATTAAAAGCTCAAGCAGTGAGCTAACAGCCACTGCCCATACATCCAGATTTTCATTCAACAATCGGCCACGGGAAGAAAATAGCAATTTTAAGCAGTCATTCATAGTCTTAAATAATTGAATCTCTACAGAAGTAAAAGTGAGTTCTTTAATTTCTGTATCGACAGAATTAGATGAATGCAACGGACTCCTGGCCACAGATGCAATAACCCTTAATAAATCCCGTGACAAGCTCAATGGAACACACATCTTTTCTGACTCCTTCAAGCAAAATCTGAGTATCTCCCAGCATCTACAATCTAAAACAAACTTTGACACCTTCGAATCCTTGTCTCCAGCTCTAATGTTCTTTTCGGCAGTAATCAGTAATGATTGAACCCATTTATTAATGTGTGCTATCAACCTTGAAATACTTAAGGTGTTGAACTCCTCAACATCATTGTCCCCTTTATTGATCCTTGAACTCACAAACTCGTGAGTTAACGTTACCTTCCTGCAATCAAAACAGTTTTTTTTCGTTAAAAGAAAAACTATCCAAATTTCACCGAAGCAAGTTTCACTGACTGGAAATGGGGACGACCCAAGAGATCATGCTAATCATATACTTATCCTTCGTAGCTCGGCCTCATTTCTCCCACCATGCTAAAAGATTTTAATTTAAAGAGCTCCATTATCTCTATTAATGCAACTTTCAATGCAATACCAATGAATTAACATCATTTTTTGTTAAAATTGAGTGTAAAATCTTCCATTTCTAATAAAAGTCAATTGAAATTCTCACTACTAATGTTGATCACCAGAGACGTATGCACGAGGGCAGGATTGTTCTAGGGAAAAGTGTTTTCCAAGAAAACAATTTTCCCTCTTTCCAATATATGGCTGGGAACATATTTTTGAAATGAAAAGAGTTTCCACCATATAACTCAAATTCCTCCCAAAACGAGGGAAACCAATTCTCCTCATTCAAACAGTTTTTCATCAAACTAACACAAATGAATTGTGAATATTACTAAACAAAAACCTTAAGGATCACCCATCAGTTCCTCTACTTCAGGCATTTGGGGCATATATAAACACTTATATAACCAATAATCAATACACTCTTTTGTTTTGTTTGGATAGAATATAATGGAGAGAAAGGAAGGGGAGGGAGGAAGCTAGAACTCCTTTTCAGAAGGAAAACACACCCATCTTCCCTCCCCTTTCTTTCCTTCCTAAAATATTTTTCAAAAATAGTGTTGATCCTAGAGTTTTGGTAAAACATTTAACACAGCAAACTAATTAAGTTTGGCAGGTTGATCATCCAATTCATATTGTAACAAAAACATTTCCCCAGATGAAAAGATTGAACTTTGCATAAAATTTACAATACTATAGTTTTGCAGGTTAATCATCCAATTCATATAGTAACAGAAATTAAACCCAGAAAGATCCTCTATTTTCACAACAAAATAAATTAACACCCCACAAACAACATACTAACTATTTAAAGAACCGGAAAAAAACCCAGTCCAGAAAATACAATGGTATAATTTGGCAGGTTAATCATCCAATTCATACTGTAGCAACAAGTAAACCTGATCACTAAATCCTCAAAACCCAGAAAAATCCTCTCATTTCACAGCACATTAAATCAACACCCCAAAAAACAATATAACAATCCGAAGAAATAAAACAAAACCCAATTCAATAAATCTATCAAAAGAAGAAAGCAACTTACTTTTCAGCAGTTAATGTTCTCATATCAAGTGCTAAAACTAGGTCTAAATTCCTCCATTGAAAGTTCTCAACTTTTTCTACTGGAGTCTGTGTATCTCCTTCCGTGTTTTCCAATGTTCTTGTCTCGTCAACTGCACATCTTTCTTCTTCTTCTGCAACATGTTTTTTCTTGCGAGCTGATTTTGAGGGTTTTTCGCGGTCTTGTGAATTAGTGAGTTTTCTTTTCTTCTTTGTTGATTCATTTGAGTTTTTCTTTGCTGAACCCGCCATGGATGAGGAAGGGTTTTTACAGGGTTTATGGAGACGTCTTTTTTTGTATTTTTATTTATTATTTATATTTATAAGACAAAGTCTGAAGCAGCCATGGATGAAAACTTAAAAACGCAGACGGGCGGAGAGTTGCTAAATTGAACAGGTGATTGACCCGAACTCGTTTTTTCGCCCTGTTTTGGCCCATGGTAAGCAACATGGGTTTACAGGCTGGGCTACAAGCGTGTTGCCCGTTAATAGACTGCGACTATATATTGGCCCATTTGGGGAAAGATTGAAACAAATAAGAAATTTTAACAAAAAAAAAAAAATCAAAAAATGAGTTTCAGCAACTTAATTTTAAAAATAAACGTCTTTATGTATTGTACGAGCTTATGATTAGGTATGTTCGTTGTTATTAACATAGAACAAAAAAAATGGTCAAAAAGTCAAAATTCTTTGTTCGCTGTTAATGACATCGAACAAAAATGAGTCAGTGTCTTAACGTTGGAGGGGACAATAAACATTGAAATCATGTGTTCACTGTTAGTATATCTTATTTTTGTCCCTTTTAACTTATGACATTGTCCCTCTTATGTTCACTGTTAGCAACAACGGACAAAGAATTTTGATTTTTTTTTTGACCAACTACTTTGTTTTTGTTCACTGCTAGTAACAGCAAACATACTTGACCTTACGCTCGAATATAAAGACGATTTTGGAATTAGGTTTCCCAAACGCTTTTCTAACTTTTTTGTTAAAATGGCTTATTTGTAAAAACCTCTTTTATAGAGGATTTTTTGACGACCTTTTTTCGAATCGATGGAATCTTTAGCCGCATTTTTGTTATGGATATGGATTTTCTGACAACCTTTTTTCGAATCGACCTATAGAAGTTTACTCCTTTTGTTTTTTGAAGTAGTTTTCATTTGTCATTTTAGGTCATTTTATTTGTTGTTCACTAAAGAATCTTTCTATATATATTAAAATTTTCAAACATGATTAACATTGTTCATCCTCATTCTTTTATTTTGTTAGTGCTAATAATCCTCGCATATTTTTTTAGTAGTTGTGATCCGTATATATATTTTTCACTAGTTTTATATTAATATTTTTTAATACTTATTGTCCATACTTCTTCTCTATTAAACTTATTATTCAATAAAATAATATATTTACTTTTAGAAATATTTAATTTCAATTCTAATGGACATGGTATTTTATATGAACAACTTTACTCCCTCCGTCCCATTTAATTTGCAGTTTTTTCTATTTTGGTCCGTTCCATTTAGCCTTGCTTATTTGATGTGGCTGAATTGATGACATGTTTTATTTAATGGACATTTAGCTTTGCTTATTTAGGGTGGCAAAATTGATTATATATTTTTTTCACTTGACATTTAGCCACGCATATTAAGTATGGCTAAATTGATCGGCTTTTTTATTTAATTGACATTTAGCCACACTTATACGTGTGACTGAATAGTTTACATATAATACATCATTTAATTCGCCTTTTAGCCTTGCTTAAAAGTGAGGCTATTTTTTTACACTTAATATGCGTGTCTAAATGCAAAAAAAGTGTGCCTAATTACAAAATAGTCGACCACACTTAAAATAAGCATGGCTAAATAAGTGTAGGTACATGCAATCTTTTGTGTAGTGATCATTTTAATAATTGGGTGATGACGCACCACTTTCTTTTAATTTCATCCATTCATTTTAACATTCTTTTAATTTCATCCACACAATTTATTTTTTCTTTTCGTTTATTACCACATCCTAAAAAACTACCGTCTTTCTATTTAATGCAAATCAAAAAAGACAATGAGTAAATCTTAAAACCAAGAGGACTCCAGTGAAGTATGACGTCAGAGGTGTATGTATTGGATCAAACGAACCGTACACGTGCATGATTCCAACTGAAAAAGCCTAGCCTCACTTTCACAATTCTCGTTGTTTTTTGCAAGAAAAGGGTACATCACATGCATCTTGCTTTCAACATAAACCCCTCATAATCACCCATTTTTAGCTAATTCTTTCCTTATACCATACAAATTACAAATTGCTACAAATTCAACTATACAATTTTGATGTTTTTAAAAGAGTGACAAAAAAGTTTACTTTACAACATGATGAAATTATAAGTTTATTAATGTGTGAATAGATTCTAAAGAAAAAGCGTAATTTGTGACTAAAAATATTATTATTGTAATTTTTATAGAACGAACTTTAAAAAAATTGTAATAATTCTCTTAGGATAAAGAGCACCTGTTTGTCCCAAAACAACTGAATGGGACATATATCCATGTGATTTGTCATTCCTCTGATTTGTAAAGCACTTTTAAGTGTAAATTTTATTTTTTTAGGTTGTTTAAATGACAAATCATATAATAACCCGATAAGAATTAAGTTCTATTCTATACAATTTTTGTTCAAATGATGAGGTTGATTCTTACTTACTAATCATACTCTTATTTTGATTTGTATTTTAAAGTTGTGTTATATTAACTTTTTATGTTAACAATAATGATTTAGTCTCAAATAGAAGTAGTTATAATAAATTATATAAAAACATAAATAAACAAAATTTTATAAATTTATCTTAGATATCTAATCATCAACATAAAAAATTTAATATCAAAATTAAACATTTCAAAAAAACAAAAGTTTGAATAGTGCTAGTTTGATTCCATTTACATATTTAAGTCTACCTTTGGACTTCAATTCTAGCATAGAGATAAATAGGTATACTCCTTTGGTCCCATTAATTTTATTTAAATGACAATTGATAAAAAAAAATCAAGAAAAGTAAAAAAAAAATGATATTTTTATGAGAAAAGAGGAGGAAATATTAGAATGAGATAAAAAAGTGAATTAAAAATACAAATGAGAATATTTAAAAAGTGTAAATTATGTTAAAATAACAAAAATAAAACTTTTTAATAAGACAAACTAAAAAAATTGAGATAATTGCTTACTATGCTTTCGACTAGTTGATTTTTATGCTTGGTTAACGTAGGTGTAAGTTGCAGACTTTCGGATATTTGCAGATTCCTCTTTTTGAAGATCCTTTTTGAGTCAAGAGACTCTTTAACCGCACTCTTCTAATGGGTATAAAATGTCGTCTATCTTCTCTCTTCAAGCCCTAACCATAGATTTGTATATGAGAGGGATACACTGAATATAATGATAATGAAAAAATGAGACAAATTTCACAAGACTGAGGGAATAGAAGTAATAGATTCCTTAATAATATAATAAAATAATTGGTGTATAAACTATCTTAAAAACAATTGTTGGCGGTGATGGCGTAGTAGATTAGAATCTAAATATTAAAATCCAGTTTCTTTGGACACCAATTTTTTCGATTTATTAATACACCAAAAATCTAGTTTATTTTTAATGTTTTAATATAATATATATAGCCAACTCAAAATGGAATTTTTGTTCTTAACTTGGACCACTAAACCATTTTCTATTTCCACGAAAAAAAAGCATCATAAATCATACCCCTTTATTTATAAATTTGCCAATATTTCTATTTTAGTCAATATTATATTTTTGACGATATATATATTTTAAATAAAAATTTCACTACCTTTCAAATTTTATCTAGGCGTCTTAAATTTTTTCTCCCACCAATTCTATTCATAAAATTTCTTAGTATTCATGTCATTATTTTAGTTAAGGGTTAAATAAACGCATTATTATATTTTATTTTTTTCGCAATTTGATATGTTATTTTAGTTCTTTATACTTTATATTAGACTATACACCTCTTAAAATCCTATAAAATTAATATTATAAAAGTACGCGCTAAAAAGATTCAGACAAGATTTAATATGACTGTATTTTTTCTCACACATTAGCAAATAACAACAGCATAATATAAAATAAACTTAAACAATAAATTTATCAATTTCATAATACTTGCTACTGATATAGTGACATTTTTTCATATAATATGTCACACTCAGTAACAAATATTATGAAACGGAAATAAATATTCGAAGAATAAATGTACTTCCATCAATTATTTGCTCAACCTAGTTTTGCTCACATCACTGTCTATGTAAAGACATCTTTTTCTTAAAAACAAACCATTTTTTCTGAAAACCCATAAATATCATAGAAAGATAAACAACATCACAGATTTGTCCTTTCAATTAGTCCAAAAGCACCCACAAATTAAAATCAGTCAATTTTGCCGGTTCATTTTACCCGTTAACCCGGTACCCTTTCATTTGATCACTTACCCAGTTACCCCTTTCTTGTAATTTTTGATTATTAAATTACAAATAGAAATTTAATGAATTTCTGAGATTTAATCTTTTTGTATAAATATATTTTCTTGGTTTTGATAGGAAATAATAAAGCTTTATATGTTTCTCTCTCCATTTATTGCTCAAGTGAAATTGGTGGGGCGATTTTATCTGAGCCCTCAGGTCAGTTTCAATCATAATCTTTTGATGCATTTTATTTTTGGCACCTAAATTTTGATGTTTAATAAATATCCCTTTTTGGGTATTTCAAATCATGCTGAATTCTGTTCTGGGTAATTTTTAATTTTTTTTTAGGAATTTATATGATTTTTTTTTTCATTATTGTTTTCCATTCATGCAAATTTTATTAAAAAAAATGATACCCATTTAGTTGATCTTAGTTTATAGTGGTTACAATTGTGATTTGTGATGGATGATTTCTTGGAAATGTCAATTCTTTCATTTGGATTGAGTAAAAAATTTCAATATTTACATCATTATAAGAGTACTTCTGAAATTTTTCTCTAAAAAGTTGATTGTAAATCTGAAGAAATTATTGTTATGGGTTGTAAGTTGTTTCTGCGCGCTACTCTTTTTGGAGATTTCTATGCCTTTGTCATTTCAAAGCCGTTTGGTAGACGGTAATAAACGGTGGTAATGAGAATGAAAAACTAGTTTGGTTGAAAAATTTCTCAGCTATGGACATGCTTGTCTAACTTCAATCATCTCGTTGCAGAGGTGGTATATGTTTGTCTAACTTCAATCATCTCGTTGCAGAGGTGGTATTAGGGGATAATGGAGATTTGTAAATAAAAAAACTTTTTTTATCAAAGTTTCATTACTATGGGAATGATATGGAATTTTTATGAAATTTTACGTCATAAATCATATCATTTCTATTACCGGTGTTTAGTACCACTAAATAAATGGGCCGTCAATGTCATGTTTGGGTTATACTCTTGTTTTGAATGAGGTATCTACTTTGATGATCAATACAAGTTTTGTTGTAAATTAGTGTAATCATAGTTGATGATTCCATTAATTGAAATTTTGAACATGTTAAAAGTGCTGAAAATGTTCTAAGTTGATATATATACTTACTTTAATTCAAGTGGACAAGAGCATCTTAGGTGAGTTAGTGGTTGTACTATATTGTTTTGTACTGTTAAAGCCTTAATAATTTGTACATGTAAAATTGTGGATATCTGGCTCCTTAAATGTGTCGTCTAATGAAAGTCAGTTAATGGTAGAGTTGTTCAAAACAGACCCGATGACCCGATATTTACCGACCAAGATTGAATCCGATTTGAGCCGACTTAAAATGGATTTATAATTATGTAAAAACCAATGTAGACAGAAAACTCGATTTTAAACCGACCTGAAACACCTAACCCAAAATCAACTCGATGAATTGAATGAACACGTCTACTTAATGGTATTAGGGCAGTGAAAATCGTTTAAGGGTGTACCAAGCGTTCCGTTATTGGTATTAATTTGTAGAAATGGGAATTAGATATATATAAATCTAGCTAAATTACATTAAAATTTTATCTCATTTTCCGACTAGTTAATACCAATAACCCAACGAGCTGTACAAACTACAAGTAATAGGAAGTTGGAGCTTATGTTTGATATTAATACAGCTGGTTGAGTTTGTAGTGTTTTGTTGTTTGGTTGATGCTTCACATACATTTACAGTACTGTCCTGCACTCTGCATCTTTGTATGTGTAATTGTTGAACGATATTTTTGTTGTAATTTGTAATGTAGGTTGTCGAAACAAAACCGGCTGTTTCGCCCTTAAACCTTTCGTCTTAGAATGATGGGACTTTCTGTTAAAGTTCCCGAGAATGGAAATGTAAGCCCCCAGAACGGTAACATTAGTCCGCATGCTGTTGCGTGTGCATCATTAGATGAAAATGAAGAATGTGATTTGGCAAAGCTTTTGGATCGACCACGAACTTTGACTATGGAGAGCCGACAAAGATCCCTCGACGAAAGGTCCCTTGGTGATTTTATGTCTCCAAGGATATCATCTAGGAATGTAGATAATATTTCCCGCTTGGCGGATCATTTGGAGAGTGCTTTTAGCTCTAGTCGTCGATCTGGTGTCAACACGCCAAGATCCGGTTTTAGTACTCCTAGGTCACAAGCTGACTTTGAGCCTCACCCTATAGTTGGGGAAGCTTGGGAATCGTTAAGGCGTTCTATGGTTTATTTTCGTGGTCAACCTGTTGGGACTATTGCGGCCTTGGATAGTTCCGAGGAAAAACTCAACTATGATCAGGTAAATTACCTAGTTTTTGTCTTGATTTTTACTTTGAATGCATAATGATCTGCTAAGTTGAAGTGCAAACTTGAATATTTGGTAATCACATTGTTCTTGATGATCTCGTATGAAGTGTTTGTGTGTTGTACGAAGTGCATACTCCTATTTCCCATTGAATTTGTTACATTTGCATCTTCAATATGAGTGCTTTAGAAAATGTAAGCAAATTCAATAGGATGGAGACAATAACTTGGAAGATTTTGTTAGAATATGTAACATATCTTGAGGCCTCAATTATCAACTTACGCTTTTGTTTGAGTTGATTCCTTGACATTGTATCAGAACCAGTGTGACAAGAGGTCATGGGTTCGATTCTCAACCACCCCTCATTTAAAGTGAAATATTCAGCACCATGTATAGGGTTCTCGTGTGAGGTGGCGTGTGAGAGTAGATAACATATTGTGGGGCCTCAGCCATCACCTTAAGTATTAGGTTCAGTTGGTTCCTTGACAGGTTTTTCACAACATAAATTGATTAATGTTTTCTATAAAAGAATTATATATAATTGTTTTTGTTTGTTGTAGGTTTTTGTTAGGGATTTTGTTCCAAGTGCATTAGCCTTTTTAATGAATGGGGAACCAGATATTGTTAGAAATTTTCTTTTGAAAACTCTCCGTCTTCAATCATGGGAGAAGAAGATAGACCGGTTTCAACTTGGGGAAGGGGTGATGCCAGCTAGCTTTAAAGTTTTCCATGATCCGGTCAGAAACCATGAGACGTTGATTGCTGACTTTGGTGAAAGTGCGATAGGAAGAGTTGCTCCCATTGATTCAGGATTCTGGTGGATCATCTTGCTTCGGGCATACACAAAAAGTACTGGAGATTCTACATTAGCCGAACTGCCAGAATGCCAGAAGGGAATGCGCCTCATTCTCAGCTTGTGCCTTTCCGAGGGTTTTGATACGTTTCCGACTCTCCTTTGTGCTGATGGTTGTTGTATGATTGATCGCAGAATGGTAAGTTCTTTTTATACAAATGTTATGCTGTTTTCCAAACTTTTTTGCCACTGCTTTTAATCTTTTCTTTTTTGGAGCAGTGTAACCCGATTCGCCAATTAATTTCCTTTTTAAATTTGCAATTCGCGTAAAATGACCTTGAAATAGCCCAAAACCGACTGTGATTCTCCTTTTTTTAATTCGCGATTCTCAAGAAGATTAGTAAATTATGTGAATCATGTGACGGTGCTCTGGAGCTTAGAATCATTTTTGTTGATATAAATTATAAAAGTATTTAGAAACATAGTGTAAAAAAAGGCTGCATCGCATCGCGTCAACAGCATTGTAAGGTTTCTAAAACAACGAACCAAAATTTCCCGCGTGGTAAAGGTGTAAAATACTGCGTTTTGGGCCGTATCAAGGGATATCTTTTGGTTTTGACCGATATTTAGGCGTTATGATGAACGCATCACTCTCGTTACTGCATCATCGTTTCGTTATCACAATTGCGACCGTTACCGCATTTTTATTCTATGTTTAGAAACAGATTGCTCGAGTTTTTAGAACTTTGACATAGAGTAGGGAACGTCTGCTATATGGCTTCCTGATAACCTCCTATATTTTGCATACAGGGTGTTTACGGTTATCCCCTTGAAATTCAAGCTCTATTCTTTATGGCTCTTAGGTGTGCTTTAGTTTTGCTAAAACACGACGATGAAGGAAATGAGTTCATTGAGCGAATATCCAAACGTCTCCATGCTTTAAGCTACCACATGAGAACTTACTACTGGATGGACTTCAAGCAGCTTAACGATATCTACCGATACAAAACAGAGGAGTATTCTCATACTGCCGTAAACAAATTCAATGTGATGCCTGATTCGCTTCCTGAATGGGTCTTTGATTTTATGCCAAATCGCGGTGGATACTTTATTGGAAATGTCAGCCCGGCAAAAATGGATATCCGTTGGTTCTGCTTGGGGAACTGTATTGCTATTCTTTCGTCAATGGCCACATCGGAACAATCAACTGCTATCATGGATCTTATAGAAGCAAGGTGGGAAGAATTGGTAGGTGAGATGCCGTTAAAAGTCTGTTATCCAGCCATTGAGAGCCATGATTGGCGGATCATAACAGGATGTGACCCTAAGAATACCCGGTGGAGTTATCACAATGGAGGATCCTGGCCAGGTACGCCTTTTTTTGGGTTTTAAACTAGCGTGCATCTGACAGCTCAATTGAATCGCTCTTTCGAGGAAGGTGATGCGTGTGCATCACGTGTTGCCTCGTTTGGACAATTCTTTGTGCTTCTGGATGCATGGTGGTGCGAAGTTCAACTTAGTTATTTTCTATGTGTGCAAAAACCATGTTTCTACCTTTTATGGACCTCTTAGATCCTATCTTCGGCAACCCTTATGTTGGTTTTGGACTTGGTGGTAATGTCGATTTTCCGTGGAGCTAAGGATTTATAGTTCTTTGGGTATGATGATGACGATGGTGATTTCAGATGACAATTGATAATGGGCTATTGTTAAAATGTAAAATGCTTGTTAAATCATGTACCTTCGCATTTATGTGAAGTTGCAGATGATGTTTGCATTAGAGGCCAATTGAAAACAAACGCTTTGTAATTATATGGGTTTAGTCGGTCTCCTGAAAGACCGTCTCTCTGAGAGATGTCTCTTAGGCCCATCCCATTAAAACTTAATGCTTACTTATTGTATCTTTAATGACTACTTATATCATCCTAAATTGCTACTTACTCATCCTTAATGCTAACCGAGTAAGCATACAATACTTGCAATATCTTAAATACTTAGAATATCCTTAATGCCCACCGAGTAACTTACTCTGAATTTTCCTGTATGGGTCGGCCCAATCATAGATGGTCTCTCAAAGAGACCGTTTCTCACTAGAAACTGTGATATGGGTTAGTTTGCTTACATATGAATGATATGAACCCTGAAACTTCATCAGGCGGGAGCTACTAACCGGTATTAGGGTAATGAAATGAAAAATGCATCGATTTTAATTGTTTCGTAAACTGTGTTGCTGCAGTGCTCTTATGGCTCCTGACAGCTGCATGCATCAAAACCGGACGCCCCCTGATAGCAAGACGAGCCATAGACCTAGCAGAGGCAAAGCTATTGAAAGACAGCTGGCCTGAGTATTACGATGGCAAGCAAGGCCGATACATCGGTAAACAAGCTCGAAAGAATCAAACATGGTCCATTGCTGGTTATCTGGTGGCTAAAATGATGCTCGAGGATCCGTCACACTTGGGTATGATCTCGCTGGAGGAAGATAAACAAATGAAGCCAGTCATGAAAAGATCAGCTTCCTGGAACATTTGATTCAATAATGTCTTATATTTAGCTTAGGGTGAGTAGATCCTAGTGCTTGATTGTAAACCAAAGTTTGTGACTTGTATTTTTTCCTTTTTACCTTCAATTTTTGGGGACTAGACTTATTTACATTATCTCGTCTTTGTACATGCACATTTGTTAGCGTGTCGGGTGATTGCCTTCCCGAAATAAGTTGCAAATTACAAGTATTGTGCAACCACATGGTGCACCATGCACGTTACGACTTATGTGTTAAAATGACAACAAACGTTAAACGTGACTATGGGTGTGATTTAGACCTGTGCAACATGTCGGAGCTCTTATAAGTTGATATAAGCGTCCATGATCTGAGTTGTTCAAAAATGGTCAAACTCGTTCATCATTAAAAAGATGAGGTATTAACAAATTGATGGTAAAGACGATTAGCAGGCAAAGATGTTTTAATAGGTCGACTTATTTGAAGATTGAACATTATTGTACTGTATGCTCAAAAACATAATAGACACAATAGATCCAATTGTTGTATTGTATGTACCCAAAACATTATGATATGCATTTTTTTTAGAATTATTTTCTTTAAAAATATAATTAGAGTAGGCGTTGGGTTAAATTGGTTGTTATGACTCGATCTATTAAGCCTCTAATCTTTTTCACTCAAATCTTTTATGTTAAGTTGTCCGATTTCAATTTTGACTTGTTCTATTATTATTATTATTTGATTACATGGTAAAACAAGAAAAAAAGAAGAGTTAAATGAAAATCAAATATTCAAACCACATAACTTTTGAGTTCTGACTATTATTATTATTATCATACTTGATAATTATAAGGAATATAATAACATGTTTGCATAAGTCCATACTCTATACATTGGAATAAATTCAAACTACTCATGTGAACAAAATCTAAATTTTGTATCTTATGGTAGCAACCTAAAATAATCACTAAAATAATCATTTCAATAAACATTTAAAATAAATCGTAAACTTTATCATGAATAATATATTTTAATTTTGATAAGAATTTTCAAATTGTATGACATTGACTTAAAAACTATGTTTGACAAATTTGAATTCAGTATTGTGAAATTGAAATTTCAATGACAATATAAAATGAGTTATCACTTTAAAAAATAAAAAATAAAATGAGCTAAGCTGCATCAATGTCAATTACAATTCATATATTTAATTACTAAAATCAAATTCTCTATTCTGAATGAATTCTACGTTGTCAAATATTAGCTTAGAAAATTAAGCAGTAGATAATATATTGATAAGCTAAGAAAAAAGAAGAGCTATGCTATGTGAGTGATAATTGAATTTAGAAACTTATTTAAGAAATACTCCCTCCGTCCTTAAAAGATTGTTCAATATAGGTTTTTCACACAAACTAAGGAAATTATAATCTTTGTAGTTCGTGGCTATTATTTTAATTACATAGTAATGTGAAAGTAATGATTGTATTTGTATTATGTGAAGGAAAAAACATTTGAATTAAAGATAAAATAAAAAAAAGGAAATTATCATTGTCATTAATACAAAGAGTATATTTGAGGAAAATGAGAGACGAGGATATACTTGAAATTTTTTTTTCTAACAATGGAAAGTATTTTAAAGTGGACAAATATTTGAAACTCCCCACTATGGTGAGGTGGACAAACATAAGAGAACGGAGGGAATAATATTTATTATCGAAGAAATTAATTTTAATTATCCTTAAATGCCATTAATTCATCGAAAAGAGTCTAACACAAGTCAAACAATTAAAAAAAGAAAGTAATTAAATCATCCAATCCTTCAATCTCTCAAAATCCACTAAAAAAAGGAAAGCTTGAGCATAATTAACCTCCAAATTTCAATGGACAATCTTTAGCTAATCACACACCACCCACTTTCTCTCATTTATTTCTCTTTATATTTCTTCATTTCTTATAATCATCTCAATTAATTTAGCAGCAGAAGAATCAAACAAAAATCAAAAACCAAAAAAAAAAAAAAAAACCCAAAAAAATTTGAAAAATTTCCTAAATTAGAAAGAAATAAGGAAGATGAGGCCACAAAGAAGACCGATCCAGACAGTAATGGCGTGGTTGAGAAGACAACCGCCGAAAGTCAAGGCTTTCCTTGCAGTGGTTGCAGGAATGGCGGCATTAGTCTTGTTAAGAGCTGTTGTTCGTGACCATGATAATCTTTTTGTTGCTGCTGAAGCTGTTCATGCTATTGGAATTGCTGTTCTTATCTATAAACTCACAAAGGAAAAAACTTGTGCTGGTAATTTTAATTTTTGTAAGCTAATTTGGGGATTTAGGGTTTCGATTTTGATTGCTTAATTTTAAAATTTTTGTCTTTATTTAAATAAGTTTAGTAGTTAATTTTTTATTAAGTTTTTAAGACTGTGATCGGTGCGTTTGTTATCTATAAACTAAATTTTTCCCCCTTACATTATTAGGATTTTGTATTAGGTAGCATTTGTATATTAGTTTATCCAATAAATTGGGATAGTATTTTTGCTTCATTTTTTTTGTTTTTGTTATAGGTTTTTCTTACAATGACCTTATGAATAAGGTTCTGCACCTTTTTTGATTTCTTTAGATATTTGGTGTTCTCTTTTGCTTATTTTGTTTCTCTTAAAATGGAAAAAAAAATTATGCTATGCTAAATGGGAAACCTTTTTTTTGAAGGGAATAGGAGTGAGGTGTTTGAGAAAATGTGGAAAGTTTGTGTTGAATTTTTCTTCATGCAAGTTTCTTCCCTCATTTTTCTGTCAAGATTATTCATCAATGCATCTTGAAGTTATGGAATAGGGTATCATCCTCAAAGATATACAAAATACCAGGACTATTTACCATGGAAACTATCCATATGATGCAGCAATGGAAGTATTCCATTGGAAAAAGGATTTGCATATGATTTTATTGATTTTGATATGACGTATGACAAAGTACCAAGTGAAATACTTTGATGAATTGTTGAAAAAAAACCAATGTAACATGAGTATATTTAGTGTATAAGGTTAATTCAAGATATCTATGAGCAAGTGCAAACCTATTTCAGGACATTTGGAGGATAGACTGAAGAGCCTACTTCAAAAATCTACTTTGAGTCATTTTCTGTTTGCGGTGGTCCTAATTGAGATAACAAGACCTATTGAGGGAGAAGTTTCATGGTGTATGGTGTTAGTTGATGACATTGTATTATTAATTAAAACTAAATATGAGTTCTTTAAGACAAGATCTCCTTTTCGTTTACCTTAGATTTTGAGATTTTCCTTGGAAGGGTGACTGACTCTGAGGGACAAAGATTTCACTGTATGTGTCATATTTTAGAGTATATTTTTGAGATCTGTTTGCTAGCATTTGGATCATGTTATGACTTTAGTACATGTTCCCCTTCGTCAAGGTAGCGGAATTGATACATGATGGCAGCGGGCTGTAGTTGGATTGTAAAAGAGTTTTCACGAGAAAATCATATTAGGAATTAGATGTTCACTTATTATTACACTATTACTACTGCTGCTGCTGCTGCTTGTTGTTTTGACATTTCCATGTACTGTTCTAAGGATCTTGCTCTGTTATTGAGCTGAAAGCCTGAAATTGTCTCTTTGAGTTCTGATTTCTGAATGATTTGTTTTCACTTTGGATGATTTGCAGGACTCTCATTGAAGTCACAGGAGTTGACAGCAATTTTTTTAGCAGTTAGGCTATACTGCAGTTTTGTCATGGAATATGATATTCACACGCTTCTGGATACAGCGACCTTGATTTTTACAATATGGGTCATTTATATGATCCGATTTAAACTAAGGTCAACTTATATGGAGGACAAGGACAATTTTGCTATTTATTACGTGGTGAGTGAAGCTACTTGACATGCCAATATCTACTATAATCCTGATTAAGTGTTCAAAATCATTGTTGTTGATGTTGATTTCTGTTGCTTTTTAAAACATCACATTATCATTGGCAATATTCGTGTTGTCCACGCCGTTAGTTTGATAGATTATGTATTAGTGATGAATGGTGATAGTCGCTTAGGTTGATTTAGATGGTTAAGATAGTTTTTTTAGGTTTGTGCCTCTTGATATTGTTTGTCTCCAAATTTGTGAAGTCATGTGTGAATGCAGATGGTTGCACAAATACTCAAATAACATGTTGAAGGGAATATCAAATTTGAGTGGTGTTTTCCCTAGGATGTAAAAATTAGAAGATTGTTTTTCTGGTTCTTAATTTAAAATAGTAATTACATTTCATGTGAAGGTATAGTTTGTTCAAGTTGTTGAGGATACTAATCTACCGCTTCCTCTCTTCCTTCAAACGATTATGGAGCTTGTGAATACTTCCCGACATTTTGCTATTTTTGAGCCATTTTGTGCGAATCACAAATTCAAAAAGTAAATTAGCCCATGAATCATATTACATCCTTGCACTTGTTGTACTCCATGCCCCACTTCTTTCTCCTATTATCTGCTCTTTAAGATTTATACTTTCATTGCTTCAATATTTTGCAGTTATTACCGTGTGCTGTTTTGGCATTTGTGGTTCATCCATCAACATCACACAATTTTTTCAATAGGATAATGTGGGCTTTCTGTGTATATTTAGAAGCAGTCTCAGTCCTGCCACAGCTACGGGTTATGCAAAATACAAAGGTACACTGTCTTGGTGACGAGCTCTTCAAATTATTTTGTTGTTTATATGTTCTATAATCCTGATTCTTCCTTTTTGTTTGTAGATTGTTGAACCATTTACAGCACATTATGTGTTTGCGCTTGGAGTAGCAAGATTCTTGAGTTGTGCCCACTGGGTTCTTCAGGTTAGTGTAATAGATAGCTACTGAAATCTGCAGACAATGACTGTATCTGTGTGATACACCCAGAAATTCAGCTTTAAAACTAAAAAAGAGGTGCATTAAGAAAGATAGGTTAAGAGATCCTAGCAAAAAGAAAGTAAAACTAAAAAAGAGGTGATGAACTACATTGCCCGTAATCACCTTTAAAAGCATTGCTGAATATTCTACCGACTAAAAATGTGGAATAATATCATATGGACCGAATGAGTTGATGCAATATCTTTAAATATAAAGAACAAAGTGTTCGTGGGCAAACTTCTTTTTCTACCAATTTCTAAATTGTTTGATCCTTTAATTTCTTTGAGGCCCTAGAATTGTGCTTTTATTTTGGAATTTCCTCCACCTATGTAAATTTTGTTCCTAAGTCCTAACTAATCCAATTATGGATGTGTTCATTGAGAGTGATAACTCTAGTTTGTTGCTGGTTATGTGCTGCGCCTTGTGATTGGTTGCATCGGATTGTTTGACCCTGTTTACATTACCTGCCACTCAAACATGATCTTAACTTGCGTGACACATTTTCACTGATACTACATATCTCAAGTACCACTCGTCCGCACACATGAAGCTTAGAATATTATATCTGGTCAGTTTTATAGATTTTTTGATTTTCGTTCCCGAAGCCAAGAATGGAAGCTTGTTTCCCGTAATTCAAGTGTGTTTCGTGGGATCAGTCGATATGGTAAATTGATTATGGTTGTTTAGTTGCCTAGTTTAAACTCATCGTTTCTCCTGAAAAGCTCTCATAAAAATGAGAAGCAATGTGATAAACTAAATTGATGTATTATATGGTAATTGACCATGAAGACCAATGGAATATAGTTTCCTTCTCACACTTTTGTCAGCAATGATCTAAGGAGAGGGAGGGTGAGGAAAAGGGGAAATGTGAACAGAGTAAGGAGAGGAAAGGGTGAGGAAAAGGAACTGGATTCATCCAAATCCCTTCTCTTCTTAATCAACATCTCATATTCAAACAACAAAAAATGTTTCACTTACTTTCCATCTCCTTCCCTTGGTTGTTCCATCTTTTACCTTGAAATGGAAGTAGGTAGTGAGAAATAGGAAGAAGTTGTGGGGATATTTTGCTAAAATAGGAAATGGAGCAACACGAGACGGACAAACAAAAATGGCAAATGAGCCAATCTCAAAGGATAGATAGGTTCTTTTGTATGGATGTAATAATTTAGCAATACGATGCACTTGAGTGTGTATTCTTTTATTTCTTAATCGGGCATAGGCTAGAGTATCCCTGCATGCAAGAGGGGAAAAGAGAATTAATCCTTTTTGTACGTGATGAGGATTGAACGCCTGTCGAACTACCTTTGTTACTCGGACTCTTCATTTTGCTTCACGTACCTGTGTCCGGTCCTTGATGCTCGGATATGGGTATTACACTTAGAAACTTCATTTGAGGTCTAAATTTAAATATTTAGACGTATCCGATACTTAGACACGTACCACTATCCAACATCGGTACCCGTGTCCAAGTAACATAGAACCAACCCATGATTCTCACTTGAGTGTGAATTTAATTTGAAGCTTCTTGTTCATGTATTTTATTTAAACAATAATTGTTATACTGCAATCTTCACCAGGTATTAGACACCCGTGGGCATCTCCTAACTGCTCTAGGCTATGGTTTATGGCCGTCCTTTGTTCTCATCTCGGAGATCGTGCAAACTTTCATCCTTGCAGATTTCTGTTACTACTACGTTAAAAGGTTGCCATTCTTGTTTCACTTCTATCCGTTGCTTTTACTTCATACGACAGAAGTTTCTCGATGAACTCAATCTTTCGTTTATTTGTTTTTGGCTCTTGCAGCATCTTTGGAGGTCAACTTGTCCTACGCCTTCCATCTGGAGTTGTGTAAACTATATTTTATATGAAGCTGCACGAACAAAAATGGTTTAGCAAGCTTCTGGATGGTTCTTTTTTGCTTATTCAGATTTCTTAGCACACCATACGACCGATCCCTGCTTTCTAGTGTGACATAGTTCAATTCAGTAGGGATTGTGTAAACGTTAGGGAAGAAAGGAGAATGTTGAATTAATGTCGATCGATACTGTGTTGTTTATCTTGAATACATTAATTTTACAGCATAAACTCAGATCGATAATGGAGTGGACAAAAACCCGAATTTCCTTCGCTTGTTGTATGCTTCATGTGCTTTATGTTTGTATTACTTGAATCTGGAATCAATGAAGAATCACAACTATTTACAATGGCTTAATACTTTTGTTCAAATACCTACATTTTTGTTAGGTAAGAGCTTTACAAGATAATGTACTTCCCCTTCTACGTGTATACAGAATCAACTAATCACCTTTCTATGCTATATGTTGCACAACTCGATATCGATTGGATTTTAAAACAAATGATTTGGGCCATGTTTTAGATTTCTCAAGTTAGAGCAGAATTTTGCAATAGGCAAGTAGGAAATGTAAATGGATTTTTGGCCCATTTGGCTGTTGATATTAAATGATGAAAACGGTTTAAAAGTTAAATGACCAGATTTTTTTCTCAGTGGCTACATTTATGTGAAATAGCTAACAAGAAGTTTTCAGTCTCTTTCTGCTGTCTGTCATTCAAATTCTTAGAGCACTAAACATTAATAATGTAAGGTTTCGAAGAACAAAGAGTCATGGATTATTCTGATGGTTATGGCTCATTCTCACCATCTAGAAAGATCATCGAATAATTTAAAACAAAGATAAGTTTGGGATCTTAGATTTAGATTCTAAATTTTGCATAATGATCAAGTCTTAGATAAGACTAAAATCAATACTTATAACCCAAAATGATACTCGTATATTTCATAATAGCCTCATGTAAAATTGCACATGGTGTTATTTATCAAAAGTCTGTTGAAACTTGAAAACAATCGCTTTGCTAGTGTTATCACCAACAAGAGTAAGATTGCATACCTGTAACCTTCAAATCCCTTCTAAAGTGAAAGCCACTTAATTACATTTAAATAATAGAATATTATTATTGTTATTAATAGACATAAACAATATACTTCTACTACAAATAATACAACATTAAACATTCTCCATTATACAAAATATTACAACAATAATCATAAACACCAATAAAAATTATACCCTCACATATGTATCATATATCATCCTCATCACACATCACTCAATTTAGGACCAAATATACCACTAGCTATAAGAAATGGACCGTGCCTAAAAAATTTATGGACTAGTAGCATAGACAATCGGAGTGGGGCAAAACAAAGAAATTTAAGGGCACTTCTTCCTGGTGCCATGCGTAGTCAAGCCGGCATAGCACGGGCATGCTTCATAGTTGCCGGAGGTGCCTGGCGGCACGCAGTTGCACCTACTGCAGCAACTTCCGCATGCCCGTTTGCACAGATTAGGTCTCTTTGTAGCGCTACACCTTACTGCACAAGCTGCCCCACAATCTGCATGCATTCCACCATACTAATAATTACTTACTCTGTTTCTTTAAATTTACTTTAAATTTAAAATAACATAATTTTTATACATACAACAAATGAGTTAAATGTATTAAATACAAGTATAATCTTAGTTTTAATACAATTTAAAAATTTTATTTGAAAGGGTCCCATAAATATTGATACTTTTGCCATTATACAGTATACACCCCATTTTTTCTTAAGGGGTCTTTGTGTTGTTTTTCCCTACATTGATTATAGCCAAAAATTATTCACATGCCATTTTCTTTTTTCCAAATTATGAATGTTGTACTCAGAAAAATTAGGTTTCAGGATTTAAGAATACATATTTCCAATTTAAAACAAAGAGGACTAACTTTCTAGTAACAAAGAAACTATATTATACTTCCCCTTTCATCTACTCCCTCCGTCCCATTGAAATTAAAGCATTATCAATTTTGATCTGTCCCACTTAATTTACATCATTTTTTTTACAATCACCATTATTTTCTTTTAATCTCATCTATACATTTTAACTCTGTTCGGAGCTAAATTTATCTAATAAACTATTTTATTGAAAAACCCTAATGAGAAAAGTTACAAAAATTATTTTTAATTTTAACTCAAAATTATAAGTGGATAGAACTTAGAAGTACTAGTATAAAAGTATTCCAACGCTAACAACAAAAAACATCTAAAAAAAACTTTTTAAAAATAAAAATCACTTCCCCAACACTCTCATTTTTCATATGCTAAAAGATTTATGAGATGTTCATGTAGGAAATTCATAAAATTTGATTAAATTTTCCGCAATTTTGCAAAAATTGCCTTTTCTTCAAAACATTCCCTATGAAAATTAAACAATAAGTGTAAAAAGTATAAAAAAAAAAAACTCACCAATTTTACTTTCAGAGACATTTCCAGTGTTGCTACCCTGCACAAATCATGTACAAAATACTTGTTTCATCAACTTATATTTAATTAATATTTATAATTTTGAAACTACATAAAAAAACAAAATTTATTGTAAGAGACGATCTCTTTGGTAGATCATTTCTAATTAAGCCAGCCCATTATATATTTTACATTAAAAATAATATAAGTAGATATTTAAGATATTATAAGTAGACAATAAAGATATGATAAGTAAACATTTAGAATAATGTAAGTAAACATTAAGTTTTAACAGGTTGGACCTGTGAGAGGTCTCTCAAAAAGACGATCTCTCAAGACACTAGTTGAAAAAAAAAGTTCAATAAATAGTTGAAAAACGCTTTTTCAAATTCTCCGTGTATGGCACGGGAATCTATCTAGTAAAAGGCAATAATAATACAACATACCACTTGATTAGAGGTAGTCTCTGATTCAATGGCATGAACAAGCTGGAGAACAAAGAGAGAAAGTAGCAAAGAAGCAATTAAAGCTTTGGAAAAAGCCATTTTTTTTTTTTAAGAATTTGATAATTTAAAGAAAAGATAGAGAATAATATTTGAGTGGCTAATGAGAGTGAAGAAATGGTGTCTATTTATAGGAGGAATTTGAGGTAAAATTGGGTTTGAAATAATGCAATGCATAAAATTTGGTAGATTTTTCAAGGAAGGTGCTGAATATGTTGGTGTTGAGCTGGATATTTGGATATTGGATGTGTAGAATGTTTAGCATGGTCCTAAAGTTAAAGATTTTAGTACCACCTTATTGTGTAGGGACATTTGTTCAAAAAAAGAGTCTAACTTGTGAGTAAGAAACTTACGGCCCGTTTGATAGGTAGTAATAAATCGTGTCAATGGGAATAAAAAACTAGTGATAAATCGTGTCAATGGGAATGAAAAACTAGTGTAATTTTGGTTAAAAAATCTTTTGGCTATCTTGATGGTCATGCTTGACAACCTTCAATCATCTTATTATCCTTAATCATTTTTGTTTTTCTCGAACTACCATGTACCTCTAACCTAACGGGCCGTTAAAGTTAGGTACATGGTAGGTCGAGAAAAACAAAAATGATTAAGGATAATAAGAATTAAATTCTAGACCTGATTCGAGGAACAAAGGAAGTAATACATTTATAATCGAGACAAAATCTATTTTTTAATAATGATCAATTTTATTCTATGTACATTTTGTATTTTGTAGAAGATGCATGATCCTAATTTCTCAAGGAAAAAAAGTTTCAAGGTACAATAATTAGATAGTGAAAATTTTAATATTATGTTTGTTAAAAAATCAATTCAACTAAAAACTTAAATGGCTGATTAAGGATGTAAAATATGTAATACTCTAACAATGAAAACTATTTATGTATACAACTAATACAAGGCTTGTCTTGTTTAATCGAGTATGCCTTCTATAGTGTGAACACCGACAAAAGGGAAGTTTATCTCAAGTTCATTACAACATTAGACACTTTAATTTACCGCTAATTTGAACTTCAAGATTAGAGTAATCATCACCAAACTGTCCAAACATTACTACCCCTCCGTCCCATATAGTTTGAAGCAAAGAGAAAATTGTTGTTTTTTTAAGAAAAAGGTAGAAAATGAATCATGTGGTTGAAACTGGAAGAGAATTAAAATGTATGGATGAAATTAAAAGAAAGCGATGGGCTATATTTCAAAAATGGAAATAATTCAAATTAAATAAGACAAACCAAAATAAAAAATGCCAGAGGAAGTAAAAAATAGAACACACAAGTGTGATGTGATGCACAAAGTTGGATACAAGCGACTAGTAGACAACTAAGCGCTCGTTCGAGCAAGTCCATTGCCTATTTGTGCCCACACCCAATCCATCCGAGGAAATTCTTACCTATACGACCCATTTGATAGCTGGTAATAAATGGTGATAATGAAATGAAAATTAGTGTATGATTTGAGTAGAAAAATTTATTGCTATCTTGATAGTCATGCTTGTCTAACTTTAATCATTTCATTTTTTTCATAAATTTATTCTAATACATTATCATTGGGAGAGGTGATATTAGGTGATAATGCAAATTTGTAAATAAGAAAACTTTTTAACGCTATTATTTATTATTCTGAATTATTTTAAATTTTATTGTAAATGTTTAATTTAGTTAAAACATAATTAAATAAATTAATAATAATTTGTTTTAATGTAAATTTTATAATTTTTAATCAAATGCAATTAAAAATATTTAAAAGTAAAAAATTTATCAGTAATTAAGTGTATAAATTAAATGGTACATGCAGATGAATCGACAAGTGAGTAATTGAAATAGTTTGGGCTAATATATTTATACACCAACCACAATAAACTCGCAATAAATAAGTAGGCAGAGCATCTTCAGTTCTTCACTGTGAAATGTGATAGACATGCAAAACAAACACACCCAAATTACTAAATGTGAATTAAGCACTAATCTAGAACATATAAAAATAATATTTCCCCCAATTCACATTTATTATCTCATTTGGTAGGACACGGATATCAAGAATAGAGTGAGATCCACCACAAAGGTGGTAGTTGGATATTTTAATTGATAAAATTAATTGTAAAGATGATAGTTTGGGTATTGTAAGTAGCAAAAGAGGGGTTAATTTGGTAATTACTTATGTAAATATGGGGTATTTAAGTAAAAATAACCTTAATAAAAATAAAATTGGGACATTTGAGGTGAATTTATCTAATAAGAAAATGGGACAATAGTTGTAAATTGGAGAGAGTACTACTTTGTTCCGTTTAATTTGAAGTAAAGAGGAAAACTATTGTTTTTTCAAGAAAAATGTAAATGATGATAATAAATGAAGAGAGAATGAGTTGTGTACTTGTGAGTTGTGTGGTTGAAATTGAAAGATAGTTAAAATGTGAAGTATAGATATAAAAGGAAGTAGTGTACGTGTTATTGTCCAAAAATAGAAATAATGCAAATTAAGTGGGACTGACCAAAGTGAAAAATACTGCAAATTAAATGAGACGGAGGGAATCCACAATAATTACAATGCGACTAATAAGGAAGAATCCAGGATATTAGTATTGTTGAACCGAGCACTCACCACTATATATACAGTATACTGAACCAACTTAATCCACTATTGTTTTTCTGCATTTATATGTTACACTATTAATCATCATTATAATTTTTAATCAAATAACTAGACACTCGAATTTAATTAAATTTTGAACTATATATTAAAAGTTATTTGGTTATCATACTATATTAATAATTGACCCCAATTAATTATTACACACTAAACAAGTAGACTCAATTATTTGGAGTCAACTAATTCGATTAAAGAACTCTTAAAAATAGATTATCTTCCAGAAACCTCTAAGCATTATTGGATGAATTGATTAATTTTTTTATATATATTCATTCCTACTTCTAGTGGTTGGTCATTACTCAATAGAAGTAGATACAAATAATTGACTCAAAAACCACCGAAAATTTTAATTAATCCCAATAATAATAATAATAATAATAATAATAATAATAATAATAATAATAATAATAATAATAATAATAATAATAATATCCATTTTTGACCCAAAAGCTACTAAATTTGGAAATAGAATAAGACTTTTCTATTCTACCTTTTTTCTCAAAGAATATTGGAGTTGTTTAGTTTGGTTTCAACTCATCTAGTTATAATATGGTTCAACTCCATTCCAAATGTTTTTATATATTCAATTAAATTAAATTGATATTAATCAAATTGATTCTCTTAAAAATTAAATTAAATTGATATAAAAATTTAAAGTATTATATTCAAAACCTAATCATATTCAAATGAATATAAAATATATTTAGTAGAAATCTCAAAAACTACATATATTAAACAATGAATTAGTGAAGTGATCATTTTCCCTGATAATAAGTAACACTTTTTGTTTTATTGGATGTGTTATAATTTTACCATATATTCTATTATACTTGTTATTTTTTTTGGTTATTTTAGTTACTCTATTTAACCTATTTGTAAGTTGTAGGTTACTACTCTTGGAAGGCCTTTTCTCGAGCCGGAGACTCTTTGATCGCACTCTCCGTTATGGATATGAGTTGCCGTCGTTTTCCCTCCCCAGACCCCGAACATAGTTTTCTATGAGCGAGATACATTGGATATGGTGATGATGATATTTTTCTTTGGACCGATTTAAAACACTTGCTACATTTTCATTTTTCACAAAAACTTACCCAATATTCCTATATTAATAACTTTTACACTCATATTTTTATGGGCTATATACTATAATTTCTTGAATTTTGAAATTTTAATTAAGTATTTATATTTTGAATTTGAAATTTGTAAAATCCTTTAATAGCAAAAAAATCATAACGGAGTAATTTAAGTATTCCTAAAATCCTTTTCGATTTATTAAAAAAATATACTCCATCCTACTCTCCCTAAGTGTCTCATTCGACTTTTCACCATTTTTTAGGTAGTGATCAATTGGAACCACATGTGTAAGAGAAAATTGTAGAGTTTTTAAATTTTTATAGGTGTAAAGTGTGCTTAGTAAGTGTAAAGATGTAAAAAAGTTAATTTAATAGGGATAAATTGGCAAAGTTAACACGCTCAAAATAGAAATGAAACATTTAGACTGACTTGACCCAATAAAAAAAACACGTATGCTGAATAGGAGGGAGTATATATTAGAAACAAATTTATTGGACACATGAAAATAAGAAGTAATTGAGTAGTCCTAGTATACCATCAATTGGGCATCAAATGAGTACTTGTATAACACACCATCCAGCTAAGCTCCAGGTAATACTTGCTTTAGTGCCAGCTTGCAAATTTATTTTGGAAAAGTTGCCTACATCGATCTCGAGATATTATAACTATTTACAAGTATTTCATCTAATTTTGTGATCTTTTAAGTGGTTGGGAATTGGTTATTTGCATCAAATTCATTCATTTTAATTACTTTGTGTTTTTGTTTTAAATCAATGTTAATAATAGTCAATGAAATGATTATCAGAAGGCATAACTTAATTTTGTTAATAAAAAATGCAATTAATTACATTATCATCAGCATCATACTTAATAGGGCCTGGATGAGAGAAGATAACAAATAATTTATACTTGTACTTTCTTCAAAGGAGGATTAGAGGATTGTGATCAATTATAACCCCAAAAAAAAAGAACCCTGTATAAGAGGAAATATGTGACGACTGACAATATTATCTAAACAATTAAAAATACATTTTATATATATATATATATATATATATATATATATATATATATATATATATATATATATATATATATATATATATATATATATATATATATATATATATATATATATATATATATATATATATATATATATATATATATATATATATATATATATATATATATATATATATATATATAAAAGGTCATGATAGAACATTTACGTAAACCTCAGGGTTACCACGTGGATTTTTAAAAAGTTTTGGTTACCATGTGGAAAACCCAAAACCTCAGGGTTACCACGTGGAATTTCCCTAATATATTTGACTTTACTAATTTTTAAATATGATTAATATTATCCCAAATTCCCAATTGATTGATTTTTACTTTTTATGTCACATTATTTGATGTATCAGAAAGTCATAGAAGTATATTTTATTTTATTTTTTTCAAGTTTTTTATAAAATCTTTTAATATTTTTTATTAAAAAAGTATAGGATATTTTGAAATAGAAAAAATATAAAATAGTAATATTTTTATTTGTTTATTTATACAAATATGTCAGAAATTTTAATAAAATTGTGCATTACACGGACACTATCTAGTAGAAGTATTAAAAAAATCCTCTTCATTAATTTTGTCCTCACCCCTTGCTAGTCACTACCAAGTACCAACCATGGCCAAGATAGAGATATGGTTGTAGTCGTATTGTTGACTAATATATAATATATATATATTTTTAAGAGAATTATTGTTGACTAAGATTACTCCTACTAGTTGGTAGAATTATATCCCAATATCCCACATAAGTTAAGCCGCTAAGGTTAGGCCATAACCAAGTTGTCTACTGAAGTTGAACATCTTAGCTGTATTTTGATTCAACTAATACTTCTAATACTACGCCTTTTTTTGACTTTAACTACTGTACAAAGAATCCAATGCCCTTATCTTTCAATTTTTTTATTTTTCTTTTTTTTAAATTATTATTTTTTTTAAAAATCAGTGTGAGGTTTTATTACTCAATGGAACAATCAGATAATACAATGTCAGAAATCCAAAGAGGACCCCCATCTAACCATACATGAGAACTAAACTCCGAGGGAGCCCGTTTGGCTAACCTGTGAGCTAACACAATTTGCTTCACGAAAACAAAAGAGAAAACTAATATGTTCGGAATGAGAAACTGCATAATTGATTTTTAAAATAGTTATACCGTAGAAATAACAAGTTGACTTACTAATAGAAGCAGAGCTAGGGTCGGCCACACCCCCCTCTTGAGTTATAAATTTAATTTTGGACCTTCAAACTATTATATATGATTTTTTTTAATTGTGATCTACTCTTATCTTAATTTGGTTATGACATTATTACTATTTATTAGTTGAAATTTTTTCTTTTTTTTGTCATTAATATAATACAGTATAGTAGTAAATAAAAATTTGAGAATAAAAGAAAATATTTTAATCAGAACAAGTATAAGCCTTAATATTCACAAGAATTCATAATTTCCACGTAAGCATGCATGGTAATTAGAGGAAGTCATTTTCGAAGCCAGATAATAATCCTACATAATAAAAATTAGCCAACCTTATCCGTATATAATTGGTGATCTAATTTTGTCACACATTGATCTCTCATGACTCTCAACAAATATTCCAATTTCCAGCTTAAAGCCAGTAGGTCAAAGTATACATCAGGACATAGCTTTTTTAGTTTGAATTTTTTTACGTATTATAGCTTTAAAGTTTTGTTTTTTTTCCGAAATATATATAGTTTTAATATCTAATTTTTATGAATTTCAACAATTAAAGTATCAAAATTTACAGGTTCAAGTTAAAAACACAAAACTCCGATCACTTAATCAAATGGTCGAAAGTTTATATTTTGGCCAGAATTTGTAAACTTTGATACTTTAGTGACTTTAATTTGCAAATATTAAACATTAAGGCTGTAATTTGCAAAAGTGCTAAACTTTAAGGCTGTAATTCGCGAATTATTCTTTTAATTTTAAATTTGTGTTGAATATTGAATTTTATCTCAGATATATTGATTATAATTCTCATTAAATATTTCCCATTCTTCGACCTATCCAATAAAAAATATTTAATATAAACCGTGTTTAAACATTATTTATTCGGGACTCTTTTTTTGACCATTAATTCATTCGAGACTATAATTTGCAAAGATATTTTTTTTTCAATTGAGAGTTAAAAATTCAAAATTAATAAATTAATTAAACATAAATAAAATTAGTGTAAACTAATACTTATTACGAATTAACGCTAACAATACATATTATCAAAATTAAAATCCTAAGACTGAATCGCTCTTAACTAAAAGTATTTTTATTATTTTAAGTTGCACTACGAAAAGATCATGATTTAATTAATTATAATTGTCATTTGATCTTAGACACTACACATAAATTTTTTTTATTGTTTGATTTAATGTAAATGTTGTATGACTCCTTTTTTAATAAATTATACTCTCTTCGTCTCATTCTTATTGTCCACTTTTTCTTATTTGGTTATCCATTCTAATTGTCCACTTTCTATTTTTGGCAAAGAATTTTTACCTAAATACTCCCAACTACCCCAACTTATACTTCCTCCGTTCTTTTTTAGTTGCAATATTGTTGACTTCGGTCCCCGAACCCTGACCATAGAGTATCTATGTGCGGGAACACTGGGTTTGATGATGATGATGATTGTTGACTTCGGTACTATTCATTAAGCAAATTGACTTTTATATTATCGATAATCTAAAAGTTAAAACATAGTCATATGAGATCTTGTTTGAATCGTCTCGATTCAAAGTTTATTAATTTTGAGTTTTTATAATTTTTCGATATGTATAACTAGAGATTTTAATTATTCAATCCGTACATTGGGGATCAGTGTGAAAAAGCAAATGGTGCAACTAATATGGAACGGATGAATTATTATTTAAAATACCCCACCTACCACCTTTTCAACTATTATAATCGCTTAAATACCCCAACTACCACTTTTACAATTATTATAATCACTTAAAATATCCCACTACCATTTTTCTTAATTTGCGAGTCCACTCAAAAGTGGACAATAAAAATGAGACGAAGGAAAGGGAGTATAAACTTTAAATTAAAAAATATGCAAAAACTAAGTAGTATTTGCACAATTGACAAATGCTTGTGCTGTAAAGTGCACTTTTATGTGAACAATCAAATCCAGATAAGTACGAAAGTTAAAAAAAGTAATTAATATTCCTAACAACCAAACTTAACAAATAATTAAAAAAAATACTTCTCTCGTACCAAATACAACTTGGGTACGTCACTTAGCTACCTTCCCAAGTACTGCCATCTCATTTAGGTGTACCCCAAAAATGCCTTATAAATACCACCCTTTTACACTCATTTTTTGTATCACACAAATTTAAACTAGCTACTCACTTAATTAAATATTTTCATAATACTTCCTAATTAATAGCTTAATCAACTTCATTGCAATGGCATTCTCTAAGATTCTCATTTCTTGCTTTCTTATTTTGGCTCTTGTTCTTCAAATAATCCAAGCTCAACAACACCCGGTATGTTTTTTTATCGTATAAATATTTAATCCCAGATCGTCAAAACTATGCGAATATAAATATCAAATTCATAATAATTTCTAGTTTTTTTATGCACATGTCTTTTCTAAAAATTATAATACTCTCTATTCCTCTGAGATAGCACCATTTAATCCATATATGTAAGAGCTTTTTGATCAAATGATGTTAATTTAGAGGGACAGAAAGAGTACTATTTAATGTCTTTAAAGTACGATTAATTTACGTCGATTGAAAGTATGATTTTTATAGGATATGCATGTTATTAATTCATTTACTTTTTTTAGTCATTTATTTAATATAATAACAAATTTATGTTTACAAAATATTAATGTCTTTATTTGTACGATCATACAGCCTACTGGTGTGGTTACTACTCCAGCACCGGGTGCACCAATAGGTACATTATATTATTTATTTAATGCTTTTATACATTACACATTATTTATTGTGTTTAATTATTTTATTATCAATTTAATTTCTATATAAATAAAAAAATTAAAAATAAAAAATGGCAGATTGTGGAGCAGCATGTTTGGTAAGGTGCAGTAAGACAAAGAGGCCAAATCTGTGCCAAAGGGCGTGTGGAAGTTGCTGTAAAAGGTGTAACTGCGTACCACCAGGCACTTACGGCAACTATGATGCTTGTCTTTGTTACGCTACTTTGACCACCAAAGGAGGCAGGAAAAAGTGCCCTTAAATAATCCGACTCCAGAATTTTAAATTGAAATTGATTATTCGATTGAACACCTCTATGTACCAGGCTCAAATTTATGTTTATTTTTATTTTTATTTTGTTTTTATATTTTCATTTGTAATATTTGTTTAAGTAATAAAAGCTATACTATTGGTTTGTTCATAAATTACTAATTAACAATTTTTTCATTCCCCCCAAAAGTAAATTCTAACCATAATGAGTGCAATAACTAGAGTGGTACAAGTAATATATGTTGCCTGTATAAAATCAGTTTTTCTAACATATACATAATGATCGGCTTAAATTTTTAGTTGAATTGGCTTCTTGACACATATCAAAGTCAGTGTGACAAGAGTTCACGTGTTTGAATCTCAACCACCCTCATTTAAAGTGGACCACACTTATAGTATAGAGGACTCGTATATATGAGGAGTCGTGCTAGAGTATATAACATTTTGTGCCTCAACTGATAACTATTAGCTTACACTTTTGGCTTAAGTTGTTTTTTTTTATAAATAATTTCAACAAATAAAATATACCATCATATAATTAATTAAGGGCGCGTAGTATATGTGATGAACAATGGGTAATTTCGTATGACTTAATAAAGATTATTTGAGAGGTAATTTTCATTACAAAAAGAGCACAATAAATTATTCGAAAATTAATTATTAGCCTTTAGCTTATAATCAAGTCTAAACATGTAATATTCAAATAATTGAAAACAATTTTGACCAATATAAGTTTTATTTTACAAATAATTTTTTAATCGACTTACTTTTCGACTGATTTTTGATTTTTGATTTGTTTAACAACTAAAGCTTTAATGTCAATTAAAAAATTGTTTTGAGCATCATCTGATCTCTTTTCATTGAATTGTGATTCATTAATCCATTTATTTCTCTAATAATCAATTAATTACTAATTTTCATTTTTACCAAATATCTAAATAAAATTGTCTTATACTAATCAACTTAAAAACGAACGAAACAACTAAATAAATCAACACTCATTTTATAAAGAACAAAATTAATTCATGCATTCTAAATTCTAAACACTCATTTTATAGAGCCGAAAGACTCTTATGACCGCCCTCTCCTTCTGGGTATGAGACGCCGACCTTCCTTCCCCGGACCCTGACCATAGATTTATCTATGTGCGGGAACACTGGGTATGTTGATGATGATGATGTATTTTTATTCTTTTATATAAAACTTATAATATATATAAGTTTAGGTTCTCCCCATCCCCATGATTGTATTCAATTTTATTGAGATTGGAAGAACATGCCGTTAGCGTAAACCAATCTTAATTCTATGACAAAGAGAATAAAATGATGCAAAACACTAAACAGTACGTAGTGGAGCTCCATATCAAATAGCAAGGTGAAAAGAATCCTATTTAATATACTTATAATTTTCTCTAAAATGAATCATTTTGTTGGTTACATTTGCTTTTTAATTGTTACTGTAAATTGATCTTAATTTATATTTGAATTATATCATAAATATATTTTTTTTAAATTATAAGAAAATTATATTTAAATTCTACAAATCAACACAAATCAAAAACAACTCGTCTTGTATAAGACCACCTCACTTTTAGACATATCTCAAAACAAGAAGCCCATATAAGCTATAAGTTTCTATTATTCGACTATTTAATTTAAATATGAAATATTTTTTTGGTCAAACCGTCTCATACAAAAATTTGTGATTAAAATTAAACAACAAAATAAAACTTACAAATAATTAAAAAAAAAAAGTAAGATCGTTTGAGAAAGAAAAAAAATAAAAAATAAAAAAAGTAAGAAGCAAGGCGACAAGCTTATATAAAAGAGCATGAAAATAGAGTTGAAAGAGAATGTTACACACTTGTATTTTATGCAAATGTCTCTTACTTTAAGTCTTATTCCTGCTCATCAAACACTTTTTAATGCCTGATCATCCCATCATATTTTGTATAAATTTTATCTTCCTGACATGGCATGTGAGAAATGTGAACATATCTTACAAACTAAGGAAAAATAAAACCCATTGCTCTATTTTTGCTTGATTTTATTTTATTTTTTTTATTTTTATCTTTTGCTTTATTAATTGGTCAAAAATCTAAAAAATATATTTGAAAAATAACTTAAAAACAAGTTAAAAAAACTGGCTTTTAAGCCAAAATAAAAATATTTACTTTGATAGTTTTGTCAATGAATTTTGACTTGTTAGCTCATTTTTCCTCTAATATAATAAACTCAACAGCTAGCAACCAACAATTCACGACTGATATTTAATTATATTAACTTTTTCAGCTAAGTCAACATTTTCAGCGATCAAATAATTTGGCGATTAAAAATCATATAAACAACATAACAAATGTCCATTCATTATAGATTTCATGAATTTTTGTAGGATTATATTTGTTTGTTTGTTTGTGTTTCATTATAATCATGGGTTGAGTCATGTGAAGTTGCTTCCTCAAAGGTTGAAGGTGGTATCAATATAACATTTGGCGATTGGCAAATGAGTAATTTCCAATTATTTTCTTTTATATTTAAGAGTAATTACTTGGAAAGAATCTTAATGAAACTTTCACCGTTTTAAATTACTCACCACATTACAAAATAATGCATTATTCATTTATCACCTTTAGTTTATAATTAATTTTAATTTATTTATAAATTAAAATATAGTCAAACGAATTATTATTTTATTTGTCTTTTTTATTAAATATAATTAGAAATATTAAGTATTGAATTAATGTATCAAACTGCGTAAAAATTTACTTACGCAATTATTTTGAAACAAGAAAATTATATAAGTTGAACCAATTGCTCTAAACTATATACGTTTCAAAAAAAAAAAGAAAAAGCTTATGAACCGCTCGTGTACAGTAAATTTGGTCGTATTATAAGGGGTCGTTTCCTAATAGTCAAGTGTTCATTCCAAGTAAGCATCCACTTTCTCTACGCACGTATTTTAAGAGTGTGGTAATGACCATCTAAAAGTGGGTATTTGGAGTATTTTAAGTTATTATAATAAATTGTAAAAGTGGTAATTAAAGTATTTTAATTGATTATAATAATTGTAAAGGTGGTAGTTCGGATATTTTTTAAGTGGAGGTATTATGATCTTTACTTGTGTGATATAGGTTATTTAGGTAAAAATTTCATGCCAAAAAAGGAAAGTGGACAAATAAGATGAATTTATCAAAAAAAAAAGTGGACATTTATAGTAATTTGGATGAAGGAAGTATTAGACATTTTTGAGTATTATCCTCACTTTGTTCTTAAGTACGCACATTTCTCCGTGTCCTTTTCTAATTGGAAGGAGGACAAGTCTGCTATCCTCTTTCCCCGAATTCTAACTTGTACAAGATATTGGGTTGTTCACTATGACTATAAATCTATGACTCACTTTATTCTTTTCAATCGGCAACACTTTTTTAATTTAATTTACTTTATTTTTTTTACATTATTCTTTTAATCTAAGATTCCAATTTACTTATTTTGATTTCATATATAAATTTATCATTTCTCTCCATCTTAACCAAGCAACTAATTTCATAAAAAAAAAAAAAAACACATTGCTAATTGAAAGATAAATATTGAAGTATAAAGATGCAGAGTTAGGTGGGAGAAAAAGCCAGGGACCATTTGGCTGCATTTTTGTAGACAGATTGTACAACCAAAAATGGCCAACATGAACGACAAAAATTAATATTTGGTTCAGATTTTGGTATTAGTGGGGACTTTATCAGAATGTTCAATAATTCTATTTTTTATAACAACTAATCTATGCCCTTAATTTTCAATGTATAATTTTTCAGGACGGCAGGGGCATATAATGAACAATACATTTGCGTCCTGATTGTTGTAACAGTCGTAAAACAGATTTTAAAGTTAGTGCAAGTAGTTTTACGGTCAATTGAGAGGCTTTTTGACTGCGCGCATCCTTTTTACTCCCTTCTTAGGAGGAATAAGTATGGTTTGTCAATTGTCAGCATCTTTCTGGAAAAAACCCCCACCTGGACCCTGCCTTGTGCGAAATACTGAGAGTGTCCATTAGAAGGTAAGGATCACGAAAAAGCAATGAGTAGATAGGTTTCGGTTTAGTTTAAATTCGAGCCTAATTTAATTGGCATGAGACATGATATAAATTTAAGTTTACTAGATGATATAATTATGACAAATTTCGATACTATTTGAGTTATATTCATTCAAGTTTTAGCATGCACATTGAGTCATAGAGACTCAAATTGAAATTATTCACGGGCTGAGTTTACAGGTGTTTATGTGAGTATCAGATCGATTTTAGGTCGGATTAAAATCGATTCTTATGAACATGTTAGTTTTTACATCATTGTAAATCTATTTTAAAGTCAGACAAATATCGAGTCGGATCTGCTTTGAAAATTAAAGCTCTAGTTGACTTAATCAATCAATATGGATCAATGAATGGCAAGCACAAGAGCACCAATTTTGACACAATAAAATCAACTTCAATCTTTTATGTAATTGAATGAAGAAACAAAGAAGTGCATAAATTTTTTTATTCAAGACATTATGTAGTAGAAGTGCAAAGTAAAATGTAACATTATTAAAAATGTACTCTATTTATTTAATTTTACCTAATAAGATTTCTAGCAAGAATTCCTTCAAATGTAACACCAGGACCAAAAGCCAAAATCAAGCCCCATTCATCATCATTTTTGTTTTCCTTATTCACTTTTTTATTTTCTTCCATCATATATTCCATCACATACACAATTGTGTTGCTACTAGCATTACCATAATCGGCCAGCGCTCTCCGGCTAGCAATCAATTTGTCGGGTGATAAATCGAGTCTTTTTTCGAGCCTGTTAAGGATTGCGGGCCCACCAGGGTGCACGGCCCAAAATATGTTGTTATAGTCCTTGTTAGTTAATCCTATGTTTTCCATCAACCTACTACAAAACCCTTCAATATTGTCTTCTATTATTTGAGGCAATGCTCGGTCTAGCTTGAAACTTATGCCTTCTTCGGTCAGCCTACCGTCTATGATTTTCTCGGTGTTTGGCAAGAAATGTTGGATGGCGGTGTGGAGCTCGAAAAGAGGTCGCTCGGTGTTTGGATCCGGGTCTGTTCCAATTATCATTGCGCCCGCACCATCCCCAAATAAGGCCACCCCAACTAGGTCATATGGCCTGTTGGGACTTGGTGGCTTGAACCCTATTATTGTAGTTTCTGAAGTTGCAAGTAACACTCTGCTGCCTATGAATCAATGTAATGCAATTCGGGTATATTAGTATTCATCTTGACCAAGATAAGCGTCTAAAATAATATAGAACAAAGTTATGTCAAGAATATTAAATTTAGCTGGATTTATTGTTAATGTCAGCATATAATCGGGGAACACGAGGTGCACAAACTTCATAAGCCAAGGAGAAACCATCCCAAAATCAAATGGCAATGGGAGGAAGAGCTCCAATAACTTATATGTTGTGCACGTTATCTTTGATTCATCGATGTGGGGCTAACCATCCCAACACCCCTCACATGCGAACTCTTGTCAACTTTGCGTGTGGGAATCAATTAGGATAGGAATGCCATTTTTTTTGGATCTACCATTTTAGTTTTTTGATCGAACTATCAGCTCTGATACCATATTAAATTGAAATGGATGTCGCGAAACATGAGGTGTAAGATAAGCCTCCCAAAAAGTATACCTGGGTTGTTTTCAGCAATATCTTTGGCAACTCGAAGCCCCGCAACACCACCAGAGCAACCGGAAAAGTAGAGCATGACCCGATTGGTCTCAGGCTTAAGCCCAATTCCTTTGGCAAGGTAGATATCTCCACCAGGCAAACGGGCCTCACTAGAGGAGACGTATACCAAGTGGGTTATATCAGTAATGGGCCTACCCCAATTTGCAATGCAAGCCTGAGATGCCTCAATTGCCATTTCTGTGACTGCTTCATTGCAAATGTCCAATCTTTGTGTAACTGTGGGTTGACCTTCAATTGCTAGCTCTGGGTACTTATTCAGTATTTCTTCTGACATTACCACATACCTTGTCTTCACTGTTGTTGTCTTGCCTACAAAACATGATCATTTTCCAACATTATAAACAAAATAAATGGGTCTTAGAGATGGGTGTGTTAAGAAACCAACTCAATCAAAAGCTTAAGCTGATGGTTAAGGCCCCACAATACGTTATATGCTCTAACACGCCCCATCGCATGAGAGCCATTTGGGCTATAAGTGTAGGTGCAACACATGTCTTCCCCACATCTAGCGTTAAATATTTCACTTAAAATGATGGGTGGTTGAGATTTGAATTAGTGACCTCTTGTCACGTTGGCCCGAATTTCTTCTCGTCTTTCACGATTTTGGTTTCACTTAAGGGTTGGAAATGTAGGCCTGTAACACCCCTGAATTTCAAAACCGTTAAACAAAACCAAAATCGTGAAGGACAGGAGGAAATTCGGGTGTTACAGAACCACTCAACCAAAAGCTTATGCTGATGGTTAAGACCCCAGAATATGTTATACGCTCTAACATGCCCCCTCACGAGTGACCCCTTTGGGATTCGAATCTGTGATCTCTTGTCACACTGGTTTTTAATATCATGTCAAGGAACCAACTCAACCAAAAGTTTAAGCGTATGGTTGAGACCTATCTCTATATATGTTATATACTCTAACAGAATGAAAGAAACGAAAGAGAGAGATAAATTTATAATTACAAAGGCGTGTTAGCTTCTGCTTGAGTTCAGGATCATCACAGTTTGTATCTCTGAAGTAGCCATCAACCAGAAACTCCTGCATTACAAGTTGATGAGGGAAGCCTTTACCTAAGCCTAGAATTGTGGCTTTTCCTGGGTTCGGTTTCTTCGAGTTTGCACCATTTTTGTTGTCTTCAATACCCATGATAATAATCAATTATATTCACTAAATCAAGTACTAAGTTTAGGAATTTATACAAGTAAATTTGAATAAGGGAGATTCACAAAGATTTGTAGGTCTGCATTGTTGTTAATATGATATTAGTTATAAAACTAGTTAAGCAGCAAGAATTCTATGTTCTTGATATCTTTTTCATTTATTTGTTTATTCTTATTGGTGAAAATTAGGCCAACTTAATTTTTGAATAGAAGTTTACCATACATGGAATGAAAGTTGGAACATTGTAACTGTTGTATTCAATTTCTTAGGACTTATGAGGTTAAGTGGATCACAAATAATCGTATGAGAAGGTATCATTGTGAGACGCTTTTCATATATGGGTTGAAAAAACTTGACTAATGCAATTATCAGCATATGTGCTCTTTGTTTTGAGGTCATGTCATCGAGTGATGGTCTCTCACAAGAATAGCTCTAACGGCCCCTTTGGTTAGTGGTACTAAATGGTGGTAATGGAATCGATTTATAGTATGAAATTTCATTAAAAGTTTCATATCATTCCCCATGGTGATGGAACTTTGATCACAAAAATTTGTTTACAAATTTTCGTTGTTTGGCAAATCAAAAATTTTTAAATTTGAATTTGGATTCAATTCCGCCATTGTTTTTAAAGTAGTAAAGTTGAGAATTTGAGAATGACTATCCTAACCTTGTCATTCTCAAATTCTTCATTTATGAATTCATAATTGAAATCTAATATTTGAAATGAAATACTAGTTTCCAAACACTACATAATAGAAAAATGACCTAATTTGAAAGAAACGAAGGAATAGATCACATAAGATGTGTGATCTAGTGCAAATTATTGTTACGCGTTGTGTGTGTTTGATACATGATTTTTTTATCGATTTTTAATTGGATTTTGACTGTTGGTTTTTCATTGATCAAGCAACCAAATAAAGTGTTCATCAAATAGGCAAAAGCCAAAAAAATGCCATGAGGAAAACCCATCCTTATGTAATATTGCAAAATTTAAGTAACCGAATAATTTAAAAAAAAAAAATCCAAAAGGTAAAGAAAAAAGCAACTTTCTTCCCAACCAAAATATTAGAAAGGATAATAAATATTTTCCTAACCAAAACCCAATCAAAATATAAGGCGAACAATCAAATCTTCCAAGGTTTAACCATTAACCATGTTGCATCTTCAATCTAACCTTTACGTTTTCGTGTAAAAGAATTGTCAAACCGGGCTAACAAGAACGTTTGTGAGCCAACAGCTCGCATGTCAACGCTGCATCCATAGATGTCACAGACTTCCCAGTACCGAGCACAGGAACGAGACTAAAGATAGGATCGTGGTCATTCTTGAGACTTGGATTTATTTCCGCAAATTCTCGGAATGCCTGATTGAATCCAAGGGACAATGTCTCCATTCGGATCAAAGAACCGGTTTGATAGTAGATCCTTAAAAACTGAAGAAAAGGAGACAACTATTAATCTCAGAACGAACTTAACCCAATGATAAATACACGCTAACGCCTTTTTTACTTGATTTTAATTCCAAATTAATTATTTGTAATGATTTAGGGGTATTTGGCAAACAGTTGATAGCTGGTAGCTGATTACATAGGCTGATTTGACCAACTGATTTTATTGACTGGTTTAACCAGATGATATTGAACCCGATGTTCAAAAACAGCAATAAGTTGTTCTAACCAGATAAGTTACCAAACACTAACATTGGATGGTTTGACCACCCAACCCTCAATATGTTTCAAAATAAGCTAAAATTGCTTAATAAACTATTTTGCCAAACACCCCCTTAATCTAGTGTGTAATCTCGAAAATAAGTGTTAGTCTCATACATATAACAGCTTACTTTTACGTGATCGGGACCAATACTTTCCCATTTTTAAGTCCAAGAAAAAAAGATCAAAAGATAATTAACTGACCATGAGATTGTCCCAGGAAAACAGGTTCTCGACGAGAATTTTGTCGAGGAGATAAACGCAGAATTTTGCAACTCCTTCGGTTTGTTCTTCAGAAAGGGGATGCCCAGAACCAAGAGACTCATTGCAAATCTTCGCAATGCTTTCACTTGTAATGCTCAGCATAACAGCACATACATTTTCTAGCGCAATGCATTTCTGAACACAAGAATCGTGCCACGGATCTTCCTGAAACCCCCAGTGGTTTTGCAGTATTCCATGTGTTTGATCTTGAGTTCTGATGTTGCTTGCCGATTCCATATCATCCTCCCGTATGTAAAGTGTCGGCTTTATTTCTAAGAGTGCTCTACAATATTCAAAGTAAAGATAAATAAATTGTATTTCGTGTCATAGATGAACGACTTCAGCACTGCTCAAAAATAAGGATGCAAAAGCAAGCGCACAAGCTAGGTCAACCAACCAACTGTTTAAACGAAAAAGAAAAAGAAAAGACATACTTGCTCCGTTCCATCATATATACTTGCAACATTAGATTTTTTACCTAATCTAATGTGTTATTTTAATCATATATTATATATTGAACTATACACATTTATAAATTATAATAAATTAATATTATGAAAGTATACGATTAGACAATTCAAGATCTCATGACTATTTTTTCTTACATATTACCTTTAATATATAAATAAGCTTCAAATAAGCTTGAACGAGAATAGTTCAAAGTGCCTATGACCTACGTCAAGGATTTGACCGAGAAAAGACCAACAATTACATCCGCTAAACTTCTCATCATACATGAACAACACAAGTTATTGTGGAGTCCAAGCCATTAATTTCAAGCAGACAACTCCGAGCACAACGAGTTGTTTTCTACAATCATATGCCAAGGAAAAGCACCTCAAGAACATTAATTGGACTCAAACAATACAGTTAAAGAGTACAACACACAAATTTAGCGGAAGGTAACTAAGACTAATAGAACTTAAGAATATGTCCACATTCAACAAAGAAGCAACAATAAGCAAGGCATATACCAAAATCAATGATGAATGTCGAAAGAGAACAAAAAATGGAATAACCAAACAAAATACGCAAAATAAAAAGGCGGGCTAGTCTAAAAAAAGAGAAGTACCTCTTTGGAAGTTCAGGGACAAGAACAAACAAAAGAATTGGATCAAATAATGTATTTTGTTTAGCTGAATGAAGCTTCTTAAAATGCTCCATAAACTCTTCCCACTTATATTGCAGTTCAGTCATATCCAATGATACAGTCCGTCTTGAGCAGTAGACAACGAAGGAAATTGTGGAGGAAGATATTGAACAACCAAAGGAATTTGCAATTGCTTCACTATTTAGCAATGCTTGCTCTAGCTCCGAAATAACGCCACCGTTACAAAGAGTCATTGTAGGAGGATCAAGACCAAGTTGCCCAGCCATATGAAGTATGCCGTGATGTAACGTTGCCTATGATAATACAACCATGAAATCAGACCAAGTTAGGCAAGTGCTAGTCATGGGCACAAAGCTCGTAGTCATATTATAGCTCGGTATGGGATTGAACAGCACCGGTGTAAGGAAAAGGCGGAAAAGAAAGAATAGGAAGGCTAGGGAGAAGTAAGTAAACATTTTCACTCCTAAAATTTCTGCTTCAGACAGATTTATTTTACATAAGAAAAAGGATTTGGATCCTCAAATTCCCTTCAAATTCCTTTCCTTTTCATCCCTTCCCTTTCCCAGATGGCATATCTAAATATAAGTAGGAAAAATTGATATTAATAATCCAACCTTTCACCCATCCGCTGTGAATAATCCCACCTTTGGATTATTTTTTAATAATCCAACCTTTGCCCTAAGTTTGCTATCGCCTTTTATTTTATAATAATTCAACCTTTGCCCCTAGTTTGCTATCAGATTACTATGCAGCAAACTAAGGGCAAAGGTAGGTTTATTAAAGAATTATCCAAAGTTCAGATTATTCATAGTGTATGGGTGAAAGGATAGATTATTAATATTAATTTTTCCTAAGTATATGCATTTATAGCTCTCCAAGCTTCCAATTTGTTCAAAGTTGAACCTGTTAGATGTCAGTGACAAGAAATTGATTCGAGCAATATAACTTGAGCATAACAAAAAATTAACAAATTATTCAAGGTGTGATCAGAAAGAAACAACATGTAAAAGTAGGACAAAAATCAGAAAGTACCTGGCTGTAGGGCCCTATGCAACTAGGCGCCCATCGCGAAATACTTTGTACATGTAGAACTTTTTTGGTTTTGTCCCTTGCCACCAAAACTTCACAATATGCTTTTCCTAATCCTGCTTGCGACAAAGGCAATTCTACTGTACTACGTGATGGAACACCAAATCGGCATTTTTCTTGGGTGATAAAACTCACGTACGTTTCATTTGCCACAGAAAACTCATTCATATCTGCAATGTATAGATGAATATAGAGTACGTCCTCCCAACTAGAATCATATTGCTGGAGTTGCAACTCAAGATGGGATAAAACAGCTTTGAGATCACTCTGCAAACCTAATATTTAAAAAGCAGCCTAGGATTAAGTAATCATAAGAAAAAAGGGGGAGAAATTACTAGTGGTAACCTTTAAGTTTCAAATTTTTCGCACGAAGAACAAACCTTTTTGAAAAATCTGCACTTGTAAACCTTTAGTTACAAGAAAGTTGCACCGTGACTATAATAACAAACAACGTAAGAATTAATGTCAATATTTAAAATCTTGTTTTACTATTGGCATAATTTAATGAAGTTTTGTATTGTTATATAAGTAGCTGATTTTCCCATGTTAATATGTTATAGTAAATGTCAAATTTTTCTTGGGAAAGGAAGAATTAAGATGGTATCGTTCCACTTGATAAGGAAGCTTTGGAGTTTATTTTAAGAGGGGTACTTAACTAATTTAAAAATTTAACTGCGTTTTAACGTTTTAGGGCATATAAAGTCACGTTCTATCCTAATTTGAAAGTTGAGGGTAACCACGAGAATTAAAAAATAATTAAAAAAAACACCTTTGTCCACCACGAGAAAAGATAAAATTTTAAGGTTACCACAAGAATTTTCCCATTAAAAAAAATCTTACTCTATTGAAACAAGATGGTTAAGTCATATGCATGGAATCATTTACCAGTTGAGAAACCGTCCGCATCTTGCAACCAACAACAGATGGAAAATGCATCTCCCATGTCTATTTTTGACATCTTCAAATGAGACATTGTATTTTCTATAGTATCAGAAAGAGACTCGGAAAACTGGCTTGGGTTTACATGTAACAATGTGCAATCTCCTTGAACTTCATAAACACAATTCACATCTTCATAGCATATACCGTTTCTAAGATTACTATCACTTGAATCTGTAGCCAATCCCTTAGGTTCTAAATGGAAAGCCAAAGGATGAAGAACTCCAACAGGAGCTATGGAATCGGAAGAGTGCAAAACAACTTTATAATCATCCAGAACTATTCGAGCAAACTGAAACAGTTAATAGTAGACGAAATCAGGTGTTTTCCGTATTTATTTTCAAAATATGACGATGCACTAATATCATTACAAAGGCACGGTAACTGATGCATAATCATTTGCAAATCAAATATCAGTCCCAGTGAATACGGAAAAGGGTACAATTATCGTGACAAAAAAATGAGAAATACCATCTTACCTTGAAAAGGGGACAATCAAGGGTCAATGTTTCATACTCCCCGCCTTCGCCACATACATTGATTCCATATAAGCTGCAAATGTACAATGAAGGTTAAAAAAATTCAAACTCGTCCAATAAAGACAATGAAATGAACCAACTAACTCAGTTTAGAGGAATGTACCCATTTAAATGATGCAGATGGGTCTTCATATGTGATAATTCCTTTCCCAGGTGCTTAGCTGGGTGCAATCCAATAGCTGCAACCTATTTAAGTAAATGGTATGAATCAGCAAACGTTGCGGACTGAACTCTTTATTACTTTCATAACATAACCAATATCTATGTTACTCGGACTCTTCATTTGCTTCATGTACCCGTGTCTGATCCTTAGAGTTGGGACAATGGTATGGCACTTAGACATTCCATTTTAGGCGTAAAACTAAATATTTAGACGTATTCGACACTTGGACACGTACCACCATCCAATATCGGTACCCAAGTCCAAGTAACATAGACCAATATTAAGGCGCAACCTTTAAGCAAAACATACCTTTACTAGAATCGCAAAGATCCCACTTGATATCTATTAGACCACAAAAACAAATATCAGTGACATGGATCAGAAGAAGACGACAATTTAGCAATGTTTTGAAAGCTTAAAGTTACCATTTCATCAAGGAGGAGTGACTGCTCTTGTTTCCATAGATAAGCTAAAGATACAAGTCCTAATCGTGAACATACGCTTTCAACACGTAGCCTCTGATAGTCTGATGCTATTGCACCTGAAGAAACTGCTGATATATCCGGTATTTGCCTCTTTACTTCGCTTAATAAAATAAACATATCTTCAACTTCGTCTCCAGGAGTCGTTTTGTAACTAAGTTCATGATGCCTGTCTAATTCACAAACTACAACAAATTAAAGTTGCCTCCATCATAAATTCAAACACACCACCAAACGAAGAAAACAAAACACCACAGTGACATTTTAGGGTTCTGTTGTCAGCAGAATTCTCTTATAGCTCTCCAAACAAAAAAATATACGGACAAACATGTTCCTTCACACCCACAGCATGTGCAACATATTGTCTGAAGCTTTAATAGTGACATTTCAAGAGCATGGACTCAGGAACATTCGAACAGAAAACTCTTACTAATAGTATCTACTACTACTTCCTAAATAACCATGCAGTATTGATCTTCTCATATGTTGTAGGTCCATGAGATCCATCAAAACCAAAACTCTGTAAAAACTAAATACTCCTTATGAAAATATACTTAGCTGGCACAACACTTCTACTAACCGGAAAAAAATTCTAAAGCGTAAATTCAATTGTGTGGAACACAGAAGAACACTTTTATTCCCTCCACGGCTTAAGAACACTTTCTAACCAGGAAAAAACATCCATTTCTTGTCCTCAGTTCTCATTCCCAAGCATTTTAACAATGTGGAATGGCAATTCTGAATCAGATAACACAACCCTTCTAACATGTAAATTCAAAAGCCTTGGCAAACAACAAATCACCTTTTTGCACGTTAATTCAACTTTCCTTTTTACGTAAAAATTACACCCCTTTTGTCTATAGGATTACTGATCAAATTCATCTCCCTCTTCCTCAATTTCTACCCAATCTCAGGATTTCCAAGATTTAGGCCCCACATGATCCATAACTTGAATACGTTGTTTGAAAAGATATGATAAAGAAGCCAGAGGTAATATGGATCTTTACATGTGTCCTCGTATATCTACATACAGATAAATCTACATATACAGATGCACATATCATAACCATACAATAAGCAAGAAGCACAAAACACATAAAAATGTAAACCACTGCTTATTAACAAACAAAGGGAGTATCATAAATATAATCATCAAAGAAGAAAGATAATTGGATTACCAAAGCAATCCTGTTTAAAGAGCTTGCCTGGTGGATCCTTGTAATCGTCTTCTGAATAGTGGTAATCCCATACATTTTGCATAGCTTACAACAATTTGATGCCCTACCTACAAAATATTATCCAACAATCAAAATAATTATTAGTGTTTGGTGAATAATTATGAAAATGGGTAAGGTCAAGTGAGGCGAGTGAAGGGATTCATTTTCTTTCCCCTTAAAAATACAAAATCCTGAAGCGTAAAGAAAATTTGAAAGGAAAATGGACGACCACTATCCTCAATCCCCTCACCTATTTTCCTTTCACTCACCGTCCCTTCCCTTCATAAACCCCAGCTAAGATGAAAGATTAAGAAAGAGGAGACGTCCCAATACCCCAAAAACACTAAGGTCGTAACCAAGGAAACAAAAGAAGAGGGCATAACAAGATTGCTTACTCTTAACAGTCAATAAGAATAGCACCTAATCTTCCAACCTTTGTTCTCAAGAAAAAAAGACAAAGAAAGCAACATAATTGAAAATCATAACATATAAACATAGCATGAGAAATATAGGATGGTTGGGCCACTTAAAGCTAAAGATTGTTAGTTGAAAACAAACAAGAGAAACTACTTTATGGATAGCAGATGACTAAATATGTTGCTTAAAGTGCTGCCTAAAAGTACCTAAGACATAATACACAAATAGAATCTGCAACTCATAAGACTTTCGCGTTCCTTGCTCTCAATCATATTGACTTTGGATTCCCAACTTTTGCGCTCATCTAATTGCTAGAAGCAAAACAAGCAATACAAAATGGGGGAAATAGACCGAGTACAGATTGAAAGAAGAGACTTACCGTTTGATACATATAACTGTCTAATTCATCAATAGAATCGTCCGCAGGCAATAAATTCGCCAAAGCCACAACCTAAATAAGAAGTTAAAGAAACTTAGACCCAGTACAATTGATGGCCATCTGTCATAGCTCGTAGATTAGTTGTTTACTAAATTATTTACAACAAAATCCCTAAGATAAAGAAATCAAAGGGGCTAATCTCAATATAACCATAATGAAAGAGAAAGGCACCTCATGCCCATAGCGGATGCATTGCATCATGGCATAACAACTGTCTTTGCCACCACTGACCAATGCCACCACCTTCATCTCGCTGCGTTTACTTGCAAAAACAATTCAGCCAATTTATCTACACACAACAATGATGAACCAAGACAAGTCAAGCCAATATGCATATACATAAATGGTTCACAAAATAAATCAAGAAACAGCAATTTAGTGAACTTGAAAAAAATACACCATGAAATAACATTTAGTAATTCTATCAAGAATCAAGATCAATAAACTAAGTAACTTTAGACAGTCACATAACAAAACAAAAATCTCTGCAGTATTATCTTACCTTATTTTATTCCCACATAAGAAATTAAGAACCTTATGATATCATTGCATCATTATGCTTACAAGCAACCTTTTATTTTATTTAATACCATGCTTATCATATTGCATTATCAACTCTAACATCATTATCTAATACTCCCTCCGTTTCTTTTTAATTGTCCACTTTCCTTATTTGGTAAAGTCTCTTTACTTGTCCACTTTCTATTTTTGGCAAAACTTTTTACCTAAATACCCCCAACTACCCCAACTTATATTATTTAATAATACCCCACCTACCACCTTTTCAATTATTATAATCACTTAAAATACTCCACTACCACCTTTTCAATTATTATATTCACTTAAAATACTCCACTACCACCTTTTCAATTATTATAATCAATAAAAATACTCCACTACCACACCACTCTTAAAATCCGTTCCAAAGACAAAGTGGACAATTAAGAAGAAACGGAGGGAGTACTTTTTTAAGCCTAGTGCTAATCTAACGCTAAATCTTTCACTTTCATACAATCTCACACTATCAAAACAGACAATAACTTTCCTCATTTAAACCCTAAAATTTTGGAAATCAAACAAATTAAAAACCCACAAATTAACATTATTTTTGAACTCAGAAACTTTGATTAATGCTAACGTAATGTTCCATCTTTCTTCATCAAACAATCTCACACCATGAGAAAAGACAGTAACTTTCCACAATCAAACCCTAAAAGCTTCAAAATTAAAAAAAAAAAAAAAAATCTTTCAACAATCAAACCCTAAAAGCTTTAAGATTAAAAAGAATTCCGAACCCACGTATTAACATGATCGAAATCTGAATTTTGTAATTACCCAATGAAAAAGATAGAAGCTTTAACTCCAATCGATACTGTTTTAATCGTCAATAAACACCCAACTGAAATCCGACAATAAACATAAAACAAAAAAAGGAATATGAAGGATGAATAGGAGAAATTTGAACAGAGAAACACTTAGAATTTAGAAAAACTCGAATGAAATTCTCAAAATTCATTCCAAAAAGTAATCATTTTCATGAAATTTTGTGAAAGAACTGACCTTGGATAGAAACCCACAAGCACGATTTGCTTGCGTGAAGATTTGGAGAAATAGATTGGTTTAATTGCTGGAAGATTTTCGAACTAAAAGTACTCGTACTGCGCAGTAGCCACCGGCGAACTGAGACGGGTCCTAAACTCTGAACATGAAAGTACGATGATGTTTCACAACCGGGCAACGGCAGAAACATAAACAGACTTCGAGGGATGAAAATATGTCGGTTTCTATCTAAACTAAACCTATTTCAATTTAGGAAAAATTACCGGAATAATACAAGATTTTACTTATTTTCCTATGATAAATCATGATTAATTTTAAAATAGTTAATAAATTAAAGTTGATATTATTCTAGGAAAAACCCCCGAAGTTGGTATTATTATGGTTAATAAATTAGTTAATAAATATGTTTCAAAAGTTTGTATTATTGTAGGGAAATCAATAAAAAATTGTATTATTTATGGTAATTTTTTCTTCAATTAATTTCAAAAAAAATAATGATTCATTAGGTTTCACACACTCAAAAATATACTTCTAAAACATTTTTTTGTTGAATGATACATCTTTACTTATTTTTTAATAATTTAACATTTATAAAAAATATACTTGTAATATATTTTCAAATCTTTTGAATTATATAAATTATTTTATCGATCTATGATATATAAAAGGAAAAATTGTCGAGAATAATCCCAACTATTGACAAACCGTTGTGAATAATCCGAACTATTGATTATTTATGAATAATCCCAACTTTCCAGTTTGTTTGCTCGTGACCCTCCAATCGAAATGCGACCTGCTGTAGCAGGTCTTAAGTCTCATTTGCAGGTTATCTTCTCCAAACTTCTTTTTATAAACTCACACCATTGATTTTCATGTCTTCTGCTTTTAAAAAAAACCCTTTTGTTCTTCATTTTTGTTCTTCTTGCTCTTCACCTTATTTCTTCCATTTAGTTCTCCTCCAAAAAAACCCCATTTAATCATAGGTTAAGGGGCATTGAGCAAATTATTGATAGCCAGTGGTTGATTGCAGTAACTAATTTGACCAGCTAATTTCATGAGCTAATATTGAACACACTGTTAAGAGCAGCTTATTTAAATTAATTTATTTATAACAACAAGCTATTGCAATTTGCAACCAACTTATTTACCAAACATTAGAATTAAATGGTTTGGCCATTCAACCATATATTTGTATCATCATCATACCCAGTGTATCCCGCCCATAGAAATCTATGGCCAGGGTCTGAGAGGGAAGGACGAGGGCAACTCATACCCATGAGGAGAACACAATCAAAGAGTCTTCCGACTCGAAAAAGAAAAAGATAAGATTATGTAGCTGATGGAACCGAGTGTGACTGAAGCAAACTCCGCGAATCACCCAAAGCTACTCCCAGGGCCGTCGATTGGCAAGGGCAAAGCGGGCAACCACCCAGGGCCCCATGTTTTTAGGGCCCAAAAAACTTATTTTTATGTATATAAGTGATATTAATTTGAATCAAATTTATATATAACTTACATTTTTTTTGCTAAATAATATGAGTTTTTAGTTTTTTTTTGTAAAGTAGATTAAATATTAACAATAAAAAACAAAAGATGTATTATATTATGCGTTATGTCTTAAGTTTTTAGGGGCCTATTTTTATCTTTTGCTCTAAGGCCCAAAAATGAACGAGACGGCCCTGCCTGCTCCTATTCCCCAAGTAATATATGTGCATGAATCAAAAAATCCTCCATTGTGGATGACATAGATTGCCTTTTGAGCATGCTATTCCTTCATTTATAAATGGATAGAACTTTTATATTAAAATGGACATGTTATTAATACTCTTACATTTGGAGCTTGATGGCTGCTTGCCTAAAGATGTGAACCAAGAAATTCTTCTATATGCCTCATTATAAGTAATTCTATCTGGAATTTAATGTTTATATAAGCACCAATTGATTAAAAGATACGTGATCAAATAGAATTTTGTTATCCAATTGATTTTTATGTGAATATATGTGGAGAATAGTGTTAGAAAAATTAATTTCACATGAAGAGGGAAAGAAAAATAAGCAATATTTTAATTTTTTTTAATTAATTTAAGCAGTAATTTCATTATATTGACTCATTTATTACATTTAAAATAAGAATAATTTTAAAGGTTCATATCCCACTCTTTTTGCTTTTAAAAGTTTGTTGTAAGTCAATTAAGGTATGTCCGTATTATTTTAATATTTTATATGATTTTGTATATTTATATTTTAAGAAAAAAGAGTTGAACCGATGGTATAAATCCCATCCTGCAAGTTGAACTGTCTTGAACCAGATTGAAGCATAATCGAAATCGAAACCGACCCAACCCAAATCATGGCCATCACTGCGTCTCATCTCATACACGCCACTATAAATATGTCTATAAACTTCATAGTGCTATCTATATTAGCGAAGGTTACTATATTCTTATATTAATAACATGTTGTAAGGAGAAATATTATTTTAAAATTACTAACAATAACAAATCGTCGTTATCATCATCACCCTACCCAGTGTATCCCACTCATAAAAAACTATGGACATGGTCTAGGGAGGGAAGGACGACGGCAACTCATATCCATAAAGAAGAGCGCGGCCAAAAGGAGTCTCCCGATTCGAGAAAGATGAAAACACGTTCCTGCCACGTGAGAACTAAATAAAACGCATATACATAAAATAAATAAGTAAAAACAATTATAAAACTAGAACACAATAATACTAATAACAATTATAGAAACCCAAAAAAGCAAAAATCAAAGAAGAAGTAAAGGTTGTTGCTATACTTGGTTTTCATGAATTGCTAATACAAAATGGGTCATTAAATGTTTTGTTAACGGGTGCGTCGGGCACTACCAAATAATTTTAGTCGCTAGGAATCATCGGAGTCATTGTCTTGAAAAACATGTTAAAAGCTTGGCCAAGTATCATACAACAAGCCTATTCCAAGTGAAGTAAGTTTTTTTTTTTTTTTTTTTTTTTTTTTGAAGATAACCTGTAGCATATAACATATATCAAGAGTCAAGATCCACCACGGTTAAAAGGCTCGGTGGGAAGGGTTCCATACAAATCTTTTCGAGCGCAGTCCCCATATCCCACCTGGCAACCATGTGTGCAACAGTGTTTCCATTTCTACGTACATGACTACAGGTAAAATTAGTAAAATAGTAATGAGACTCAATAAGAAAGTCTGTAAGCAGGTTGATGTGGGCACATCCATATTCCTGCTTCGTAATAGTGCTGACTACTCCCAGAGAATCACCTTCAAGGTGTATATTGTCATATCCCCATCTGCGAGCAATTTCGATGGCATATACCGCAGCAGCAGCTTCTGTGACAAGCACGTTCCAATTAGCATCCACGACGCGGGTAGCTGTTAACAACACTTCACCATTGTGATTCCGTATAACCACTCCCAGACCTCTTCGCAATGCTGACCCAATGTGCGCATCAAAGTTGATTTTAACCCACCCTTCTCGAGGAGGTTCCCACTTCTGGTACGAGATGACACGAGGGGGGTTTGGTATGCTGAGCTTCTGTGAGTATAGTTGGTAGTCTGCTATCAATTTGGAGAAGGATGAGGCAGTTTGAAGAATATCACAGGTGGTATTAGCCATAACTTCCTTGTTCCTGCAGTACCAAGCAGCCCAAGTGGAGGACAAAAAGGAGCATACCTCATCATTTGAAATGTGAGCCAGTAGCCATGTCAAAGCAGCCGAAAACGTGTTCCTAGGAACATCCTGGAGCAAAGTGCTAAGAGGGTGGGTTTGCCAAAGCGTACGAACCTTGCTACAATCCACAAGAGCATGACATACTGTTTCCGCTTCAAGACCGCATCTCGAACAAAGAGGAGATTCTGCCATATGTCGATGATGTCGCACAGCATTTACGGGTAGTGACTCTTTGCAAGCTCGCCATACGAAGTGTTTGAGTTTTGGAGGCCATTGAGAGCACCAGATCTTCTTCCACAGACCACAAGTCTCACTTGTTTCATCGGTGTTGTGACCACCCAAGCTCAGCCAATATCCCGATTTCACCGTATACAAACCATCCTTCGTGAGTCTCCAAAACATCATGTCTTCCCTAAACACAGGTGCAATTGGGATGGAAAGGATATGATCTACTGTATTATGATCGAACATTGAACGGAGCTCGTGGATCTTCCATTTCCGCAGATCATGATCAATCAGATGCCATACAAGGAAGTCATCAGTGTTAGCATTAATCAGAGTAGGTTGGCATACCTTCCCTTCATGAACAACCCATTTGTCGCTTAGAGCCTGTATTGAACCTCCATTGCCGACCCTCCAAGCTAGCCCTTCTAATAAAAGAGATTTGGCTCCCCAGATACTCCTCCATGTTAAGCTTGGGTCGAAACCCCTTCTAGCATCAAGAGCCTCGTCATGTTTGTAGTATCTTGCCTTCAACACTGCAGAAAGGAAGGGGTTAGAATTATTGTGCAGCCTCCACATTTGTTTAGCTAAGAGGGCTTGGTTGAAGCACTTGAGGTCTCTGAAACCCATACCACCATTCCTCTTCGGTCTACACAAGCTGGACCAGCTATGCCAGTGAGTTTTCCTAGCATTTGTCGATGAACCCCACCAGAAACGAGCAAGCAAAGAATGAATGTCATCAACAATGCCATCTGGGATTTTGAATATGCTCATCATGTAAGATGGAATCGCTTGAATCACCGCCTTAATTAGGACCTCCTTTCCAGCTCTCGACATTAATTTTTCTTTCCAGCCCTGTATTTTCTTCCATATCCGCTCCTTCAAGCACGAGAAAATAAACTTCTTCGATCTACCCACAATGGTTGGAAGACCCAGGTACTTGGAGTGTCGCTCCACTTCATTTACTCTAAGCAGCGCCAAAATATCTTGTCTAGTGTTAATCGGTACCCCTTTGCTGAAAGAAACCTCTGTTTTGTTGAAATTAACACGCTGGCCCGATGCTCTCTCATATAAGCTAATTATATTAGCTACCATTGAACATTCTCGAACATTGGCTCTAGCAAAGAGAATACTGTCGTCTGCGAAGAATAAGTGCGATAAGGTGGGAGAGCCTCTGCAGATGGTAAAACCATGTAGCTGCTTCCTTAGAATAGCTTTCGATATCAATGACGAAAAAACATCTGCACAAAGAAGAAAAAGGTAAGGGGATATAGGATCTCCTTGTCTCAGGCCCCTCGTAGGAATGACTTCTCCATGAATACGCCCATTTATCTTGAAAGTAAAGGACACACTTGTGATGCAGCTCATAATCCTTCTGATCCACCCCTCACTGAAACCCATTTTTATCATAACTCTTTCCAAGAAACACCATTCAACTCTATCATTATATTTGTTAAAATAATTATTGAGGTCTTAATATCTCTAATTGTTGCGTTTGTTAAAAATTATAGAAAAGGTTTATTTTAATAATTGTTGCGTTAAAAAATGAATCAAATAAGATTTTGATACTACAACAAATTTAGCCTTTTGCGACATTGGATTTAGTAGCTTTAAAAAATGCCACTGAATCATATTTTTAGTGTAATAATTATTGGTTTTTTTTTAAGTTTCACCATAAAAATGATTTAGCGACACTTAATTTGGTCTTTAGTGGCATATGTAATTGTCACTATAGTCTATAGTGACATTTGTGACAAAAGTCACTAGATCCTATGTCGCTAAAAGCTTTAGTGTGATTTTTTTAATATGCTACTAAAAGGTTTAATAAATAATCCTCTATATACACTATAAAAAATTTAAAATAACGACATTTAAATTAAATGTCGCTAATATATTCCACTAATAAAAGCAAATTATGTTGTAGTGTGCTTGACTATGTTTACAGAATTTTCTCTAAAAAATTACATTATCTCAATATACAGTACAATTTTTCTAAAGCTAATGGTGTTTTGAATAGTTAATTAAATTATTATTGTTATTGTTGTCGCTAATATTAAATTATTATTGTTATAAAATTGAAAGTTAAATCATATAGATATGCATTTTTTTAGATGTATATTTTGTATATTTACATCTCAACTCCATAAAGTAATGCAATCCTTATAATAATTTTTAAAATGTACTCGTATTTGACAATGAAAAAAAAATAATACGACTAATCTTTCACCATCAAAATTGGGTTAACAAAACCGGCCAATAACATTAATATTAAGGGAAAAAAAAATAAATAAATAATATAAAGGGAAATATATTCTCATTCCAATAAAAATGTTGGTATAATTAAAAGTGGGGCACATAATAAAACTCTATATATAGAGGTCTAAATACACCAAAGAATTGCAACTATCTTTCTTTTGCCATTTTAATTTGTTTTAAAATATTCAATAATTATGGGTGAAAGCATTGTTACAATTAAGGATACTGAAAATAATTATAATTATAATTATAATTATAATTATAATAATAAGTATGAAGATGCAACAAATTCTAATAGAATTCTTCCAGTTTTAGTCACTCCTACACAGCAAAATGTTTCTAATTCCTGGTAAATATATAATTATGCACTAATTACTCCTATATTATTAATTAATTTTGTCTTTCTATAATCAGGTGCTTTCTTGAGAGACCGTATTTTATAAAGACGACTCTCAAAAGTCCAGTCCAAATCTATATTTAGAGTTGTAACAATATATATTTAAAATTGGACTGGGCATTTGAAAGCTGTTTTTACAAAAGACGGTCTCAAGTAAAAATTTGTGTTCTTCGCATAAATTAGTCTCACTTTATTCCCTTCTAATTACTCTTAAAATAAATTGTGTATAGTGGTTGGTTTTCATGGTACGACAAAAGGGAAATCCAGAAGAGAATAATTAGGACTTCGGTTAAATTTCTTCATTGGATTGGCTACGAGGAAATCTTCTCAACACAGGTTTTTTTTTTCTCATGTCAAAACAATGTTACATTAAAATGTTCATTTAGTTCATCTGATTAATATTGGGTTAGATGTTTCGGGTCAATACAAAATCAGTTCTTGTAACCATGTTGTACAAATTATTAAATGAGACCGTCTCATGGTAAGTCATCTTTATTTGACTAACCCATGTACATTTAGTGTGTTATAGTAGTCACTAACAATTTTAAAGTACAATGATCAATTAGATGAATAGACTAGTTATGAGTCTGGCTCATGTTGAGACACTGAGACCGTGTCCTACAAGACGAGCTATATTGGTTGTACATATTTCTTGATCATTTTTTATATCGGATCAAACTGAATTTAGTTACAAAATCGAGTATATATCAAATCATCTTATTTGTTTAGAGGGCGTCTGTTATTTTGATTTCTTGTATAAACATTAAGTCATTATTTCGTGGTATTAAACAATTAATACTTTCTATTTAGAGTAAAATTTAATGTTTTATTGATGTCAATATTAATTTATACAGTTTTCATGTTAATAATTATGTCTAATTTCAGGTATGGAGAGCATCAATTGCAGAACTCTTAAGCACATCAATCCTAGTATTCATGTTCGACAACATTATCATGTCGTCTAAGATCCACAACGAGACGCCCAATATATTGCTTGCTTGTTTTGTTGCTATCATCGTAGCCTTCCTTCGCCTTGCAACACACCCAATTTCCGGTGGCCACATGAACCCAACAATAACCATCTCCGCGACTTTTATGGGCCTGATCTCATTCTCTCGGGCCATAATCTACTTAATAGCCCAATGTATCGGGTCCACTCTTGGTGCGTGGGCCCTTCAAGCGATGGTTATGGGGTCCATAACAAATTCGACGTACTTATTAGGTGGGTGCACACTTGAAGTTGTTGCTCCAAGCCCGAATGGGCATACTACAATTGGGATTGAGACAGCCCAAGGATTATGGGCTGAAATCATTTATACTTTCATCTTTCTATTCTCAGTTTGGATGGCCTTTGATCAGAAACGGGCCAAGGAACTGGGCCAATTATTAATGTGCTCAATTACTGGTATTGTAGTCGGGCTTACTATGTACTTGTCCATGACTGTGACCATGAAGAAAGGATATACTGGTGCAATTATTAACCCAGCAAGGTGTATTGGGCCTGCAATTGTAAGAGGAGGCCATCTTTGGGATGATCATTGGGTTTTTTGGGCCGGGCCTATAATTGCTTGTGTTTTGTTTTATTTTTATAGTTTGCTTCTTCCAATAGAGAATTTCAAAGCAAGGACTAATTAAGAGGGTAATTAGGCCTATAGCATTTATTTGGAGTCTTTTTTACCACATTCTTCATGCCCTCTCTTTGAAGGAGGTGTAGGTAAGGGTGTTTATTAGCGGGTACCTGGTATTTTGGGTATCTGAAAAGTTGAGTACTCGGTTAGTGGGGTACCTTTTTTATCGGTTTGTGTCCCGGCCCAATTTATCAAGTTGGGTCGAACACCGAGTACCCGGTTGTGTTAGTGATTGTTTTAGACAATTTTTATTGTTACTAGTTATGTAGCAATATTTTATACTGGGTATAATGATATGATGATATTTCTGCAAAATTGTAATATTTGAAATATTTTAAATAAATCATAAGTTAAATATTGGGCACAATATTATAGCAAAAGCTAAAAATCAACAAAAAAGTTTGAAAAAAAGTTGTTTGCCAGATACCCTAAAAAGAAAAAAGTAATCCTAGAGCAAATACCCAAGGGTCTGAAGTAGGAGGCAAGCCTTGATCAACACCAAGCTTTTGTAGTACCTTGACAAAGAGATCGCGATTTTTGGGTGACTTCTTTAGAGCAAAAGGTTAACTTTAAAAAATATAAAGAATTTTGCAGTTTTATTTGCAAAATGAACGACTCACAAAAATTCATTACTCCAAATTAACACATACAATGAATAATACATTAATAATCTTAAGGTGTGAAAAACCCTAATTCCTAAAATAAGAAAAATGAAAAATATTAAAACTAATTTATAAAAATGTTCATGGATAACACGTGCTACTTGATGTTTGAGTGTAGATTCATCTATTATTATCCTAACGGCCCGTTTGGTAGTTAGTAATAAATCGTGGCAATGGAAATGAAAAACTAATGTAATTTTGGTTAAAAAATCTTTTGGCTATCTTGATGGTCATGCTTGACAACTTTCAATCATCTCATTTTGTTCACAAAATTCATTCCAATGCATTACCAATGGGAGAGGTGGTATTTGGAGGTAATGGAAATTTGTGAACAAAAAAACTTTTTTCCATGGGAATGACATGAAAGTTTTGATGAAAATTTACACTATAAATCATTTCCATTACCACCATTTAGTACCACTAACCAAACGGGCCGTAAAGGTACTAACTTTCATTAGCGTCCAGATAGAGTTTAAGTTGATATATACAATTTTATCCTTATAAAAATAAAAAGATTCTTTCGAATTAAATTTGATTGCATCTGTAATTTGATGTAGATAAGAAGATAAAAGGGCACATGATTTTACGGGTAGATTTATTTAGTCTATTAATATATGAAGCTAGACAAAATAATTATTACAATTTGCATCAATCAAGAATTGAGACTTTGGCATCACAAATGATCTACAAATTTCAATTGGCAGATGGAAACATTTCATAACCGACCAAACCATTTCATTGCTCTACTCCTTATCTTTTATTTGTGCTCCTCTTCACATTATTTTCATAAAAATCATAGTCATTTTCATACAATTATCGCCTAAAACTATGAAGTCATTATTATTTCCTCAATATATTTTGTTTTTAATGATGCTAATCTTTTCGACCAGAAAAATACGACTTGGAACACTTGCTATATTATGGTTATTGACATTATTTATTATTAAAGTTTATTTTATATATTGCGGCTAATATATAAGAAAAAAAACAGTTAAGTGAGATCCTGTTTGAATCGTCTAATCACATACTTTCATAATATAAATTCTTTATAATTTTTAGATTTATATAGTTCAATATATAAATTATCAAAATAAACATTATCAAAATTTAACCTCATAATTTTTATAATTGTAGAATATTCACTCAATTCAAAATGGAGTGATTTATCAACTTGTAAACTTGAAAAATGTAATACATCAATCTCAATGAAATACAGAAAGAAATACGTACAACTCTTGTATAAGACGTAAATCATACAAACAAATCAAATTTTTTAAAAAAAATTGAATGTTTTAATATTAAAAGTGAATATTTTAGTTATCAGAAAGACTATCTCAAATGAGAATTGATGAAGAAATACTTCATAACAATATAAGTTGCCGCCAGGAAACTACTTTTGGTCGCGCTCTCCTTTATGGGTATGAATTGCCATCGTCCTTCCCCTAAACCATGTCCATGATTTTCTATGAGTAGGATACATATTTGTTTGAGAATTTCACTTTTGTGTTTTATTTCCTACTTTAGAAAGCTATTTATGATTCATATTTGTTTGAATTCCAAAAAACTCGCCAAGTTTGTGATGGGAAGAGTAAAATGACATTTCAAAGACACAAAATTGCGATACGACATTACAAAAAAATTCGATCATAAATTATTAGATACACTAGTAGTACTACTAAAAACCAGATTAAAGAACTATAATCAGAAATTTCATAGCCTGCAAAGATCAGATGACTAATAAAAGAGGCAACTTTTAAGAAACTTGAAGATCAGTCGACTTGCCGGATTACCACAATGCTAACTAAAACCTCTATAGAAGTTGAGACGAGAAATACTTGATAGCGTTGTGAGGCCACCGATTTTAGACCCTGCGTTTGGCTGCAACTGGGTGTCGGAGTTCCCATGGAGCCTTCTTTTCTTTGGATATATCTTTTTTGATTTGTCCTTGAATCGGCTTGATCAAAACAAAATACTACATAAAAAGTAGAAAACTTTTAGGGTATTCCAAGGGCGATAATCATCATCATTATACCCGGTGTATCCCGCTCATAGAAAACTATGGTCAGGGATTTCAAGGGCGATACGGGGAAGAATAAATACTGCCCGTAAATTCTACTCCATTTTAGTTGGGTTTTCTAAGGCAAATATGCAAAATTAACGCTAAAGCGTTATGCGTGGACTCTACATTACAAGGCCAAACTATTTCGTATCATATTTTATACCCTATTTTAGACAACTTAGGCCTTAGCACAACAATTTTGTGAAATTCTTAATTACTCTCTCTGTACCCAGATTTTGCTTTATATACTATTTCGGTATGTTCCATATAGTTTGCCCCATTATCCTTTGGGACATAACCCACACTACAATATCCCATTAATTATTCTTGGTTCTCGTGCATTTTCCTAGAGGAGCGATCTCAGGGGCAGCGGAGTCTTCGAAATTACATATGATGTGTGCAGTCACAAATTGATTGGCAACGTCTTTGTTATTGTAAGGGTAAGACTGCGTGCATTGACCCCCGCCTAACCCCATTTAAGCGAGAGCCACATAGCAGTGTTGAGATAATAGAATGATGTTTGTTATTGTTCATTTAAAATGACTTTAGATCCCGAGAGCAAACAATTTTAAACATAGTATATCAGCGATCAACACATAATAAACTAATTTTGTAAATCAAGAAACTTACTTGAGCTAACGTCATCAAAGGTGTCCACATCTTAAAGCGCTCATTCGCATTCGGGCCCTCAATCAACTTCTTGTCAACCAAGATACCCTTACTTCCATTCGATACAACATCAATGATAGTCTTGACCAAATTTGGTATCCATGAAACTCCATTTGGAAGAATCTATAATGATGACAGCAATTATCAGTGAAATATCTTATATTGAACATCTAGTAAATACAAGACGAAAGCAATTACCGATTAGAAGACTAGTAACCACTGACCTTTTCGCCATCTTCATTTTTATTGCACCGACCACTGTTCTCAACCAAAACAACAGGCATTGAGAATGCCTAGGAGATCATAAAACAAAAAAGAAAAAAAATGCTTAGATCAAGAAAGCTTAAAGTTAACCTAATAAAGCAAAATATAAAGAGAGTTCAATTTGGAGACATAGTACATGGCACAAAGGTTCTCTATCAACCTTGAACAGTTCACTATTTAGCCGATGGTCTTTGCCCCTTGGTAAATACCACATACTATATACCACATACTATATAGTGCATAGTAAACAGTGTTCACAATTCAGGAACATATCCGGGCCGGGGTCCTTTAAATTGAGAATTACAATAGACATCAACGGGGTGGTAATGAGAATGAAAACTAGTGTAATCTGGTTGAAAAATCTCTTGGCTACCTTGATGGCCAGCCATGTTTGTCAAACTTCAATGATCTTATTTTTTTCGTGAATTTCATTCCAAAGCGTTACCATTGAGAGGGATGGTATTAGATGGTAATGGAAATTTGTAAAAAAAAAAAAAGAAAAAGAAAAAAACACTTTTTGTGATCAAAGTTCCATCACCATGGGAATGACATGGAACTTTTGATGAAATCTACACTATTAATCATTTCCATTACCACTATTTAGTACCACTAACCAAATAGGCCGTAAAGGTCTTATAACAATCATCACATAAGCTAGTGATTGCCACTGAAATAAAACAAGAAATTCCCAGTTCCCTTCATCCAAGAAAACTATCAAACATACTATTTGACTGATATAAGATTGAAGGTAATCAATTTTCTATAAAATAGAAGTAATTATGAATCATTTTTCTTCGTAATCCCAACAGCCCCCTCCTACAGGCTCTATGTGACAACAACGTGGAAAGAACACAACAATGACAATGCCAAAGGATGAAAATAACAGTTTATATAAATACATATTTTGGAGGGGCAAAACGGGAAGTTTTAATGGTCAGGAAATCACTTCCAACACAGCCTGAAGCATGTAGTTTCACACCAAAACTAGTACTGGTCTGCTAATGCCCTCGTTTTTCACTGAAAGAAAAATCAAGTACTATGAGTCCCCATTCCCAAGAAATCAATAATGGAGGAAAAAAATTTGAAAAAGCAATACCTAATGCAAGCAGCAGGACAACAATAAAGGTCATAGTTATCTTGTTAAGATTGCAAAAACACAAAATACAGTTTATAAGGGTTGAGACTATTGGCAGGAAATTTGTAAATGATTGCTTCTTACTGTATGGTTGTTTTTATCTCATGTCATTTTTTTCCGAAAAAAATGCAGAACAAATTGCACCCAAAAATTGTATTAGAAGAAACACATAAAGCAAGCAGACAAAAGAAAAGGACTAAAGCAAAGCAGGTGAAGATGCCGTACAAGAGAATCCTGTTTCTTTATTCCGGCCCCAAAGCGAACAACTTTCAGAAAAGACTCGGATCTTTTTTCAAAGAAGTCTTCGTAACTCAATCCATCAGGGGGAGAGAACTGCGCATGAGTAAGGACTATTGCAGCACGATCCCATATGGCTCTCCCAAAACTATTTGTAATAGCTTTGATGATTTGCTTGTCTAGTGTATCCATTCTATAGGAATCCAATCGGTCCACGTATAGCAATACATCGATTGTCTTATCCAGAAGAAAGCTGCTCCAATCAAATGAAACGGTAAACAGAAATAGAATGAGGGTCATCAAACGAAAGGCAAAAATAGGAGAAAGAACATAATGATCACTACAATACCATCAAAAATTTTCATATCATAGACACCATGTCTTTCAAACAAAATCTTTCCAAACCAAACTGGACTGAGTGCAAGTGTTTATGTGCCACAACAATTCAAATGAAGAAAATGGTAAATGATAAAGAACAAGGCACGCATTTGAAAGAAAGGACTAAGTTGCAAAACACTTATTACAAAAATCTGAAAGGACTTGGCATGTATCATTTATGACCATAGATAATAATACAAAGAATAAAAGGACTTTCATGAATAACAGGAAAGATGATATCATCTATCACTAACCCTTTTATCATGTCAATAGCACGATCATTCACATATCCTCCTTCAATGAGACCAGGTGTGTCAATGATGTTCAATGTAAATCCCGCTCTTGTACGTGAAACCATCACAGGTCTTGATACCTCAGACTATATAAATTTAAAAAGAAACGTGCATCAGAAAATTGGCAAAAATTGCCTAGCATGATGCTATATAAGAAAAGAAGCAACACCATGTCCTCCCCCGCAAACGTCAATGCAGAACTACAAACAAAAGTCAATAAAATATAATATACAGTATCTTGGTCAAAAGAAAACTAAAAATGTGTCACTCAAATAACCAAGAAGCCCATCAAATCTATGCTTATCTCAAGTCAAAAAATTAGAGGCTTATAGAAGTATGTGTTTTCATTCTTTAAGAAACCACCTCAAATGTCTAAGGGAAGTTTCATGATTTGAGCACCCAATCTAATATAAAGAAGCTTTAGACACAAAATTCCTTGCATAGAACATAGAATCAAATAAAAAATTTAATCCTTTTCAAAAAAGGATGATATCCTCAACCTAAAGCGACCTCTGACTATCATACAACAGAAAAATCGTGAGTTACATTCATCCATTAAATAAATTCCAACTATATAGTTACTCCCACTATCCCCATTAGTTTTCTCTATTGACCTTGAAAAGCTTTCACTGTCTCACATAAGGAACGTCAATGCGGGAAATTTATGGAGACAAATAGAGTACATATTATGCCGCGACAAAAGCAATATAGCAATGCATAAACTTCAACTTCCTTATATTACACGATCAAAATTTGTTACCATTTCAAAAATCAAGGACGTAGACTACAAGTAATCATTAAAGTCATTATGTAGACTTTCTCATCCCTCACATCCAAACATTCATTCATACATGGAATGTGAAATCATACCTGAAAAGCACTGACAGCAACTACTCTTTCGCCAATGACGGAATTCACAGTTGATGATTTCCCAACACCGCCTTTCCCCAGAACAAGGATAGTCAAAGAATCAACATTCTACAACCAAAAAATTACAAATGAAAAAATGTAACTAAAATACATTCAATAATCACCCAAAACAAATTCTCATGGTCAAAAGATTGCTGAAATGTATAATAATTTGACCAAACCTCTTGTTTCAACTTTCCCAATAACTCAAGCAACTTAGTTTGAGTTGCAGCAGGAAATTGCTGAATTCCAGTCCATTCACGAACCGCTTGGGCAGCCATTTCAATCTACCACCTACTCCAAACATAATAAACATGAATAACTTCTGAAACTAATAAATCACACTTCAAAAACAAACCATAAAGTTGGAAACTTAGAACAATTTCATGAAGCAAAAATATAATTACAAAAAAAAGTTAACACCCATGTAAAATACAAACAGACCCATCAAAAAATTTGTTGTTGTTGTGACTCAATAAAGCCCAAAGTGTGTTCATATGGTTTGGTAAATGTGTGTACATGAGTTAGGATGATTATGTGGTTGTGTAGTGAAGGTATGGTATTCTGGTTTCTGCTGTAGGTCGCTCGACCAAGGGGCTCAACCCACACATATGGCTCAACCAGTCGAGCAAGAGATCAAAACCTTCTGTCTGCTTTCTGATCTCTCGCTCGACCAGCTCGCTCGACCCCTCTGGCGGGAAGTTCTGTTTTATGCGACTCTTGTAACCAACAATCAATTCATCAATAATACTCATTAGTAGTTAGAAAGGGTGGAGTTTTTTTATCACAATATCACATTGATATTGGGATTTTCTCCACCTCCCAAAATCTTGGTGTTCTTTATTGTTTATGCTTTTGTTTCTTGATAATCTTGCATTGATTTTACTTAGTCTACCTTAGTGAATTCTAACAAATTTTCATAAATTGGGTAAAAGGGTATCTTTCATTTATTATACTTTAAACAATTTCAGCAACCAAAACTAACTTTTAACCTAAAATTTGGAGTGCCCAATAAAATTAAAAGGAAACCCGTAAAAAAATTAAAATGGAACAAAATAATATAAAATTTTTGGCATGAATCAGGATAAATTAGAGCGAATTCATCAAAGGGTGTAAGAAAACCCTAAAACTGAGACAAGAAATCAAAATTCCAATAGAAAAAGATAACTTACTGAAGTTTTTGCGTTGCCGGGTGAAAGGAGAAATAAGTCGGCAAAAGAAAGAAGAAAGATAAGGGAGGGGTTAAGCTAAAACCCAGGCAGGTAAGCTTATCAACTTCAATGTCCTCTTCTGGTTGCTCTCTTCTCCTTCTTTACCTCTTTCTCTCTCCTCAATTGTTAACCAATACTATCCTCTAAATTTAGCCAAAGTTTCGATCCCTCTTTACCGGGTGTGCAGTGATTCGGATCGGTATAAAATCAGATTTTGTATTCACATTTTTTTTATTATGTCGTGTAAAATTAGGTTTTATTATAAGATTGGATGAATATATGATTGTCAGACCTATTTTGAGTAGGTGGTAATAAATCGTGTCAATGGGAATGAAAAATTAGTGTAATTTTGGTTAAAAAATATTTTAGCTATCTTGATGGCCATGCTTGACCACCTTCAATTATCTCATTTTGTTCATAAAATTCATTCCAATGCATTACCAATGAGAGAGATGGTATTAGGAGGTAATGAAAATTTGTGAACAAAAAAACTTTTTTGTGATCAAAGTTTCATTACTATGGGAATGACATGAAAATTTTGATGAAATTTTACACTATAAATCATTCTCATTACCACCATTTAGTACCACTAACCAAACGTGCCGTAATAGTTTTTAGTGACTTTTACAACTATTTTTACTCTTTTTCTTTAATCGCTGGTCTAGTTAATTTATTTGACTAAATAGTAGTATTTACTTTATTGTTAGCATGTTAAATTAATTGTTTAACAAAGTTGTTATCGAGATGTTTAAAAGAAATTAGTTATTAGATTGTTGACATATTATTATGAGAAAAGTGAATTAAAAAGCCAAAAACTAGTAAAAAGAACCCAACTCGAATCAAATATATGATATTAAACTATTGGGCGTAAAAGTAAGGTTTTCGGCTATTGTAAATCCATTTAATACGCTTTTTTTATTATTTTACCAAAAAAACTAAACCAAAAGGTTAGTCAAATTCTATTCAATGTAGCTATGTAAGTCATGTTCTCATTAATTAAGTACAAATCCACTTTGATAAATTGAACTAATTCTAAAGAGATACTTTCGCGGGTAGATGATCTCAATAAAAAGTTTAAATGCTAATAATTTGTATTATTAGATTATTTTAACACATATATACACTCGTCTTATGTTAAGATCGTCTCATCTAAAAATTAAAATTTGCTAATCAAATCAAACTGCTTAAGTATGAATTAAATCCCTAACTTTTAAATCCCAAACTAGAATAAAATGCAATTCAATTCACCCATCCTTAGTTTTTATTTTTATCTATATAAAACGGAGGTAATCAAGAAGATTGGAGTGAAATAAGTGAAGAAACAAATGTAACATTGCAAGAAGAGTAAGAGAGCAATACATTTTCGCTTTCGACCATGGAGCTTAGCTTCCAACGGCCATTCGCATTCAAAAAACCGTAACGTGTCTACATAACCTACACATCAATACTAGAAAGAAGACGAGATTGGTGTACTTCTTTGCGGATAAAAACTACGCAATAAAATCTCGGCTATTCATATACGACTCGTGGACTATGGTAAAGGGAACCCCTTGACACATCTACATCATCAATTATAACTACACAATTTAATGACAATGTGCTTGAATAATATCGCTAACTACTCAATAATCACGCGAAGTTGTAGACCAAAAATTCTCGAACATATCATTGCCTATATCAGCACGATCAAGTCGCAATCTAGAAGTAAACTCGGTAGAATTCACACCGGATTTTGGCCAAGAGAGTCGAGGATATTAAACCTTTTGCTTAAGTTGCAACATTTCTTTTACATTTTCTTCTTCATAGCCTTACGACCATGATAAACAAACGAGTCTATAATCCCGGCAACTGTAAAAGTACCTGAGAGAAAACATACTTCTTTCAATAGTTGATACTATTAGAAATCTTGCCGAATGCGACAAGCAGCATTTCAAGTGGAAACAGAATTTGACCACAAACATCAATTGATAAGAAAAGATTTCATGATCAGATATGGATTTGGTGTGGGACTTATAGTGTAAAAATGTAATTACAGTCGCGATCGTAGTTACGCAACGCTGATGCGGTAACTGGATTGATGTGGTTATCATAGCGCCTATATCGGTCAAAACCATAAAATATCCCTTAATACGGCCCACAACGTAAATTTCACCCCTTTACAATGCGGGAAATATCGTTTCGTTTATTTTGAAAATCTTTACAACACGACCAATGCAATGCGACCTTGTTTTTTATGGCGTGGGTCATTCTGAATTCATGGCCATAATGATAAATTGATAAGGGTTGAACGGATCATATATAGAATAGGAAAACATAAGTGCAAACATATTCAGTTCAGTAGAGGCATAACCACCTCATAAGTCGATGATTTTTTTCACTAACAGCTAACACGAGGCCATGACTTAAGATTAACTTTTCTTTAACCTCTCGAAAATAAAGATATCTACAGAAGCGTCTGCTATAGTAGTTGTGCTACATTTATCCCCAATCGCGGATATGTTTTTTTTCCCAATCTTATGATATTAATTTGGGCAGAGAGTGGAGGAAAACAAGGGCAATATTCAGAGACAGGAAACAAAAAACACATATAAGTTTCATATCACGAGGCTGCGTTATATGAATTATAGCGGGCGCAGGACTGGTAAAATTTAAGAGATAAGAGGAAGAACGTTACCTCCGATAATTGCACAGACGTTGGTCACGAAGTGCAAAAAGGACGTGTGCTTCTCCATGTAATTCACCTAAAACAAAAGTAGAAAACACAAGTAACCATCCGATGCAAGGCTAATTGCGGCAACAAAGAAGCGTACATTAAAGCATTTTAATCAAACAGAACCATAAAACGATAGAAGAACAAAAGGGAAAAGGCACAATTTTTACACAACTACTATTACTCGTTCTGTGTCTTTAAAGTTTGCACAAACTGTGAATTTGCAACTAGACAATTCTCAAGTGTTCCGATGTAGTACACTCAAAGGGATAGAGGAGCATTGTCCAATGTGTATGTATTACGTAGAGCGAAGGCTACCATGTTAGACAAACCCACCTTCACTGGAGATAGATCATAATAAAAGAACACCCCAGGAACAGACTGATAGCGCCCTGAGTCTGAATGCTTAAAGTGCTCTGTCACGGAAAACTGGGCAAAACCAACACTGATATGAGAAAACAAAAATATAAACAATAGAATCTAGTTCTAAAAAATTCCGCGTACCTGATTAGACAGGATAGTGCGTCCCCTAACATCGGTGTATATTGCTGGGACGACCTAAACGGCAGAGATAAGTTAATATTAATCCAACAAGACATCAACCAATAAAAGGATAGATACAAACGTATAACAATTTCTACGGTCTTATTTGTTTCAAAAATATATTTACAAATAAGACCGGAAAAGGAGTAGAAACCCCAGGAAAAAGGAAAGTATCATGCAACCAGGGAATAAAACCTTGAGAAAATACTGGTAAGATCCACCCGCAGTCTGTTGCAACCATTGCACCCTGAAACAAAATATTATCACTATTCACTAATGATATAAGTCAAAATACTTTGATAAAAGTATGTTCAACCAACCTCAAATAACAAGAATAGCACAAGTCAATCATTTGCAGAATATAGCCAAATTTAAGGATTGACCACATTATACAAGGTACGGAATAGTGGATTTGAGAAAGCAGTGCTTAGTTGATCTTTTCACCTAAATAAGGAATATTCCGGTGTGAATGTACTAACGTCTAGTCTAGTTTAATCTGATTTTTGTTGTTCTAAATTCTAATCTGGTCTAAAACTATTTGATCTATCTAATAACAGAGTAAATTAGTACGCAAAATAAGAAAATATGGTCTCGTCGGGCCTAAATGCTAATTTCTTAAAATAAGTGGACGAATAAGCACAAGTGGGAATGTCACTATTGCACTTGTTTTTCAAATAATAAACTACTACCATCAAAATGAGAGAGCTCATTCCAAAAGACAATACCAGCAAATTATAAGCTCAACATCCTTGTTGGTCATGAATCATGATTAAGGATGAGTGAAGATAGACCCAACGAGTCCAGCGCGAAAGTGGATCCTCTAACAAAAGTGCATCAGAACTGAAGCTAATCCAGGCCAAGATCTTATACTGATTTTCTAAAAAACTTTATTTTGAATCTTTTAAAAAGGTTGTGGCGGCACACTTGGGGTTGGTTCGAGAAAATTCATGGAGACATTATATGGTTTAGGGTGCGACTAGTTGGTTGGCCGTCGAGGTGGTAATATGGGGTTGGGGATATTGGTATTGTCATTCGTCAAAGATGGAAGATGTGATCCCGGTCGGGAATCGGAATGTTTGTGGTTGCAAGTACGATGCACCATAAGAAGGATATAGAAAGACCTTTACTTTTTCTTCCCTCCAACTTCAAGTTAATTAGTGCAAGACAAGAAAGACCTACCCATCCAGGGGATTCACAAGACCAGGAAAGTGGTCTCCGAAATTTAACTTGTTGATTTTGTGACTTATCTGGAAAAAATCAAAAGCATATTCAGCAAGTCTCGGACAACATAGGGAAAAAAAACATGTAAATATGATTTAAATAACAAAAAAATCATTGAAACTCACATTGTAGTTGTCGTTTTGAACTGAAATAAAATCACTGAAAAAGAAATCTGAGAGATGGAAGGTCTTCCCGGGAATAAAATGGAAAGTGCCAGCCACCTTGTTGACTTCAAGAAATCCTTTTATGTTGCATCCTTCGCCTTTTTCCTCATGGATCTTTTGGAAGAACCCTTCCCTTTCACACTGCTCTCAAGAGATGAAGACGAAATTAGAGGGGAAATCATATGCATGTGGCGTAGAAATTTGCCACAACGAAATTCATCTACACATGATACACACATTCATAAAGATCAACTCCCCTAGAATAACTTTTTTTCAGATATCAATGAAATAGTGCATATTAAGATCTATGATAGTCGTTCAAATCTAAATGGAAATCATCATCCAATTGTTTTTCAGATAGGCAGTTTATATTAGCGACTCCCACAAACTAACCTGATCAATCAATTCTACATTTGTCAATGCCCAGCCTTTCTTCTTGTATGCCTCACGAACTTCTTCACAAGAATTGCAACAGTGATCGTCAGACTGCAAGAAAAAGGGAAATTACAGATCAAAAAAGCAGAAGCAAAAAAAGTCCATTTCTTACACTTTATAAACATGCAAGAAACCAATTTACTTTCTCTTGAGAAGATAAACAAGAAATAAAACATTCTATCAACTTTACATTATTCCTGAAGACAAAAATATTTTGAAGATCATTTTGGTGTCGCGAAACACTACATTGGCACAAGCGTTCTAATCAAGGGCAAAAACACATCGGGGACCAGGGGAGGCTCAACCCTTCAATCCAAACACACGACCTATTGTATATTTAACCTGACCCCCCTTATTAAATTATATTATATGTATAAGTATTGATTAAATATCACAAATAAAATAAAGTTTAGCTGTCAAAGTTATCGGCTATTTGGTCCGCTTTAGAACAAATTCCTGGCTTCGCCCCTGGTTAATATTACATACTATGGACAGAGATGTTAAAATGAAATTGCAATTTAGATAAAAAGGATATTAGACAACAAAATGAAATCAAACACAACGAAACTCCTCAGCTACATTTTAATAGGGTTGGAGACATATATGACTATGCAATTATTAACCATGTAGATAATAGTTGGTGCACCAGATTTAATAAGGAAGAGAAACCTACCGATTCCGCTCCATAACATGAACCACAGTAAGTTTCATTGTGATCAAGCCTGCCACCATGCTTCTGTAAAGGCTTCTTAATCTACAGATGAAAGTAATTGAATGAGTGAAGGCCATATAATAAAGAATGCTAAATGCTCTATCATCCCTGAACGGTGATAAATTGTTTCGTCCTGTCAAAGTCATACATCTTTAACCACTATTGTCTAATAAAAAAGGTGATTTAGATAATTCCGAAAGTTGTAACCAGAAATAATCATGTAGGACTTTTAATTTGGATTTTTTAAGAGATTGCCAGAAAATTATAATTTGTAAAGTCAGAGGGAGCACAAATTAGGTGGAGAGAACACACATGAGAATCTGACAAAAACAAAAAAGAAGGGCCGAAGAAAAGCATCATTTAATTGTCAGCATGATAGAGTTAAAGGAACTTTTATGCTCTAACTCCTTTTTAAATATTTCTTAAGACCTATGTCATATTAAGGATATCTGAAATGAACTAAATCTTATGAATTGGCTTCATAAACGAGTATTAACATTCCCTGTTTTGTAAACTAATTTTCAAAAATGTACATATGGAATGTCTTCTGTTTTGAGAACATGTGCGTCATCCTCCCCATATGCGTTGCTATGTCTTAAACCTATCCCACATGTATGTCCAAAAATAACAAGACAGTTTTAGATCTCTTGCTAGTTGTAGACTTCAATTGCAGAATATTAAACAATTCAACCTAATAGAGGATTCTATCATATATGAAGTAGTGAACAAGAGGATACCAGAGACCAAACAATGATAGATTTGAAAAACACTCAAACTCACTAAGTTTTCCTTGTTAAGAACAAAAAGGGGGAAAGACAATGTCTCTTATCTAACCTTTGGTGCTCCAATGCTATCTTGCCTAGCTTCGATTGTCTTCCCAATAGCATCAACTCTTGTTTTGACAATGTCGTGTCTCTACAAGGCAAACAAATTATACTGCTAAGGTTGACCAAAAAGTTGATCAATAAAGAATCGAAAGGGCTGGAAAAGCAAGCGGGTTTCATCACTCATCAGTTACATACTATGTCAAAATGCCGCTCTCCACTAATATCTTCAGCATCAATACTGAGAACTGTGCAAGGAACTTCAGGAAAAGTAACATCAAACTGCAATCGACAAGCGAAGGGCAAGACATCAATAATTGATTAATAAATTCAGAAGATGCAAAACATCTACAATAGTACAAACTTAAAAACAGTACAAATAGAAGAGCAAAAGGCAACAAAAGAACCATGTCATTTGTGTGTAATACATATAAATTTAATGCTAAAGATGTGTATCACCGAAAAACAAGGTGGCATCTTACGGGAAAAAAAGTTTGAAAGTAGATGTCATGATGAGGCAATAAAAACCGCAAAAACATTGTAATAAACTAAATATAAAATCACAAATGCGAGAGAGAATGTTCCAGATGTTAGAACTCAAAGAAAACATGATACAGGAAAATGAAAATGACTTACATTGATGCGAAGAGTTCCACCCCTAGAAGTATCCACTACAAGGGTCGTCTCTGTTATGGTATGAAGATATGAAGCTGCAACAAAATGTAGAAACATGCAGTACAAGAGTATGTTATTTTTACTTGAAATTCACTTATCTAACATTAACCTAGACTTACTGTAACATAAGTCAACTTATATTGCATTGACTTTGTTAGTTTCAACACAACAATATTGCATTGACCTAATACCACTAACTTAGTTCCACTAAGTACGGTAAGGGGGGGTCAATGAGGTTCTATCGTTTAAACCTTAATTAACACCGTTGTTGAATGACATTGTTTTGGTTAATGAGACTAGGGAGAGGGTAAATACCAAGCTAGAACGATGGAGACAACAGTTGGAGTAACGAGGTTTCACTTTAAGTTGGAGTAACGAGGTTTCATTTTAAGTCGGAGCAAGAGAAACTAGTACGTGGAGTGTAAATTTAGCACGAACAAGAAAACAAGAGGCACTAGAAAGCTAGAAGAGAAAGAAATCTCCATAAGTGGATATTTCAAATACTTGGGTCCATATTTTAGGGTAGTGAGAGCAACCAACAACATATGAATATGGAAATCTCCCTAACTTCAATGGAATTTACTTTATGAGGTCAAAAGATCATAGCCTAAGTGGCAAATTGATGAATAAGATCAAAATTGCTACTATTGATTACCGAGGTAGATGAGTTTGGAACTCCAAAACTTCAGTCTAGTAAGCTACAAAAAGAAACATGGTGGATATGGAAATTCAAACCACATAAGTTTTGATAGCCATAGAATATCCATTGTAAGAGTAACACCGCAGCAGATTGTCAGAAAAACTAAACCATATGAAAGCGGATCATACATGGGCAAAGAGTATTGAGCACCACCAACGCCACTATTTTAAGACCAACTTACAATACTGCTGTATTGTATTCAACAGCATCTTACCAATAAATCTCTGGACAGTTATCTAACTAGTCCTAATTATAATGACACTTAAGAGAACTATCAACAATTCACCATTACCAATTACAGATCCATAGAGCAGATATAGTCTATACAAGTAATGAGACTCCGAAAGGCGTAAATGAATATCATATGCAAAGATAAAAGATATATCATCTCACAAGAAAAAATACCCGTCAACAATTGTTATTTGTTACTACCATTATTCATCAAGTTTCTTAGGGGAAAAAATACCAGGGCATACAAAACCAAGACTGAAGCTTTTTTATTCATGGCAATACAGTTGTGCAGTCGTGCCTTCAAGAAACAAAAATATGCAAACAAAACTATGTGACATAAAAGGTCTTGGGTTGAAAATATACAACAAACCGCCCACATTAGCATAATTGGTTTCCTCTTCAGCTTAGATTAGCTGATGAGAAAATGTTCCTACAGTCCTACTAATATGATATCATGAAAATACCCTAATGCTTAACAATACTCCAACCTAGTGCCATCTAATTTGGCATATGAATTCGCAATTCTACCCAAATACAACTTACGAGGGGGGGGGGGGGGGGTGCGGTTAATCAGATAACACATCTACTACCAAAGAACCAAGAACACTATGGCCCCAAAAGCTCAACTATAATCATTTGCCTTGTTCAACGCCTGCCTCCATGGAGGCCCCCGCCAAGTTGGCATATGTGCGCTTTCTGGCCACGAAAATACAACAAAATCGCGCCTCCTACTCTTGATTCGCAATCCATAACTCCAAAAAACTAAAGGGAAAAAAGAGCTTGGGAAGTCATTGAACTATTCAAATTTACACTACTGATATTCAGAGGTAGTACAAATTTAACCGTGAGCCTTTTAGCTCGACCGATGATTCACATCAAATGGTCCAATAATAAGCCAATTTTCCTTTTGCCCAATGCCTAATTGCATACAAAAACTAGCTTTACTTACATCAAAAGACTAAATTCTCTTCCTTCTCTATTTCCCTCCATTTTGTTATTCTTGATTTCCTGAACACTAAAGATCTCACACATTTGAATGGATTGATTGTCATTCAACTTTTTCCAATCAAATTGACAATTAAATCAAAATTTCAGGGCAAATTGTCAAATTTCACCCACATGTCCCCCAACAAAAACATCACAACTTTAAACAAGTACAAATGTACTCTCATCACCATCATTACCCATGTCTTGAAAATTTTTGATCCGATTTAAATCACCCAACAAAAACTCAAGTCAAATTATAACAACCCACGAGTCCACAAAAAAAAAGACACATTATTGAATAAATAACTAAGGGAAACAATACTTAAAGCAACAAAATTTGTACAAAAAAACAGAAAAAGGGATCAAAAAACTTACAGAACTCAAAAACGAAGAGAAAGAACATAATAATGGCGGACACAAGGGTGACAAGACCACCATAGAAGGTTCTATTGTAGAAATCTTCATTGACTTTAGGGTATGCATCCAAATCTCGAAGCTTCTGAACTATGCTTTGCATTTTCTCGGAATTCGCCAAAAAAATCTTAATGGGCACCAACAATTCTCCAAATTCTTGAAGATTATTTATTATAATTGATTAATTTACAATTTTCATCACCAAAATCTTTGTGGGTTTTTATGTTCCCTTGTCAATGAAAGATTATTGCTTGAGAATGAAGGGGGGAAAGAACCCGTTGGCCGGAATCTGGGAAATGTATTAAATACAAGTCGGGATTTTTAGGTTTGATTTGTCTGCTTTTTATTCTTCAATTGTTTAATGTATAGACAGAGTTTTGTGAGGAAGAAAAGGGAAAGTCAATGCATTTTGCATTTATTTTTTAAGTCGGCTTAATTTTTATTAATATAAATTATTGGGAAATTTCACATATTTATCAGGGTTTTGGGTTTTCTACATGGTAACCAAAACTTTTAAAAACTCCACACGATATCCCTGAGGTTTACGTAATTATTCCACCGTGACCTTTTTGCACATAAAAACGTTAGCAAACGTTAATTTCGAAGCTTTAAGACATTAATTTTAACCTTTTTCCCAAAACATAAACCTTAATTCTACCATCTTTCATATAAATCATATTTTCCTCCCAAGTCCAAAGTAGAGTTAGGGTTTATATTTTGGGGAAAAATGTTGAAACTGATGATATTTGAAAAATAACGCCCTTAAAGCTTTAAAATTAAAGTTTGCTAACGTTTTTGCTTACGTTTAATGTGCAAAAGGGTCACGGCTAAACAATTAGGTAAACCTCAGGATTACCGCTTGAATTTTTTAAAGTTTTGGTTACCATATGGAAAACCCAAAAACCTCAAGGTTACTACGTGGAATTTCCATAAATTATAATTATGATTCATATAGTAGATGAGAGAAGGAGTTAGCTTATTGTAAATCGAATTTAAATTTTGTCTCAATTAATAAATATATACTTCATGTATGATAAGATCCTCTAAAATTCATATATAAATGTTTAAAGAATAACCTTGGTAATTCTCATTATAATAGTTTATAGGCTAAAGTAGTGTTAGTAACAGCGAATACCCTTTTTCAGTTGTTCAGTCTGTTCGCACTTACTAAGTGCGAACGACCCGAACATAAGGTTTGCGGATTACACGCTTAATTTTGGAATAAGTTTGATTATGATCTTATTGTATGCTTTTTATATAAATAATCTTATACAAATTCTTGCTATAGACCGTCTATAGCATAGACGGGTAAATATGGGTCAACCCATTTGTTAAATGAGTAACTGAATAGTCATGTCAGCCATTAGACTGAGCTATTGAGAGAACAGTTTATACCTTAGACGGTCTCTCAGGAGCCTTCTAATAATCTTATTTATTTTAAATTTTCTCAAGTTATTTCTAAAATTGGAACTGAATATGAGACCATTTGCAAACTGCCCAAGTGCCTTGCATGGCCCAAAGGCAATCATTAAGCCCATTTGATATTGGCATTTGGCACCCACCACATATGTGCCGGGGTGCCAAAAAAACTCAAATCATTTGTATTTCACAAATTCTTACTTGAAATCGTCTTTTGTAAAGACAGCTCTCAAAAGCCCAATTTAATTCTAAATATATATTATTACAATTCTAAATATAAATTTTGACTGGACTTTTGAGAGTCGTCTTTAAAAAAACGGTCTCTCAAAAGAGCACCCGGTTGTATTTTAGCATTAAGCCCTTTTATTTATGTATGAATTATGATATATAGTCAGAAGAGTGAAAAATGTTACAAAAATTACTATAGTTTAATGGTTAGAATATGTACTTTTGAAATTTAAAGTTCGGAAAGTTTTAACTTTATTTGTTAAAATGATTTTTTTTGTTACTTTATCCGTTTTTTTTTGTTTGTATACTTTCAGTTTTTCCACTTTATGAGGGAGAAATTTAACGTTAATTTTTGATGTATTTATTCAAGACAAAATATATTCATATGGGATCTTGTTAGATTTGTCTTGATGCAAAGAATTTTAATATAAATGTTTTCAATTTTTATTTATTATGCATATTATGAAATATCGAAACTCAAAATTGTGTTGAAATACGTGAAAAAGTAAGGTGGACAAATAGAAAGGAACGGAGGGAGTATCTTTTAAGTTCATTTCATTTTACATGATTTAAAATTTTTATAATTTGACTAGTATTAACCCTTAGTATCTCAAATTATTGTTAATTAAAAATTATAAAAATTGATATTAATAATCTTTATATTAAGACGAATCAAACAAGATTTCACATGACTATTAAGATTGATAAGTGAAATAGTGTCCAAACACAAATGGGACAACTTGAGTGAATAAGAGGAAGTATAATTAATTTTCTAGTATATTAACTATTTGGCCTCCTTTCATTCAAAATTCTGACTTCGTCCCAGCATATTTTCTTCTTATTTGTAAAAGTATTTCTTTTGTTTTGAGTTTATTTATTTATAATTCATTTATTTTTGATTTTGAGTGCCTCACACTTAGAATCAAAAAAAATGCTAGCGCCTTAACTGCCAGTTATTTGTATTTTATGACGTGTTTTTTAAATGATATTTTATACTACCACATAACTCGTATTAAACCCGTAATTATTAAATTTTATTTAACTTAATATTTTTCTTTCAAGAATCATAAGTAAATTTAATGGTCGAAAATTTTATTTTCACTCTTGTAATATGTGTTTGATTTTCATTATTTTTAGTAAACTTGAATCCTCCTTACTTTCTTAACCGTGGGGGATATCTTGTATAGGACTCCACATATTTTTCAGCCATAGTTACGTAACTTAGCCTCTATTCTATGTTTTTCTTTTTGACTAATTTAATTGTCATTGTTATTAAAATTCTTCCGAAATTTATGATATAATTACATTTTAACTCTTAAAAATAATTACGTTTCTTCAAAAAAAAAATATATATATATATATATATATATATATCACATTTTAACTCTTCAATAACCATTTACTTATTTCTTCCTTAAAGTTGTTCACATTTAGTATTATTTTAAATTATTTCATTTGTTGTTCCCCTTAATATTCTTTTTAATTATATGACAAATTTCAAATATAATTAACAACTTAACAATGTTTATCCTCATTTTAATATTTTAGTAATACTTATATTTCCCACATATTACTCTCACTAATTTCATTTTGACATTTTTGTATTATTAATGGTCACAACTCTACATATTTCACACTAACTTTATTAAAAAAATTTCTAATAATAGATCATCATTATCATACCTAGTAAATCCCGCTCATAAAAAACTATGCTCAGAGTCTAAGGAGGAAAAAAAGACGGTAACTCATACCCATAGAGAAGAGTGCGGTCAAAGCGTCCCTAGCTCGGCTCGGGTAACTATTGGATTTTTGTAACGGTCTCATACAAGACATATTGTTAAATTTAATATCCAATAAAATAATACTTTATTCTTTATCTAAAATGTTTTATTTTTCTTAATTCTCATGAACAGTTTTTATAGTACATTTTTTTAAAGAATGGAAGAATAATTTGATGCTAATATAATATGAACAAATTAAATTATTGTTGTGTGATATTCTTGTACTAAGTACTTTGACACACATATGTAATATATGTTCAAACTATTAAGTATTCTAGAATGATTCCCTTTCTAGTTTCTACATATTAAAAAAAAAAAATTTTGCCACATAAAATAAACAATTAGCTAGAATCAGGTGCCATAGTTTGCAACTTATTTTAAATACTTCCACTGTTTTATACTACTCGCTACATTTTTATTGAAACACTATTCATCTTCGATCTTATTTTGGTAATTCCGACTCATGCATAATAAATAATATATTTATATGAGATCTTGTTTTATTCGTCTTAAAATGTAGTATTGTAGTTTTTTAATATGTAATTTTTATAATTTTTTGTTTTGTAAAAATAAAAATATATAATCTTAAAATAGACTTTAAATTACGTGCAAAAAATGTAGCAAGTATTAGGCAACGGAGGAAATATGAATATAAGAATTATGAATAGATGACTTTGTTCATAATTAATTTGATGTCCCAATTGAAGTCATAAGGAAATTTCTTTGAAATCTACCATAATGTGGACATGTTTCTTTGAAAAGTCACTCCATAATATCTCCAAGATCTTAACTTTCTACTTTTAAGTTTTAACATTACATTTCAAGTATATAACTCTTATTTTACATAATTTTTATTTAAAAAAAAATTAATTTATCACTTTTTAAAATTTTCATTTATATATATTAATCTTATTTTAATTGTATATATCTATATAACATATTATGTTTCTTTTTCTATTATCGAATATTTAAATTTTCTTTAAACACTTTACTTTCTCTTTAATGTTAAAATAAAGAAACATAGGACTAATATTTATTTTAATGTGTTTGTATAATAGCGACCATTTTCCCATTTGAAAATTACACCAATATAATTATTTTATTATGATTCTAATTTCTACCGCCAATGGTTTGTGATTGAGGGTTTATGAGTGTAATACAAGCATCAATTCACGCCGTGATTTGTGTGTCGATGAAGGAAGCTACTAACACATCACCAATTACAAAATCAAAATACATTAAGTTTTACACAAAACTTAGACGGTTTCATAATGAGACTGTCAATTTGGGCCAGCCTAATTTGCCTGTGTAACAACATATTAATTTTCTAGGCATTTATCAATTTTATTCTTTAAGGTATCAATTTTGAAAATAAATACTACCTTTATAGTCAAAATTGATACCTTTAAGATCAAAATTGAGAAATGCCCAGAAAATAAAAAAAAATTGGTTATTACACGCGTGAATTGAATCGGTCCACATTGATGGTCTCATTATGAAAACATCTCGTCCAAAACCAGCTATAAGCTTTAATGGTTTCTTCGCGTATGATTTTTTGATTTAAAAAAAGTCTTTAAATAAATAAATTAATTATTAAACCGGTTAAAAAGTTAACTAATGAAATTAAAAAATTATTTACAGTAAGTTTTAATTGACTTTGGTTTTTTCATTTATTTTATTTTTCTTTAATAAACAGTTAAGTAATAATTAACAAATTCTTTTTTATGACTGACTCACAATAAGAAGACCTAATATAAATGAACTTTATTTTTATTTTCTTAAAAAATAATAAAAACTTTATTTAATTATTACTTTTATTACTTATTTGTATAGATATGTCTCGTACAAAACTTGTTGCTATTTAAATGATTTTGGACATTTCTTCCAAAACCACTTACTAGTACTTCAGAACTTTCAAAAAGACGTATGGAATGCTTCAACTTTCAAAATACTAGATTTTTTTTGAATAATCAAAATACTAGCTCATACATCCTAATTTTTATCTCTCCTCCCTACTAAAGTAACAGAATAATTCTATTTATTATCTATTTGGTGAATAATCTCTACTGTTATTTAAACAATTTAAATTTTGTATATTATTTGCTGACAGTATCTCTTGTTACATTTTAACCGGCTATTATAGGTACCCTACCACCAAATAGGAGTAGGATAAGCCTAACAAAGAAGCATAAGGGGAAGAAAAATTAAGCTACCAACTAGCTAGTAGGTACTTACAATATCCGGTTAAAATGTTAAAATGAATGCTGTCAACAAATAATAAACAAAGTTTGAATTATTTAAAAATAATTAACAGATGAAAAATAAGTGAAATTATTCTGAATAATTTTTCTAAATTTAAAAGCTTTAATATTAGTTTTTCTCCTCATCTTCCTCCTAATAATTTTCGACGGTTGACTATTAAAATTCCTTTAAGCTTTAAGACTTTATTTTAAGGGGCATTATATTGGAGGATTTAATTCAATGTAGCATCGTTAGAAAACTTTTAAATTTTTCATAACTTTTATTGTTATTTCACAAAAGATTTTGTGTTAAATTGAAAAAATTATTTTAAATTGTTAATATAGGCCCCATTTTCTAAAATAAATAGGAAAATACTTTTATATTGTTTACTTCACCTTTGCTTTTAATTGGTCAAATTAACCAACAAACAAATCTTATATAAAGCCGATTCTAAGAGATATATAGATAAAAGTATGACGTTATTATAAGGCTAGCTTATAGTTAAAAGCATCCCAAAATATTAGGAAGATTCACCAATTATGTGACCTAAACTTAGGATATCGTTTTTAAAATTTTTATGGCTTAAGAGTGATTATAATATCAACGCTCAATGACACGTAATAAAATTAATTTAAAAATTAGGACTTTAAAGTTGTGAAAAACAAAAAAAGTATGTTTGTAAATTTTCCATGTTATATGCTCTCTAACATGTATATTTAAAAATTACTAAAATTCAATTGAAGAGTAATAAAATATAATTTTTTTTTAATTTATACGTGTTAATTAATAACATTAATTAATACTAGTAAATATTTTTAATATATATTTTATTGTTTTCATGAGGCTCCCTAATTGACGCGTAGGGGTCTAGACGATTGTCTCGTGTAGACTTTCATTTTTTTTAATTGGTGTAACTCGCAACTTAATTCTTACTTTATGATGGAAATAACATGAATGTATACTTGAGTCTCTAAGATAATACAATATTATCGAATCTAGTATATATCCTGCCCATTGAAACTATAAGCAGGCTCTGGAAGAAAAGAAGGCGGCAAGCCGGCAACCCATGCATACATATAAGAAGAATACGGGCAAATGAGTCCATCGGCTCTAACATATTATTACTCTGCAAATATAAATATACATAAAAACAATAAAAAAAAATAAAAATGAAAAAAAAAGCAATAGTATATATAATGACAGCACGTTGGCTAACTGTATTTTCAGTTAATTAAAAAAACGCAAATATTCTCGTAATAAAGATTGGCTTAAGAAATAGACACTGAATTATAAAATTTACTCATATATATTACTCTATAATTCAGCAAGGAATCTGACAACTAAACTTAATTATATACCAAATACCAGTTGCTAATTAATTAATTACTCCTATTAAGTAGTTTTTTTATGTTTTGGAAAAACGACAGATTGACGCGCAAATACATAATTAAGTGAGGAAAAGAAGAGGGAATAGACAAAGACGGATCAAAAGAGTGTATGACTTTATTTATTTTTTAATGTTTTAATAAATTTGTAGCATTTTGTCCGTGATTAATCATCATACTATATACTAATTGAGAAATCACTTTGACACGTGGTGGATGTAGAATGAGAGTTAAGTAATTCTATTTTTTTTATGGTGTTTTCTTATTTGCTCAATTATCATTTACCATAGAGTCTTCAATGTTGATTTTTAGATTTATTGTCCATGATTTTTAGTTAGATTATTATAAAATATTCTTACCTTTTCCTCATATTATTTACTTATTTTCATCATTCAAACATATAATGCTTTAATTTTTCATTATATTTACTTATAATTCATGTGACACTATATTGAATTATCCATGATCGAGTATGTAATTTTTTAATATAATTATGAAACACCTTTTTTTATCTAAATAATTAATAATTAATAATTATGGTGAGAAAAAAGATACTTCTTCTGTTTTTTAAGTTTGTCGATATTACTATAACGGACAGTGGCGAAGCCAGGATTTTATAATAAGGGGGGCCAATAATAATACAATACTTATAAATATATTAAATTAAGTTAAAGTTCTTACATGGATATTTAATTGAATCGCACTCTTCGGGATTTCATTAGAGCAAAAAAATCTAGTGTTCTTGACTTCATATCTCATACAATTATATATTAATGGATTCACCTAATCATAACAATTTTCCAACTTTAAAATAAAAAAACACAATGATATAATTTATTAAGTTATGAATACAAATTAATCAATTACACAATTAGTCAATTACACAAATAAATCACAAATTTTCCCATTTACAAATAAAAAACACAAAATTTCCAATTACAAATAAAAAATACAAAATTATCAATTACAAATAAAAAAAAACACAAAATTCTCAATTATAAAATTTCACAATTTTTGTTTGTTTATTAGAAATAAAAACAACAATGATCCATTGATTTACAAATTACAAACAAATAAATTATTCAAACAAAAATGAATTATTATAAGTAATGAATAAAAATTAGAAATAATTTACCTTTAAGGCTTTGAGAAACTTCTTGAGTAATAATCCAACTAAGAATTAGAGTGCAATACTACTAAAATTTTGATTTTGGAAGAATTTCTTGAGCAATAAGAAAAGGAGTAATTAAAGGTAATTTTGTTGGGTTTCTAAAAAAAAGAATTTGAATAAGTTGGATGTAAATTGGGTAATTAGTATAGTACTGGAGGATTGAGAATTAGCTAATTAGACCCAATGATACGCCTATACAATAGGCTGCAGTACAGCAGTGCCAGCCGTCATTTAATATTTAAAAAAATAAAGAAAGTTGCTGATCCTTGGAATCGAACCCATGCACCTAAGGTTAGAAGTTAGGCATTGTATCCACTACAGCACTCTAATTTCCTTGATAGTTATTAGACTATCTTATACATATACTATAAAATATTAAAGAGGGCCGAACCAAAATTACAAAGAAACATATATTTAAGCCGGGGGGGCCGGGCCTCCGCCGGCCCCCCTCCTAGCTTCGCCCCTGATAACGGACAATTTCATAAGTTTGCCCTATCAAGAATACTTTCCTATTTTGGAAAGTTTTGATCTTTCATATACCCTCTTTATTCCTCATTTAGCCCTCATTTCTCTCTCATAATACCAATGTACAATTATTAATTTACACCACTATTTTCAAATAGGAGAATCAAAAAAAATAGTACTCCACTTTGGTAATAACTTGGTTCATACTCCTTTATTTATATTGGTTCATACTCTCCTATAATCATTAACATCTCTTACAATTATTATTTATTATCTATAATTAATTCTTGTAATACTTCAAATTACTAATTAATAATTATAATTATTATTTTAAATTTTAATTTAAATTTTGCCGTAAATAGTCATCATCCTTCCTATAAATATATAAACGACATACTTCCTTCTTCTTCGCCAATCAATCCTCTCAATTTAATTTTCCTTCTCGATCAATAATTTTCTCTGTTTTTTCAAAACACAAACATCATCGAAGAAAATTCGTAAAAATGGCGCTCTCTAAAGCTGCTCCTGAATCTGATGCTTCTGTTCATTCCACTTTTGCTTCCAGATATGTTCGCGTTTGCCTTCCTAGGTAATCACAAATTCAAAATACTATTCTCAAACAAATTTTTAAGGAATTTTTGATTTAGGTTTTCGTACTGATTCTAAATGATTCTAATCACTAATCATCTGATTAATTTGATTTTGTTGAAATCGGTTTTGATTTAGTTAGTTTTTGAATCGGATTTTTGATTTCGTTCGACGTAAGATTATGTTTGTGATTGTGTGAGATTGGTGATGAAATTAGGTTTAAGATGCCGGAACAATCGATACCGAAAGAAGCAGCGTATCAGATTATAAACGATGAATTGATGTTGGATGGAAATCCGAGATTGAATTTGGCGTCATTTGTGACAACATGGATGGAACCAGAGTGCGATAAATTAATGATGGCTGCTATTAATAAAAATTATGTTGACATGGATGAGTACCCTGTCACCACTGAGCTTCAGGTTAACTTTTTCCATTTTCTTTATATCATCGACATCGAGCATTGTTTTACGGTGATCTAACATTGTTGATCATTAAATATCCATTACTCTCTCCGTCCTTTCAAGATAGTATCCATTATTCTCTCTGTCCCATTGAAATAGCATCATTTGATTAAAAAATGTGAGAGCTTTAAATATTGCTAATTCAAAGGGACATAGGGAGTATTATTCTACTCTCACCATGATGAAATACTCGTTACATAGCGGTGATTGTGACACTCTTCGTCATCCAAGCTTATTATACATATACGGCTAATGTGTAAGAAAAAATATATTTAATTGAGATTTTTTTGAATCGTCTAATCTCATATTTTCATAATATTAACTTTTTAAAATTGGATCTATATAATTTAATAAAATAACATAGTAAATTGCGTAAAAAGTCAAAGGTAGCTAGTATAATGCAACAGAAAAAATATTTGAAAATTAATTGTGAGTTTATGATTTAAATTGTATCATCATCATCATACCCAGTGTATTCCGTTAATGGGAAAACTATGGTTAGGGTCAGGGGAGGAAAGGAGGATGACAACTCATACCCATAAAAGAGAGTGCGGTCAGAGAGTCCCCCAGTTCAAGGAATATCTTCAAAGAGCGTCAGAAACTGCAATTACTCGGAAAGCATGCAACTTACATACACGATGACCATAAATGATAAATTAAAAAATATAAAATATAAAAAAACATTAATAAAAATAAAAATAAAAATAAAGAAAAATAACAAAATAAAATAAAAATAACAACATATAAAGAATGAAATAAAAAATAAATAAATATTCGAGTATATGAACGACTACTTTCAAGTTTATGGAATCAAGAGATTATAATATTCATTATTGATGGTTTATGCGAAAATTTTAGGTGAACTTCATTATTTTAGTCTATAGGACTGGAAATTAAGCTTTAATTAGTAGTACTATTATTATGAAAAATATAGTATTTTACATGATATATACTAGTACAAAGTTTTAGGTGCAGTGCAACTTGCAATTATGTTGGAAGGGAGGAAGTGTTTGATGAAAATTAACTACTAGTATAATCTAACTACAATGGTTAAAATCAAATCATGGGATTCAATAGAAACCGATCGATGTGGACATGTATAACTCTTACCATTTCAGACAAATGAAAAGTCAACTAGCTAGCATAGAAAAGTCTTTTGGCATACATACAAGTGAGATATTTGAAAATAAATAAAACTTATCAAATTCTATATTTATTAATTTTATGATTGCATATACTTTGGGAAAATAGATGAGAAAAATAAAAGGAAAAATATAGAAGTAAACAAAAGGATGAGCTTCTTTCAATAAAAAAACGATTTATGCTTCAATTGAGTCAAGATTTAATTTTTAACATTTTTTTAAAATACTCTTATAATTATTACCAAAAATTATAATGATTCTGTTTGCTTTTATATTTACATTTATACTCTTCTTTTGCATGTGCCTCTTATTAGAGGCGCAAACAAAAGGATAAAAAGAGAAATAATCGCATTGAGTATAATAATGCATGTGAATATCTTGTCTACTCTAACGATCAATTTACTACTTTTTGTATCATATGATCGACTTTCATGGGTTAAATAATTCAATGAAAAGAATAAAAAATATAGTATTTATCATATTAGCTAAAAAAACATTATCAACAGAAAAATATTAGTTTATTGTTTTTAATTTATTTTAATTAATCTATCAATTTATATGTATAATTTCTGCACCAAAAAATTATACAATTGTTTTTGCACCAAACAAATGGAGAGTACACTTTATACTCTATATTCAATGGGCTTTGGGTTTAGTGAAGCCGTGAAGGAGGGATGAAGCTGGCGTAGGAATATTGCACTGATACGACTATAACTATGCTAGTGCAGCAGTTCCAATGCAAATGCACCATCTAAAATTTGGATTTTCATTCCAAAATAATTATTGTTAATATTATTTTAAACTTATAAAATGGATAATTGGTTAAATTTTGGAAATGAGCATGAGCATACAACATAGTAGTAGAAGTTATACTTTCTAAGTTTATAAAATGATGTCATATCATATTATTATTTCTTTTTTTTATGTAGGACAACACACATTTACATAATAAATAAATTTTGTCACATTATTGCAACAAATTTATAGATAAAGCTGTGATTAAGTTTTTAATTATCACAATTTTTAATCAGAGATAAAAATTCTTAAGACAAAATTAAGATGAAATAAATTCTTTTAATAAATTTAAAAATAAAACTTATATTTAAAAAATCATCAATCATTCAATCAACTCGTGATTCTCAAACCTCAATATCTCATGATTCAACAAAATCATCAATCATTAAAACTTATAAATTTTGGGGACAACTCCATGAAAGTTAATTAGGTCTTACAATAGATGTATGCTACTATCATTTATTTTATTATTCATATCGATACACGTCTAAAGAAATGTACTACTTTTATCGATTTTTCAAATATTTAATACAAAAGCATATAGAGAATGTTAGGTAGAAAGGTAAGTTCACTAACATGCTTTATAATTAGTCAAAAGTTAAGCTTTTGAACATAATAAAAGTCTCGTAATGGAGGATATATGTTAATAGTGAACCTGAAAGGTTTGCTACTAACAGAACTCCCTAGAAGTTCTGAAGTCCATATGTTCATCAAAATTATTTTGAAGTTCATAAGTACACGTTGATAAATCTTGCTAATTAATTTTTTATCCTTTTGATTTTGTGTAAAAAATTTACTTTATTAGTGTGTATTGGTTGAATAATACAAAAACCAATTAGATAAAAAATAAACAAATTAAACAAAGAGATTATAAAGTCAAAATCAAAAATAAAAATATAGAAAAACTAAAAATTTTTATACTTTCTATATTGATTGTCTATGCTCATTTGATAATCTTATTATTTAAGATCGTGAGTGATGATGAACATTATAATTATTTATTTGATTTGTATTTCAATGGTCAACATGCCGAGTGTTTTTACTTTTTCCAGATAAATAAACTAAGACAATAATGTACGGAAAATAGAATGACGATTTTGAAATTATCAAATCCATGAACTACTTTTGCTACATTTTACGATATAAATGAACTAGTAAAGTGTTATGGCAAACAAAATGATGAAAATAGGAATTTCTATATTCATGGAATTTTCTCCTAGAGATCTTATTTGGTTTCTTCTCTTTTTTGCCATAATTCTTATCTACCTTTATTCCCAACATTACTTTTTCAATTTCAAAGAAATTCAATAGGATAAACTAAAAAAGAAATAGTTAAAGCTAATTTATTACAACCGAAGGAGTACTAGACAATAACCTCTATGTTTTTCATTTAGCCAAACATATATAATACTTCAATATACTCTAGTCATTGAGGATTTTTTTTTCCTTTTTTTCTTCAGAATTTTTTTATTCAAAGTTTGCAACTTTTAGAAATTAATTCATTAGTTATATCATAAAAGTCAGTGTGGATAGATTTAAACAATATTATGCTAACATATAATCTCAGAAATTACAGTAAAAATTAATTCAGAGAAGTTAATGGAAGAGATTTAAACAATATTATGGGATCATTTTAAATATTTAAATTAAAATTAAAGCAAATTTTTTGAAATTAAACATGATAAAATTTATAGTAAAAGTTTATTAGAATCAGAAACTATATTTCTTATTATCTGATTTTTGATGGATTATTAATTATTATTATAAATATAACTTCTAAAACTCTTTTTTTACACTACATTCCATTTGGTCATAAACTCATAACCACTACTTTGGTGAAGCTTGATATGAAAATATAACCCACTCCATTTTTGACCTGAAAAATAGCAATAAACTTTTTCATCAAGTACCTAACACATGTTTATGTTCAATATCATTCATTATTGATGACACATTAACGATAATGGACTGATAAGATTTTGTTGATGTAACTGTTTGGGGAGCAGAATAGATGTGTGAACATGATAGCCAACTTGTTTAATGCACCACTTGGAGATGCTGAGGTTGCTGTTGGAGTGGGAACAGTTGGGTCCTCTGAGGCCATCATGCTTGCTGGTCTCGCTTTTAAGAGGAGATGGCAAAACAAGAGAAGAGCCTTGGGCTTACCCACTGACAAGCCCAACATTGTCACTGGTGCCAATGTTCAGGTAAATTTGTGTTGCCGCTTAGTATTTATTGATTTTCGTCATATCATATATATAAAGGTAAAGTACACTCCCAGTATTTGCATAAGGCAGGGTCCGGGTGGGGGTATTTTTTTCTTGAAAGATGCGGACAAGCCATATCTGTTCCCCTCAAGGAGGGAGTAAAGAGTATGTGCGCAATCAAGAACCCAATAGCTGATACCTATGCCCAGTAGGGGTCGAACTCCAAACTTTCTGCTCAACATGCAGATGCTCTATTAATTGAGCCACAAGCGCATTTTGTTAGGTTTGAGGGATAAAAAGTACATGTATTAGCATAGTTTTAGGCTAGTGTTCTCATTGAGGGTTTCAATAATTGTTTTTGTATATGTTTAGGTTTGCTGGGAGAAATTTGCAAGATATTTTGAGGTGGAGTTAAAGGAAGTTAAGCTGAGTGATGGATACTATGTGATGGACCCTGAGAAGGCTGTGGAAATGGTTGATGAGAACACCATCTGTGTTGCTGCTATCCTTGGATCCACTCTCAATGGAGAGTTTGAAGATGTTAAGATGTTGAACGACCTCCTTGAGGCCAAGAACAAAGAAACTGGGTATGTTCCTTACTGTAAACGAAAACAAAACTGCTTTCATAGTTGCCAAGGAATGGTTGAGATCCCAGAACATGTTATATACTCTGACAATAGTTTATCCACATTTTGCTTTTTAATTTCGGTGATATTATACCTTTTTGATTGATTAATTGATATCCTTGAACCGACTTAAAACACGTCTTTTTAATTTACAACTCGACTGATGATATGATTTGATGCAATGCAACCTTGTTTTTCCACTTTAATTAAAGAAATGACAACTTTCTCCTTGCCTTTGTATATATGTGCTATTTGACCGTGACAATTGGTCACATGATTAACTCATGAGCCCACTTGTGTGGACACACCGTGGGCTCAGGCTAACAAACCCACGAGTAATGAGCGTTAGCTTGCATACAACACTTGATGAATTTCACACTTCCCCAAAACCATATAGTATTAGGAGGATTACCTGGCCATCAAGTATTATATACATATTGTCTACAACCAACTATTTTAGCGATGAAGGATCTTCCTCACATATGAAATATTTCCAACATGTGCAGATGGGATACACCAATTCATGTGGATGCAGCAAGTGGTGGTTTCATTGCACCATTTTTGTACCCAGATCTGGTCTGGGACTTCAGATTACCATTGGTGAAGAGTATCAATGTTAGTGGTCACAAGTACGGACTTGTGTATGCTGGTGTTGGTTGGGTCATTTGGAGGAGCAAGGAAGACTTACCTGAAGAACTTATCTTCCACATCAACTACCTTGGTGCTGACCAACCCACCTTCACTCTCAATTTTTCAAAAGGTATCCATTTCTTTTCAAAGCTCAACACTTGCCCATTTGTGGCAAACTACTTTCTTATGTCTGTTTTCTAATCAACTTAAATGGATAATGTAGGATCAAGTCAAATTATTGCTCAGTATTATCAGCTAATTCGCCTTGGTTTCGAGGTACGTCTCTTCCAGAAGCTTGTGAATATTGTTGATGAGGCCAAAAATTTATACGTCTTTGATTAAACTGGTCCGTGATCACAAGTCAAAAGGGTAGCATTCCAAAATCATATGGTGATAGGTGGCATTGTGCACTACTCCCTCTGTCTTGTTTAACATTTGCTATAAGAACATTTGAGCAAATCCAAGAAAAGAAAACGAGATAAAAAATTGTAAAATTTATGATTTATGGAAAAGTGGAAGAAATGTGTGGATAAGATAAAAAGATACATTAAATATGTAGATGAGAATTAAAGAAAGAGCATGAGTTATAGACAAAAATGAAAATATAGCAAATCTTATAGGACAGACTAAAATAAAAAATGTAGCAAAACCCGTGCACGAAATGAGTATTTTATTAAGTAGTCAAATTTACTACACATGGGATTGGGAGCACCAACACTTTGTCATCAAGAACCAATAAGATATATATATCAGAAAGGTAATGTTATGTTGTTTTGACCATTAAAAATCCGTTTAGATGAAAGTCAATTAATAACATTGGAATAACGAACAAAATATGCTGATCCAGTTTGCCTTTATTTAAGAAATCTTTCTCTAATAGTAAATGTGTATTATTATCTCTATAATAGGGATACAAGAACATTATGGAGAACTGCCAAGAGAATGCCATGATTTTGAGAAAAGGAATCGAAAACACAGGGCGATTCAACGTCGTATCCAAAGACATAGGAGTTCCATTAGTAGCATTCTCCTTAAAAGACAACAGCCTTCACAACGAGTTCGAAATCTCAGACATGTTACGTAGGTTCGGATGGATTGTGCCCGCATACACAATGCCCCCAGACGCACAACACATAACAGTACTCCGTGTTGTCATCCGAGAGGACTTCTCTCGAACCCTTGCAGACCGCCTTGTTGCTGACATCGAGAAAGTTCTAACCGAGCTGGACGCTCTTCCAGCTCGCGCTAATGCTAAGTTAACTCTGGCAAACACCCAAGAAGATGCTGATGCTACAGTGTCTAGGAAAAAGACTGCATTGCAGATGCAAATGGAGGTTTGCAGTATTTGGAAGAAATTTGTTGATGATAAGAAGTCTAGGACTAATGGTGTTTGCTAGATCACACTACTATACTCATCATATTTAACCCATAAAATCTACTACATTTCTATTTTTAATGTGAGTTTTTTAAAAGGAGACAATTTGTTTTCATTATAAGTTAATCATGTATTGATTTTGACTAAGATAAAAAGGATTTTTGGTTATATAATTTTGGATGAGATTAATTCAGTTAATATATTATATATGAATGTAAGATCATGGACTTTGTCACATGATTATTGAGAGAATTTTATACTTTGTTTTTTCTTTTTCTTTCACATGGGTATTGTAATATAATTTTAAAGGATATGTAGCACATTGGTGCTTTAATTTTCGTTGAAATTGTTGTTATGTGTTATGTGGTCTTAATTTGTAATTGGAAAGATGGTTATCAGAATCTCGATCATGATCAACGATTCTACGATCCTACAATCTAAAATTAAGCGATCGATTTGGATCGTAGGTAGGATCTTTGGTAGAATCGTACGATCCTACGTAACTCCAAGATTTAAGTGGTAGAATCATAACACGATTCTACGATCCTACGATCTGATTCTACAAGGGTTTTAATCGTACAAAAACTTAATATAATCTAGATTTTACTTATGTATGTATATGTATATATCTAAATTATTATATCAATATGACTAAAATTCAAGTTTTTCTTGATTCGTATTTTTAAAATGATTATTAAATGTATTCTTTTACAAAACTTAATAGTTGAAGTCAAATAAGTGTAAATTAAATCTTAAAACTTAAATAAAAGAACAAATACATTAAAAATCAGTTATCTAAAGCATGTTAATGCGCATTTGTAAGATCACACGATCCTACGATCCGATTCTACCGATTGTAATCCTACCCTCTCAATGATCCTATGTGGAATCCCTTAATTGGAAAACTATAAAATGATTGAAAAGTTGAATTTATGTTACGCCTTTGTTTTATTGTTGAAAATTTTGCATGCTTCTAGAGAAATGGACTGGGCCAATCATCAAGCTAGATATTTACTAATTTAGTGGACAAAATTACACCAAAAAGGTCTTCAACTAAATTGTACTTCCAAATAATATATTTTATACTGCCCAAAAATTAAAAACATTAGTCGTCGCCGGTCCTTTTCTCCTTTGAATAGAAATAAGTTAAATATCACCAATATCAATTTTCTTTTTCTTGTTGAAAATTACGTTTTTCATGCCAAAATTTTTTCCCATTGATAAATACTATATTTTTAAAAAGTATTGGTCAACATTATAATATATGATGTCTTGAAAGTTTGTATGAAAAAGATTACAATAGAATGCTGATAAAATTTTAATTTGCGTTTTGTTTTCTATCAAAAATCAAATCAAAGCAGAAAGAAAACACTCAATAAAATTATAATTATGATTTATATATGAAGTGTACAATTATGATAAACATAATTTTATGACAAAACTAAAAAACATAGACATCCAATAAGATTGGAGAGCTTTAATGTCTTAATTCATAACCATCTTGGCCAAATAAGCACACAATATTGGTAATGCGTTGTATTGCGACTCTACACAACAATGTCAAAGCTTTAATCAGATTATATAAGTTGTATGTAGCTCTATGCGCTACAGACTACATATACAATAAAAATATAAAAGATTCAAAGGTATCCTAAACAAAACTTCGATGTAAATCATACTAAATCATCATCATGACTTGATGAACTAGTAGATCTCATGCTCATATCGCCTTCGCTTTCACTTTCACATTTCTTCAGCACAGCAAAATCAGCTATCTTTCGCGTAGGTTGCATTTGGCGACAAACATATTGTATGGTTGGTCTAATCTGTGGATCAGTGTTGATGCACTCCAAAGCTAACTTAATGATGGTAGCTATCTCGTTAGCCACGTCTGGTGAAGGATATGGTAGACGAGGGTCTAAGAGATGTTTGGAGATAGATTTAGAGCTGTTTTCGAGTAAAGAAGTGGGATATGTTGGCGATGAGGATGATGTTGAGGACTCGACTGAAGAGCTTGAAGACGGAGATATAAGGTCTCCTGGATGACTTCCTAATATAATCTCCAATGCTAAAACTCCGAAGCTGTAAACATCACATTTCTTGGTGGGTTTCATTGTATAAGCAAGCTCTGCAGGAAGATGTGAAATATTTTTGTTTGTATATCAGTACATATCTAACTACCGCACTGTCTATGAGTGGGATACACTGAGTATAAAGATTATGATCTAACTACCGCAATGTATTTATTGACACACCAAAATACTTGATATCAAACTAGCTCTAAGCAATCAGAAAAAATCATTTCAATTCAGTTTAGTTTAATTTGATGTTTATAAGCAAAAAAATAGATTTTGTTTTTGTATCTTTTGAGTCTATGTGCATTGAAAATCCCATGAAGTATTACTGCTTATTGATAGAGTAAAAAACACATATTGGGGCTATAACCATTAGCCCTGAGCTTTTGGCTGAGTTGGTTCCTTGATATGGTATTATAATTCAGAAAACAACGTGACAAAAGGTCACAAATTTGAATCTGATTTACTCCTCATTATTTCAAGTGGAATATCAAACACCATGTATGAGGATTATATCCACACTCAAGCCCAGAGAACTTTTGTGTGAGGAGGCGTGATAGAGTATAAAACATATAGAGTCAGAGTCACATGACAACATTCTTGATAAATATTGAATATAAGAGAAAGAGAGAAATTACCAGGAGCAATGTATCCATAAGTTCCAGCAAGCTCAGTGAAGTTAGAAGATTCCTGACTTATAAGCCTGGCAGTGCCAAAATCGGAAACTCGAGCTTCATAATTTACATCAAGTAACACATTGTTGGACGAAATATCTCTGTGGATTATCGGAGGAGAACAATCGTAGTGCAGGTAACAAATCGCGTAGGCAATCCCCTTGATCACATTTACCCTCTTCTCCCAGTTCAATTCTATTGCTGTGTTTTCATTCTTAAGTAAGTTCCCCAAGCTACCGCGCTCCAAGTACTCACAAACCAACAATGAATGCTGTGGATGAAAGCAGAACCCATGGAGCTTCACAATGTTTCGATGTCTCATCTTGGTTAATGCTTCTATTTGTGACTCGAGTTTGTTTTTATTTTCGAAACCCGGGTTTTGTAAAGTTTTCAGCTTCTTAACAGCAACAATTTGCCCTGTTGAAAGTACTGCTTTATACACACTTCCATGCCCACCTTCTCCGATACAATACTTTGCGTCAAAACCTTCTGTCGCTTCTTTTATGTCATCATACACCAGCCTTCCATCAAAGTCCCAAACCGAAAACATATTTTCTCGATATGTGTCTTGTCTATGTACATTCCGGTTTCCTTCCCTTATACCACTTTTACGCATACAAAGGACAACCGACACAATGATGCATAGAAAAACTCCTACTCCGATGACAGGAGCAGTGATTAGTGGCACAAGATCTTTGCCTTTTCCTTTAGAATTTTCCCGTGTTCTAGGGCAAGGCACTAAGCCTGTCATGTTTCCACATAAAGCATTGTTTCCGATGAATGAGTTGATGGACACGTTCATGAACACTTTGCTATCAGGAATTGGACCTTCAAGATTGTTGTAGGACACATCGAAATGCATCAGACTTAGCAATTGATCGAATGTCGATGGAATTTGGCCCGAAAGATGGTTAGAGGAGAGATCTAACACCACCAATTTATTCAAATTCCCAAGTTGCAAGGGAATCTCACCAGAAAGTGAGTTTCTGCTCAAGTCCAACACTTCTTGTAGCTCCACAAGATTCCCTATCTGCCATGGAATAGCTCCACTCAAGCTGTTTCTACTCAGATTCAAGTAAAGCATCCTGACACAATTACCAATTTCCTCCGGGATTTTTCCAATCAAATCATTCGCGCCAAGATCAAGATAATCTAAATTGACCAGATTTCCAAGCTCGTTGGGAATGTTCCCCGAAAGCCTGTTATTGCTCAATGTGAGGTTAAACAACGACTGCAAATTTCCCAATTCTTTCGGAATATTACCCACTAAACGATTCGATGACAAATCAAGAAAATGCAACATGGTAGCATTTCCTAACTCTGGAGGTATTACACCAGTAATATGATTATCAGAAATCTTGAGACTAGTCATGATCTTACACTTTGCCCAATTAGAAGAAATCTGACCCTCAAAGCTATTATAGCTCAAATCAATGTAATCAAGAACTGGGTACACCCCAAAATCTTCTGATATGTTCCCCACAAGATGATTTCTATCAAGCCTTAACCTTGTCAAACTGGTGCAGTTTCTTAACCCTTTAGGTATAGAACCTGAAAACCTGTTATTACTTGCACAAAAATCTTCAAGTATACCACCTTGGCAAATTTTCTCAGGCAATAAGCCAGATATGGTATTATTTGACAAGTAACACAAGGTTAAATTAGTGAGCTTATCAAACTCTTTTGGTAATGTACCTGATAAATTGTTCCCATACAAAGACAAAACTTTCAAGCCTCTCAGATTACCAATAGAAGCCGGTATCGGACCTGTAAGGTTATTCAAATTGATCCGAAGCTCGTTTATTGCTGTCAACTGTCCTAGCTCAGGAGGAATCCTACCCACCAACCGATTATTTCCTAGGATAAGGAGTGAAAGAGAGGACAAATTCCCAAGAGAAGATGGGATATTCCCAGAAAGAAAGTTATTGATCAAGTTCAAATTCTTAAGGGTACTCATTTTCCCAACTTCTGTGGGTATCTTCCCACTGAATTTGTTGTTACCCAAATGAAGACTAGTAAGTTCAGTAAGATTACTGATTGAAGATGGGATATTTCCAAACAGATTATTATCATGAAGATCAAGGAAAGATAGTTTAGGCAAAGATGAGAAATTAAAGGCTTTTAAAGTGCCTGTTAAACCCACATTGGTTAAGTTTAACCTTGTAACACTACCATTAACACACCCAACACCAATCCAATAGCATGGAGCAACAAAAATACTGTTTTTTGACCTAAATTCATCATTTGGAAGTGACCAAGATGACAAAAATGATTGATTTAGACTATGTAAGCTTTGTTTCCATTTCATAAGAGCTTCTGCTTCTTGTTGAGTTGCACCTGAAAAGGTGCAACTCAATGAAAAGTATAGCATTATGCAAAACAGCAAGGGAAATAGAGGAAACAGAGATTTTTTAGAGGACATAGCTACCTTTTTGGGATTGAGCTAATTAAAATTATGATTTTTTTCTATCTTTTTGGCAATATAGAGTAATTTGATTATTTAATTGTTAATGTGAGATCTATGATTTTAGTTTGATTTAGAATTATATTTTATTAATGGTATTTATACAACTTGTTTGTCTAAAAAAGTTCTTGAGTTCTTTGACTTCCAAATATACTCCCCTTCCTTTATATCCTATAAGTTTGTTTATGATAATGACAATTCTAAGAGGATTAAAAATTACTCACTATCCAATGCACTTATTCAATGCTTAATATCTCTTATATACATAACGAAATATTATAAAAAGTGAATATTAATAATCTTTGCATTGAGACGAATTAAACAAGATTACATTTGACTATATTCTAATCCATAGCTTAAGAATAAAATATAAATTAAGAGTAATAAGTGAATAGTGTAAAAAAAAACAAATATCTCATTCTTTATGAATAGGAGGTAGTATTATTTCAAAAACTACTGTTATTTTCGTTCTGGAAATACTTTAATTTTATTCGGAATGACACATTTTTTTGATTTTAAGGTAAGGATAATTCCCGACAAATCAGACGGAGATGAAGAGTTGATATTATCTTTCCATATTACATTCCAATTCGTTTTATGATCGGGCTAAAGTCAGAGAATTCTATGGGCAAAGAAAAAAAGAATTAACCCTTTTCATAGATGGTGAAAATCGAACTCATCATTATCATCATACCCAGTGTATTCCGCTTGTAGAAAACTATGATCCGGGTTTGGGGAGGAAAAAGCGACGACAACTCATACCCATACCGAAGAATGCGATCAAAGAATCCCGGCTCGTATGATAAAAATAAAAAAAAAAAAGTTTTCCATGACTTAGACAATCCATAATTTTCTAAATTTTATCTGTTGAGCAAATACTAAATTTAGTTTTTTTATTAACGTCCAGAAAAGTTTCAAGTCAACTAGTCTTAACGAAGCAAAGTCGCCAGTTTTGAATGACATGTGAATATGTGATGTTATTCAGTAAATTGTTTTTTTCTTTTAAATTAAATATTATTCAACATCGTTGAATGAGTATTTGCCACCTAATGCCTCTGATTCTAGAAGATTTTGTGCACAAGATTAAATCAACGACAAAGAAAGTGATGTTTTGTAGTGCCTCCTGGAATGTGTATGGCAAATGACTAATAATTAGTAACTAATAGCTGACTATAGTAACTGATTTAACTAACTAAATTTATTAACCGGTTTGACCAGTTAAAATTACACCCGCTGCAATAAGCAACTTTCAAAAACAATTTATTCGTATCAATAAATTGTTTCAACCAGCTAATTCACCAAATTCTAACATTAGTTGATTTGACCACTCAACCCTCTATTTAGATCAAAATACGCTAAAATTGCTGAAAAAGTCAAACACCCTCAATAATATTTCAGCCTATTAAATACATTAACTACCAGAATTAATTAACATCATCTACTAATCCAGCCAGGTAATTTCCTTAATAGTTTTACATCAGCGTTGAATTATTCATCAGTTAGTTGTTGATTAAGTCATCCTAATGTTTTTTATTACATAAATAGTTTTATAGAGATCAAAGTGTACATGGGATTCCACCCCCTTGTCTTGTTTAACACATACCATTTTACCTCCCCATAAAAATTTACCAAATGGATTACACGCATTATCTTCTTATAAGTGATGAGAATTAATTAAAACTCTATTACAAAAATAAAAGAAAAAACTTTCAACCATTAAATTGTCTATAATTAACAAATTGATGATAACTCAAAAAAAAAAAAACAAATTGATGATGCACGCAACTCCAGACTCCAGGTAGTGCACTTTTCCACTGAAATTGAAAGACTTGGGAATTGGGAGTATGGACCGATTCGAGTATCCATAAAACTGACTACTGACTTTTGACAATGCCAATTTGCACGCTACACCAGCGTAATTGTTTGGTTATACTCTATACTTCTAGTATCTATAGACTATAATAATTTGCACTTCGTTATCGTAATAAATGAGTCATATAATTTGTACTTTTATTTATTATTTATCTTAAATATAAAACCATCACATCAATAAAATTCAATTGAATAACCACAAAATGACAAAATACATAATTTTAAAATAAACAAAATAAGAAAAAGATAAAATAAAAATCTTATAAGCCCTCCAATAAAATGAAGACACATAAGGATGATTTACTACTTTCATAAATAATCGTTATTTACCTATACTAACTCGTTAAATAAATGGCGCAAATTAAAAGTAATGTTCCCTCCTTTTTCATCAAATGTCTTAATTTTTTCTTTTTGCATATTCACATTAGATATTCTCATTTTCATTACACGAATCTTTCTTTTCGTGGATCTTTCTTGAGACTCTTTATGGGTATGACTTGCCGTCTTTTTCTCTTTTTAAACGCTACTCAATAGTTTCTACTATAATAGAATACACTGGGTATGATACTGATGATATTCATATCACACATTAATCTCTTTTTATACGTTTTCACTAATTAAATTCAACTATATACACTATTGCACTAATTACCTCTGTTCTCTTGCTCACCTCTATTATATGTCACATTCCTCCTTGTCTTAAAATTAGAGTCAAATCAAATGGAAAATATGATCAGAAAAGAAAGGAGTATGAATTTGAACTAAGAAAGTATTAATATTCAATATTCATCATAAGTAGATTAAATTAGGCGGTACTTCTAGTTATAATAGCACCAATGCTTTATTCTCTACGGCATTACTGCATTAGTTGAGGTATAATCACTAATAAAATTCAACTATAAACACAGTACACTATTGTCACTACTAATAAATTTTCCTAATAGTAAATATGAGTGACTAATATACTAAACAAAAAGTAATATGGTTCAGGAAGGCTACATAACTATCATTGTTGCATTAAAATTAGTGACAAACTGATTTTATGACAAAAATCATATAATCTCGTATCCAAAATAATCCAATTTATTTTTTTTTTTTGAGAGATAATGTTCATTACATAAGAATTTCTGTCAAATACTGACTAGATTCAAACGATCACCTCAATCAACAAAACCTAAAGAACCGAAAGCTAGTCCCTTTAGAATTGCAAGGATATGAAGCAGTAGTGCAACTAATGAGAGAATTAAGAGAAAATGTGATAGAACTACTATCATAACTGGGCGAAGAACTTCGATACATTCCATTTCTACCAATTCATCCCAGCCAAATACATAAAGTTACACCGGTGTGACCACAAATAGCATTCAAAAACTTAGGCCAAGGAAGCTACAGCAGGGCCGGCCTTATGGGCAAGAGAGGCAGTCGCTTAGGGCCCCATGTCAAAAAAGTAAAATTAATGGTTGTAGAAGATCCATATAGGTTATAGATTGCAAACTAAAAGGATCCGAATGTGTTACTTCTCCTAGGGCCCTAAAATATCTAGAGCCGCCCCTGAGCAACAGAGCATATAAATGAACATTGCACGCACTTTCACACTGCAAAACAACCTCAGCAATTTAACTCCAATCTCTAGAAACCAGCAAGTTGCCTCTCATGGCTTCCTATGATTTTGGAGTGATAACCCAACAGACTTCAGAAATATAATGGCGTAAAGTATCGGAGAATAGCAAATCATCTACCCCTGTACTATGTCTCATCTTGTGCTAATTATTTAGGAACTTGGCACATCAGTTTTTGAAATAACATAAAAGAGATTTTAAACTGACATGTGCAAAACCAAAAATGAATTATAGGATGAGACAAATGATGGACATATGGGCAATCCTATTTTCGTTGCCCATAAAGTATTAATATGGTAATTAATAATATGGTAAGCTCACAATCACACAACTTTGCTGCTCTACTGGCAGTCGAAAAAAAAGACTCGTACTACAGCTACAGGAGACTCAAAAAAGTTATTAGACAAACCTTAAATTGCCCGACCCGACCCCAACAAAGGACACTGACAGTTTACCAGCCAAAGCAGCAACCAGGGGACACGAGACAATAAGCTACAGTAAGTTGCTCGGCTACTGCTTCGCAGCTACAGTCACGAGCAATAAGCTACACAATTTATCAAAGCAGAATACCAAGGTCAAAAACTAACATGCAGTGGATTATGTAGTCTCAAACAGCTAAAAAACACAATCAAGAACACAAGGTCATTACCAAACCCAAATGCATTCCTCACTCCAGCTCACGAGATTTTAAAATCACCGACATGAAAACAGCTGCAATCATCGGCAGTAACAGGTCCAACAGCACAGGTACCTTTCTGATCATGCAATCTATTTTTCTTGAGACATGACCATCAAAAAAAAACTAAAAATCATGGAGAACAATATTCTTAAAATTAGATATGATGAATCAAATACTGATTTACACATCAGAAGCGCTAATCTATTAGTCTCACCGACTTGCGAGGATTTACAACAAGTCAACTTGAAATAGCACCAGCGTTTCCATCAGAAAAGTCCACAGTAAAACAGCAGCCAATAAAGATCAGCTGCGCAGATGCGAGACCGTATATTCATTTTAGCTACTAACATGAAGCTAGATATCGTCTATCAAAAGAACACAAGCGCCATTAGCAGCACCAACATCACATCCTTCAGCATAAACACCCACCACTAAATAAAAAATTTAAAACAAAGAAAATAAAACAGAAAAGGAAATCAGAAAATGAAACAAGGCACACAAAAGACTAAAGACAAACCACAGTTACGTCTCTGAATAACTGGCACAAAGACACACCATCTACCATCAGCAAGGTCCATAAAGCATTAAAGGAAACCCACAGCACAGCATGCAAATGCATTACATCCATTAAAGTATCAAACCCTAGCCAAAAGTTCAGCTCAATATCCAAATCTGATGCATAAACCGACTTTTCTACATTATCACATCACATGACCTTCATGTTCATCTACAGTTCATCGCCTCTCCGATGCGTGATGACATCATTCCTGCCAATTTAGAGACATACACCAAGATATTGGTTCACTTGAAATAAAGGATGTAAACAGTCACAAGAACATAGCTCAGGTAGCTTTTGAGGTGAAAACTACAAAAACCGCCAGCCCCACCACATCGAGAAACAAGCTGAAGACATGGCGAGTGGCAGCAAGGGAAAGCTGATCAATCATCATTGTAGTGTTTCTCAGGACTACGATTTCTTGAGTGAGGACTACGAGGTGAAGCACTACGCCGTGGAGTGACGCTTCTACGAGGACTTGGACTCTGTCTCGGAGAGGCACTGCCAAAAACCAATACATTAAAATGTCAATTGACAGAAGAAAAGTGTAGTCAAATTACTATCAAAAAGAAAAAGCACAAGTAGCAACCTTTCGACTACTCTGCCACGATAGCTTCTTTCGTCTTTGTCACAACCTCTACCCCGACCTCTATAGTTATCAGGACTATAACTATGGCTCCTACTTCGACGGCGATGATCTCTGTCTCTTCCACTTCCACGGTACCTGTCCCGATTATACCTTTCCGAACTTCTGCTGCGACTTCTTCTGTAATCTCTATCTCTACCGTAACTATCTCGATACCTAAAAGCAATGGTGACAATAGTTATCAACAGAGAAACAAATAAACCCAAGTTTAACATAGCAAAGACATTAAAATAAAAAAGGCGCATCAGACTGGAATAAACTGCCACACCATGTCTGCTAAACTAGCCCCCAAGCCCGTAAAGTTCAGCTCACTCAACCTCACAACGTTCCCAAGAGTATGGCAATGGCAAAGTGAGGAATTCGTGGCTTGATAAAAGATGAGGAGTGAAAACCAGGCACACACGCTCATTTTAACATTCCGACTACCCAAAAATATTAGGTGACACTCCCAACCAGGCAAAATAGGGGATCACAGACTCGAATCACGCAACCTTACCCTTGTGAGAACAAAAAGATTGTTTTGAATAGACTTTTGATGATATACATCAGCCGCAACTTCACATAAATAAGAAATGCCCTAGATTTAATGAGTCATTTTACAACAATCTATTATAGTATGAACCAAAGAATTAAATAAAGAGCTACTTCCACAAATAATACTTGCCTTCTGACAACACAATCTAATATGCAAAAAACTTCACCAAAGTTATGCCATCAATTATATTTAGGGACAAGGAAGAAACAGTACATACAAACCTTGGATCACTCACAATAGACATATGCATTCACTATAAACATTCTACCACAGCGGATGTTACATACTAAGTGCAGCAGCCACCACTAGCATAAAACTGTTTTAAAACTAGTAACTTGAACCAACTGCTCACTTTATACAAAAAGCCAAGGCATAAAATCAGCAGACACTGATTTATTATCAAATATTATATGATAGCGATGCTAAAAAAACATTTTCTATGGCCCTTAACCAGCGAAGCATTGTAGGTTAATTTCATTCCACCAAGGGATCGAGACAAAACATACCTCCGACTTGGGATTTTAATCCTAGTAACAGGCTCCAAAATCTTTCCTTTCTGGCTGAGAAAAAACATAAATAAACATATTAAGTCTTGATAGATCAAGCACTGAGCATATAAAATGTCATTCGTTCAAAAAATCACTAACACCAAGTTTCCTAAATGCCCTTTTTTCCTTGCAGATTACATTACCCTAACATAAAGATAATTACTATGTAGTTAAAAGATCGAGATATCCAAAAAAAAAAAGTAAAAAGATGACTAGCTTTCAAATATTATTGAAAAACATTTAGATGGTAATAAAATAAATTTAGCCATGGCCCATACGGCCCATGTGTTTAAGTGAATTAAGCTAAAATGCAACCCTATATAAATAGTCATCAATATCATCCATAATCAAAGAAAATGGGAAATATATGAATTGGAATATAATAAAAATGAATTGGAATATAAAAAAAAAATTCGGGGAATAGTGAGTACGGATGGTTGAAGGAATACCCACCAGAACATATCAAGCATCATGTAGATGACACTAAAGAATACACCACCAGCACTGGCATAGACATCTTATCTTCTATTTTATTTATTTTCTGAATTCTACTGATTGGATTTTTTATTTATTTCTTAATTTTAAAAAGTGTGAAATGCACCGAGACGCAAAAGGTCCTTAGCACTTAGGCGCAAGTCGGGAGCTTTTAGTAGGCGAGACGCACTTTTTCGCTTAAAAGCTTAAGATTAATTTTAGATATAAATATTACTTAAAACATGACATTTATATATTAGTATCAACAAGCTTTAAACATTCATTTTCCTTGCTGTAAACACCACTTTAACACATAACCATTACAATGGGAATAAGAAGAATACACAAAGTCATTTCTTCACCTACTTTTTCTTTTTCTTAAAAACACGTTTTCTTGAATTTCATATTCAAGTAATTTGGCTTCAAATGTTATTTCTTTTTCAAACAAACAAGCATAAGTTAATTACCCAACCAACAAGGAAGTACACTTGGTGCACAAAGCGCAAAGCACATCGAGGCACCCAAGGTGTGTGCTTCTGGTAGTGGGCTTAACCCTACATAGAAGGGAGTCATACAAGGCGCAAAGCAAGGCATGCTGTTTAAAACTAAGGATAATTTAACCGATTCAAATCGCAAATCATGGCGATACGATTCGCAAAGAATCCAATTGAGGACGATCAAAGCCAATCATGATTCGTGAGTAAAGTGAGGGGATAATTGGACACAATTGAAAACCATCCCCCTACAATACACCTAACAAAAGAGGTGCCCTTATGAACCAAACTATCACAATCCATAATACATTCAAGTTGGCATTTTTTTTTGAGCATTGTTACAATAATGACCACTACCAACTCTTTCAGATTAATAGGGAGTAGAGAAATAAACCCAAAAAGACACAATAACACACGATGCATTCAAAAGTGGAGACAAGACAAGACAGTCTCTCGTTCTAAGCTCAATTACAGCATAGTCATTTTTTACCTCATTGAAAGTTGTATCCTCCTTAATAACAGTTCCATTTCCCTTTCACCCTTGCATTATACTCTTGGAAATCACACACTAGCTCTTCAATTTCACACTGACACCCACAAAAAGTCATAAATGCAGTACCTTAACTTCTACAACCTCCCATTGGCCTACACTGCCTACTATTTTTCAAATACTCTTATTACACAGACCCTAAAAGATTTTATATATATATATATATATATATATATATATATATATATATATATATATATATATATATATATATATATATATATATATATATATACACACACACACACCTTATTCCATCCTAATTTTACTTCTACATTGATGAGATCACCAATCATCCATTAAATTTTTCTAAAGCATAGGAACATAAGAGTGGATCTTTTTTAAAATACCAGACACATCTTACAGGCCTTTGGTAAATGTGGTACGAGTATTGAATAGTTGTGTATTGAATAGTTGGACCACAGGCGCCTTAAAACATTCTGTAGAAATAACCAAGGAGAACCTCTCTAAACATTTTATTACATACACAAACCAACTCACAGTCTCCATTGTATACAATAAAACAACCATGCAAATATCTATTTCAATTTCAAAAGCCATAAAGTCTTTAAAAAAACCATAAATATATATAACTCTAAACTGATTCCATAAAAACAAGTGAACAGCCATGTTGCATATACGCTCATGCATATCGAACAAAAAGAGCAACCTCAAAAAAAACCACCAATTAAAAGTATGTCATACACTCAGTCATACACAATAAACCACCACCACTACAGAACAAATAAACCCCCACAAAAAGGCGGTAATTCGATTATGAAATTAAAACAGGAGCAGACTTACATCTTCTCTGCATTCGGACCATATTTCGCAAATTGAACAGCTATTTCTCTACCATCCACCATCCTCCCTACAAAATAGTATAATAATATTGTACTCCATTATATCATATTATATAGTAAAAAAACACCAAACAATACAATCAAACAAAAGGAAGTAAACACAAATACCATCAAGCCTCTCCACAGCCTTATGAGCCTCATCCGCATACTTATACCGAACAAACGCAAAACCACGCGATTCACCAGTCCTAACTCACCCAAAATCAACACAGCATCAATACAAAATTAATCAGCTTCACTTCTTTAATTCCAAAAATACGATATGATCAAAATGAGCACAAAATTGAAAGGAAAATGACAAAAATATGACCTTCGGTCTCTAGGGATGAAAACGTCAACAACTTTTCCATACTTATCGAACAATGGAAACAAATCATCAGCAGTAGTACCTATCAATAAATCTCAAATCATTCAACGAATAGGTATACAAATATTTTAGGGTTTTACGGAAAATTAGGGTTTCAAAGAAAAGAGAATAACTACTTACGAAAAGAGATGTTGAGAACGAGAAGAGAGTAAGTTTCGGTGATGTCAGGAGGACCATCTCTTCCGAAGTGTGACATCTTCGTGAATTTCCTTCTTTTCTGCGATTTCTCCGAATAAGAACAGGAAAAATTAGGGTTCCTGAATTGGAGTAGAGAGATTGGGAAACAATTTAATGGTGAGTTTAGGGGATTGTGGACTGTGTGGAGTAAACTGAGAAAATAGGGTCAGGATCAGGAAGATGAACGTTTCCCAATTTGAGTCGCCAATTTATATCCCGGCACTAAAATTTTACGAATTACGATCCAAGTCGGCATGTAACGACATAAATAAGAGAGAATCTTAAAATAAAAAGTTTATCATACATATTAATAAAAATGTTGGAAAATAACATGTGTCATCCTTAGGGAGCCTTGAAAAATAGACTTATTTAAGTGAAAGATAATTGATTACATGACAATATTTACCTAATTTAGAATCTAATTTTTTAAAAATTGAAGCTAAATAAGGTAAAGTATTTATTTAAGTTATTAAAGCAATTTTATATACCTGACCTATAATTTGACGTATTTAATTGAATGAAAATGATATATTTGATAATAATTTTTTAAAAAATAATCATTTAATTTTTGCGTTAAAAAAGTCATGTATTTGATAAATTTAATCAAGATAATATATACTTGCATTATTATGTAAAATTATATTTTTATTTATTTTATATTCATAAATCGTGCATTGCACGAGCTTCTATACTAACTACATAATAATGCATAATATAATTACCAAAGATATGTAAAACACATAAAATATACAATATACTCGAAATATACTCAAAACATTCCGTCTCCGATGATTTAGAGGCCCTGAGCGAAGATCAAGACATGGGCCCTTTAAAAACAAATATCCGATAATTAATAACAGCTAGCCTCCTGAGAGATTGTCTTTCTAAAAGACGTCTTTCAGGCCCAACCCATTAAAATTTATTATCTACTTTTACTCTACATTTTCTTTTATGATTCAATTCAATTAGAGATGGTCTTTTATAAAGACCGTATCTCACAAGAATTTGTGAACTAATAAAGTTAACTTTGAATAAAATTTAATATTTAGAGGCAATGGCGGAGTGCTCCTACCTTCATGTTCAATGAAAAGCTTCTTTTCATCTCTACATCAATCATAGCCATCTCTTATCTTCATTAATTGATAATTAAGTCAATGTTAATTGAATTTTACCATTGAATTTCTGTTTTTTCACCATCGATCGTTAATCATTATTATAAAAAAAAAAAAGAAAAAATGCAACTTGATCAAGTTGAAGAGAAAGACAGGATGTCATTCCTGCCTGCTATGTATGGTGAAAAAAACAGAAATTCTATAGTAATTTGGGTTAAGAATTATCTTAACCCATTGCAGGTTTAGGGAAGAAGACCAAGTTTCATTTTAGAAAATGGAAATTAAATGGGTTAAGATCTCAAGGGAAGAATCAATGAAATGGAAGGGTAGAATACATAGTAATTTCTATAGGGTAATTAATTAGTATATGGTATTGGAAACTGAAAAAGGCAATGAAATGTCAGTGAAAAGAAGAAGAATAGCCATTTCCCGACTTTTGCGTGATAAGCACAGCTAATGTATATGCATTTTTGATTATATAATTTTTTTTATTTGGGCCCCTTTGAAGTTGAGGCCCTGAGCAAGTGCTCATGTAGCTCCTGCTACTGGGCCGGCCCTTAAACATATTTATTCTAGCATGTTTTACTATAATTTACTTATGTTAACGGTAATGTCCTTATAACAAACTTGAAGTGATTTAATTCCTTAATGTATGAATAAGATGTGATGCTTAAATGTGCAAAGACTTATTTCATGATTTTATATATGATGGGCTTAATATTAGTTATAGATTTATATAGTAATTATGGTTCTTAATTTATACATATTTCATTTCTCCTTAAAAGTGTCACAAAATTTTAACCTTAAAATGGTCACAAAATATCATTAAAAGTGTCACAAAAAATTTATCTTAAAAATGTCACAAAATTTTACCCTTACTTGTCACAAAATTTCAACCTTAAGTCACAAAATTTTACACTTTAAAGTGTCACAAAATTTTAACCTTAAAAATATCACAAAATTTTTTAAAAGACTTACAAAATTTTAATCATTAAAGCGTCACAAAATTAAACCTTAAAAGCGTCATAAAATTTTTACCTCAAAAGTGTCACAATATTTTAAACTAAAAAGTGTCGCAACATTTTAAACTAAAAAGTGTCGCAAAATTTTAAACTAAAAAGTGTCACAAAGTTTTTAAAAATTTTAAAGTGTCATAAAATTTTAACCTTAAAAGTGTCACAAAAAATGTTTAAAAGTGTCACAAAATTTTAATCATAAAAGTGTCACAAAATTTAAATAAAAGTGTCACAAAATTTTAACCTTAAGAGGGTCCCAAAATATCTTTAAAAGTGTCACAAAATTTTAATCATAAAAGCGTCACAGAAATTTAACCTTTAAAGCGTCACAAAAGTTTAACCTCAAAAAGAGTCACAATATTTTAAACTAAAAAGTGTCAAAAATTATAAACTAAAAAGTGTCACAAAATTTAAAACTAAAAAGTGTGACAAAATCTATTAAAATTTTAAAGTGTCACAAAAATTTTATCCTTAAAAGTGTTACAAAAGTTTTTCTTTAAAAGTGTCACAAAATTTTATCCTTAAAAGCGTAACAAAATTTTAACCTTAAATGGGTCACAAAATATCATTAAAAGTGTCACAAAATTTAAAAAATTTAACCTTAAAAGCGTCACAAAATTTTAACCTCCAAAAGTGTCACAATATTTTAAACTAAAGTGTCGAAAAATTTTAAAATAAAAAATGTCGCAAAATTTTAAACTAAAAAGTGTCAAAAAATTTTAACCTTAAAAGCGTCACAAAATTTTAACCTTAAAAATGTCAGAAAATTTAAATCTTCAAAGCATTACAAAATTTGTACTTTAAATGCGTAACTAAATTTTAACCTCAAAAGGTGTCACAATATTTTTAACTAAAAAGTGTTACAAAATTTTAAACTAAAAAGTGTCACAAAATTTAAACTAAAAAGTGCCACAAAATTTATTAAAATTTTAAAGTGTCACAAAATTTTATCCTTAAAAGTGTCACAAAATCTTAACCTTAAAAGTGTCATAAAATTTTATCCTTAAAAGTGTCATAAAATTTTAACCTTAAAAGTGTCACAAAATTTTACAATTACAAGTATCACAAAATCTCACAAGAGACGGTCTATAGGATAGATCACAAAATTGGGCCAGCCCATTTCCCTTAACTGATTTTTTTATTATAATATTAATTATATTATGTTATAATCCTAAATGTAAGGTATTATAACCTCGAATATACTATTCTATAACCCTAAATATAAGTTATTGTAACCCCAAATAATTTATTATAACCCCAAATATACTATGTTATATTTTGGGCTGGGCTTCATGGATTCCGTCTATAGAACAGACCGTCTCCCATAAGACTTACTGTACAAATATAACAAAATTTTAACCTTAAAAGTGTCACATAATTATTCATTAAAAGGGTAACAAATATCTTTAAAAGACTCACAAAATTTTAATCATTAAATGTCACAAAAATTAAACTTTAAAAGCGTCACAAAATTTTAACCTCAAAAGTGTCACAATATTTTAAACTAAAAAGTGTCGCAAAATTTTAAACTAAAAAGTGTTACAAAATTTTTTAAAATTTTAAAGTGTCACAAAATTTTAACCTTAAAAGTGTCACAAAATTTTTTTAAAAGTGTAACAAAATTTTAACCTTAAGAGGGTCACAAAAAATCTTTAAAAGTGTCACAAAATTTTAATCATAAAAGCGTCACAAAAATTTAACCTTTAAAGCGTCACAAAAGTTTAACCTTAAAAAGTGTCACAATATTTTAAACTAAAAAGTGTCAAAAATTATAAACTAAAAAGTGTCACAAAATTTAAAATAAAAAGTGTGACAAAATCTATTAAAATTTTAAAGTGTCACAAAATTTAAACTAAAAAGTGTGACAAAATCTATTAAAATTTTAAAGTGTCACAAAATTTTATCCTTAAAAGTGTCACAAAATTTTAACCTTAAAAGCGTAACAAAATTTTAACCTTAAAAGCGTAACAAAATTTTAACCTTAAATGGGTCACAAAATATCATTAAAATTGTCACAAAATTTGAAAAAATTTAACCTTAAAAGCGTCACAAAATTTTAATTTCCAAAAGTGTCACAATATTTTTAACTAAAGTGTACAAAATTTTAACCTTAAAAGCGTCACAAAAATTGTACTTTAAAAGCGTCACTAAATTTTAACCTCAAAAAGTGTCACAATATTTTTAACTAAAAAGTATCACAAAATTTTAAACTAAAAACTGTCACAAAACTTAAACTAAAAATGCCACAAAATTTATTAAAATTTTAAAGTGTCACAAAATTTTATCCTTAAAAGTGTCACAAAATTTAACCTTAAAAGAGTAACAAAATTTTAACCTTAAAAGGGTCACAAAATATCATTATAATTGTCACAGAATTTTAATCATAAAAGCGTCACAAAAATTTAACCTTAAAAGCGTCACACAATTTTAACCTCAAAAAGTGTCACAATATTTTAAACTAAAAAGTGTATCAAAATTTTAAACTAAAAAGTGTCACAAAGTTTTTTAAAATTTTAAAGTGTCATAAAATTTTAACCTTAAAAGTGTCGCAAAAAATGTTTAAAAGTGTCACAAAATTTTAATCATAAAAGTGTCAAAAAATTTAAATAAAAGTGTCACAAATTTGTTTCTAAATACGGCAGGAGTAAACTTGACCAGAGATTTTTAATATTTAGTATAGTAATTATATGACAATAATAACACTGAGATCAGATTTTGACCAGTAATTTTTTATTTATGGCAATAATAGTATAGTGAGTAATTTATTTATGATCAGGGATTTTGACAATAGAGACAAAATTTCTACAAATTTAAAACGGCAGGATTTTGAAATATGTCATCGTACTGAGAATGTAGTATATAAATAGGTGTTTTAAAACTTATAAACTCTTTATTACCAACCTATTTTGTGTTTTTTATATTTAATTTTTTTTTAATTACAATATATGTATTTAAATAATTTATTTTCGTTCGTATAAAATTTCACTAAAATATCAACGTATAAAAAAATTCGTGCATTGCACGGGTTTCTATCCTAGTATGCTAATAATAGTATTGATTGAACTATTCAACTCATACACGGAGCATGTTTTATGATAAAATTGCCGCATACAATAATTTGTGAAATAAAATTCAGTTAAAGTCTTCATTCTTCAAGAGTGAGTTTGAGCGGCTAGCGGTCAAGATTGTTCCTAAAAATTTTGAGCCTGTTTTATTGGCCACTAGTCATGTCCACTCTCTTAGAAGGTAGAACCCACAGGCAAATAAATTTTAACTATTATTACTGGAGTTGAAAACTAATTACAATGCTTTGTTAATCACATATATATTTTTAATAATATTTTTAATTGCAACGTAGATTTCTATCCGTTAATAAGATCTATGATAGTTTATTTGCTTCTAAATATTCGTAATTAATTTAACTATACTCAATGAATTTATAAAAAATTTATGTTAATTTTAGTTATCAACAAATATCATGTACTATTTCTTGTATACAAATTGTTGTGAAAGACGATATCTCTAATTAACATATTAGATAAACAAGCTAAATAGCCCAATCAATATAAATTAAAAGAAAATAAAAATGTGGACTTTTTCACAAGAGTAGTTGTTTCTTGTAATAAGGCATGAAAATAAATTAATTCATTACACGTGGCACTTAAATGTTTCGCTATAGTATATATTAAGTATTGATTGGTATGCGCTAAAACGGCTCAATAAACCATTTAAGCTTTTTAAAATCAAAAAATCAATTAGATACGACACCTTCATATTTACAAGAATACAATTGCACACTTGAGTCATTCAGCATCGTAGAGATAACATTGTTGTATTTTAAAATAGTGGTGGTCTTTAGAAATAAATTAGGTTTTTCAAGTACAAGATGTATGCAACTAGAGGGGTTCAAAACAAACCCGATAAACATCTGACTTTATAATCGAATCCGATTTGATCCGGCTTAAAAATGAATCTGCAATTATGTAAAAACCAATGTGAACGCAACCGATTTTGTACCGACCCGAAGTCAACCCGATGACCCGAATGAACACCTCTATATGCAACAATTTGCACACATTTGGCAAGCAAGTGCATTGATGAAGAGCTACCTCATACAGAAAAATACAGAACTTCAATAGAAATTCCAATTTTGGCAAGTATCTATTTTGAATCTTGATCCACATATAAACTTATTACAAGATCAAACAGTACATTTGCACCTGTATAATCAAGGGAAAAAAAAAAGAAAAAAGGGGTTAACAAACAACAATAGTTCCGAGTTTGTATTAACTCGTAGCTTTACCGGAAACCCGTTGGGCAATCCATCCTAATCCATCATACAACCCGTCACCGGTGAGGGCAGAACAAGCTTGAATATGCCAGTCATGATTTTTAATGCTGTGAAGAGACAAAGCATCGGTAATCTCTGCTGGAGTCATAGCATCCTTCAGATCTTGTTTATTGGCAAAGACAAGAACAACAGCTTGCTGAAGATCCTCATTAGGAAGCAACCTGAAGAGCTCATCTTTCATGATCGAAATCCGGGCCCTATCAGTACTGTCTATCACCACTATAACAGCATGGGTTCCTCGGTAATAAGTGGTCCATGACGTCCTCAGTCTATCTTGGCCGCCCAAATCCCAAACCTCGAATCGGATATTTTTGTAGACAAGTTCCTCAACGTTGCTACCAACTGTAGGGTGAGTTGTAACCACCTCTCCCAAGTGCAACTTATAAAGAGTGGTTGTCTTTCCAGCATTATCTAGACCAACAATCACTATCTTATACTCCTTTGCGGGGAATAACATGAACCAAAATTTTGATATGAAAGCCCCCATCACCAGCCTGTATTATATAAAAAGACAACATCAGGATTCAGAAATAAAACTTCTTTATCTCCAGTTACTTGGAGACACTGATGATAAGGAACTAACGCGTATCTGAAGCAGCAGCACAGCATTATTAAAAGAATAGCAAGTACTAATAGTGTCGGAAGTAAAAAGATAAGGCGGAAAGAGAAAAAAAGGAACTTCCCAGTTCCCACTGACAGCCATTAGAACAAAGGAAATTTTTTCCTTGACTTAACCCCCTCTTAATTTAACATTTTGGGATTGAAAAGAACAGCACGTCAGCACTTGGAAACATGATTAAAGATATATAAGTCTTAATCTAATTATCATGGTTATATGGGTGTAATAAGTGAAAAATTGTCTTAATACCATGAACTTAAGATGATTCAACATAGAAGGGGGTCAGACACAATTTGAATTGAAAATTAATGTGCCTCAATTTACTTTGTGATTAATACACAACCATCCACATTTCAAACATAAATCTAACTTGATTTCAGATTTAAAAGAAATTCCACAAGGGGTATCATTGTTATCAAATCAATCAAGAACGTATTGGGTGGCCCTAGCAGGCAGTGATATACAAGTAGAATATAATCAGAGATTTACACTAAAGTGACATTTTCTCACTTTTATAGAATGGAATGACTCAAATTTTTTCTTTGAAGTGACATACAGAAAAAGGGGTAGAAGGTAGTGTGAAGCAAATACGTTTGATCTTTTACACGAAAGCAGAAGTAAATGGGTTTAATCTTTTACGCCAAAGCTCTAAATAGGGTTTGACCGTTTGAGCTTTGATGAAAAGAAAAACCCACCAAGGACTTAGCTGTTGGGGTGTAACCTAAGGGAAGCCAAGAAGGCTTCAGTTGAACAGAGCATGCAGCTGATTTGAGGGGAAGATATTTGCTCAAACCGGCAAAACTAACAACAGCAAAAAAATGATAAACAGTAAGAATAATATAAAGTATAAACACCAAAACCATATCAAACAAGACTGGAGTCATACCAAGGTCAACCATAAAATACCTCCAATTTAATTGAGATGATTAGGAGTAATTTCTTATGCAAAACAATCATCTTCTCCTATGACAGAACCTTCAAAGCCAAACAGTTGTAAATGACATCTATTATAACTGATCGTAGGATCCAAATGCTTTCATGTTGAAATGCCCATTATTACCCACATGTGAGTTGTCCCACATTGGAGAAAAAGAAGAGTATGCATCACTTTATATACTCAAGGAGTAACTCCTACTATTACCAATTGGTTTTAGTAGTGAACCTTCTTTGGGTTTATGAGTAGTCTACTTCTCCTCCTTGTTTGGGTTGCCCAGGCCCATTTTCTAAATTCTATCATTTCATAAGGGAGAGAATAGAGAAGACACATCCTTGATGTCTATTTCATACTAATGCCTAGTGTATAAATGTATATATAGGGCTAGATGACCATTATAAGAAACATAGCCAAAGGTATGAAACTTTGGAATATTGTAAGTAAAATCTTTTCTAATGAAATGAAACTGCTTTCCAACAGAAAAAATAGGCTTGCCAGACATTTTCTCTCTTTCTTTTCTAATAAAGAAAAACTCTATTAGAGTAAAAGGCAATCGATGGGGATAAGGAATCTCACTGCAATAACATCTAATCACAATAAAATCTTTCAATCGCTACTACATAAATCATTAATAGCAAAGCTCCCAAACAAACCACTGGCCATAACCCATAGGGTTGCTACATATTTAGCCTTATCCCAAACTGCATCTAATCCTAAAAATGTGCCTATTCCAATCAAGACCTTATTGCCCAAAGTGTGGCTAAGAAAGGAATGTGAGATAACCTTCTAAAATGGTTGGAAAGACTCAAATCCCTTTAATGGTAGCAAGGGGAAGAAAGGAATGCGATGTAAACTTCTAAAAATGCTCTCAAAAAAGTTTAATCCTTGATGAAATGAGACAGCCACCACAAAGCTAACTGTTGCGGTGTAACCTAAAGGTAACCAATAAGCCTACAATTCAAAGCATGCAGGGGGAAGTTATTGCTCTGAAAATTAACTAAGAAAACCGATAAACTATCAGTGAACTGTATGATCACATTTATCATAACATAACTATTGACTAGAGTTATGCTAAAAGTGGAATCCATTAATTCTATCAGATATTTTACCGTGACGAGACCTCCAAAGACTAACAGTAGCATGAAACCTCTACTAAAGACTATTCCAATTATCATAAACTTTCATAAGAGAGCATAGGGTAGACACACCCTTGTTCACGGTGAATACAACCAAATACGGAACAGAGTATCCTTTATAAATCATAACTAGGATCAAGTGGCTTCATGTCTAAGAAAATCTAAACCATTCAAAAAAGGCCAGAACCCAAAGTCCACCAATGGGTTCCTAGGACAAGTTGACCATTATTAGAGGCATTTACAAGGGTATAAGACTTGGGCAGCATTATAAGATAATTTGTTCAATTGGAATAAGCTGGTAGAAGCATGCTTTACGACAGCTTTTGCTTGACATCTACCTATTTACCAACTATCTATAAGCTTTTGTGGAGTAGAGGATCCTTCACTCTAAGAGATATTTGTTATTTCCCTTCATGTCAGCAATTGCCTTAAAAACATCATATATTTATATTTACCGAGCCTAACAAATGTGATACTATTCCCCTTCGAGAATTCTCATTATATTCTTTGGCATTTTCCTTGTAACAGAATTAATATTTGTTGTTTCTCCTGCATGCTTCTTTTCCATGCATGACACAGTGCAAGCACAACGATGACATATACAAGCATGCTTTTATCATCAAGAAAAGAAAACTAGACACTGAGACTTTGTTTTACTTGAGGGGATTGAGAAAGGACAAGGAGAAATTTAGAGGGATTTTATTTCCTTCATTTTGATACTAGTTTTGAACGGGAGAGTTTGGAGGGATTAAGTCTCTAAATTTTGCAAATAACCAAATCTCTTCAAATGTGAAAATATTTAAGAGGAAAATGTTGTTTCCCTTCCTCTCCCTATCTTCCCTTCCAACAAACAATGAAGACTTACCCTATTATTACCTCCCCTTTTCTTTCCCTTCCCCTTCCCGTTCTTTTCTTCCTAAATTATTACCCAAGTAAGGTGTGCATGTAATTAGGGTTTATTGGCTATTTTTTAGAAGCAATCACTCAAAACCTCACTAATTCAAGATTTGTAGCCTACCCTTCCTCCCTAGTAATCATATGAAAGCATATTAACCTTTTACTACAACACAAGCTTTCTTAAATCAACCATAAAGCTCTATATCCCATGATAATTGAAGCATCTGTCAAAACGTTTCGCTTAATTTGCTTAGTAGACACCTTTAAAATTAATTTCTTTGGAGCGTTAGTTGCAATTGCAAACTACAACCAAATTAGTTTTTAAGGTGTCTAGTAAGCATCTGTCACAAAAGATATAACCATTAACCTACTTTTCTTTGAATACTAAAATGCTTAGTAGACACCTTTATAATTTCATAAACCTTAACGAAAGCTATGCAAACTACAAGTTATTTTTCATGTCTTAGTTTATTAACATTAATTTATTTAAAATCATTGCCCAAACTCCAATCTTCCACAACAATCACTACACGCAAATTAATCACAAACAAACGAACAAATGAAGCCCAGGAACTCAAAAGAAAACTCTTACTTCAACTACCAATAATCTAATCAAATTTGCACCGACCCAAATCACTGACAGTTTCAAAAATACCAAAATCAGTCGACAACAAATAAACTAGCGAAAAACATACAACAACTCAGAGAGGGGGGGAGGCATATGCAATAATAATGAAAATTCAAGAAATTAAATGAAGACTTCCGACACGAAATCATAAACTATACTAAAACAATATGTTAATGTGACACGTGTCACTACCACAATGATTTGTTTTCCGCCGAAAGGACTTTTCTAAAAACTTATTCAGCGCATTTATCACAATTATTACAATTGCATTTATCACAATTATTACAATTGCCTTCAAATATGTTTATTGTCATATTACAATTACTACACGAATTATTACAATGGCCCGTAAATAAGTTTCTTGCTATATTACAATTATTACAATTGCCCACAAATAAATCATCTTACCTGACCAAAATCATGCTTTTTTTCATCATTGTGTATTAATTAAATCTCATATTTGAATTAGATGTTTTCAAACTTTTGAGTATTAATTAAATCTCTTATTCTTAAATTTCTATATATTAACATAACTCATATGACTATCAAAAACACAGTAACCAAACACACTTCATTAGCATAAAACAATGATAAACAATTTTTATTTGTTTTTGAGTATTAACAATGATAAACAATTTTTATTTTTTAGCAACCAAAAAACAAAAAGATAAAAGTGAACTTACATATGATTTTCTAGATCAAAAAGGCAAAGAGTACTTCTTCAAAAATATCTTCAAAAGTTTCAATTTTTAGGTTATACAGAGGGCATCTTCAATCAGATTATAAAACATTGAAAATCTTAACTGATTTTGTTGTTTTTAAAAGAAATTGGTTTCAATTAACCGATTAGAATCAAATTAAAGACAAAACCATAGAATAAGAAATTTAGAGAAGAAATTGGTTTCAATTAACCCTAACCGATTATAATCAAATTAAAAGACAAAACAATAGAATAAGAAATTTAGAGAGTGAGAGAGAGAAAAAGGGTTTTTGCCAAACCTGTGTCTGTACTCTAATGTCGAAAACGAGATGAAGAATGGTTTTTGCCAAACCTGTGTCTGTACTCTAATGTCGAAAACGAGATGAAGATTTGATCGAGTTAAATAGACTGAAGACCAGAATAAGTAAGGTTTTCATTGGGTCTATTATATGATGCCCCAAGTTTTCCATACTTCATTTAGCCCATTCTAAATGATGTAGTTTGGTGAGACAATTTTTATTAGAGTGATTAAATATACATTTTGGAATGTTTTTTATTTTTTTTATTTTTTATGTTTTATTTTTTATTTTTTATTTTTTTATTTTTTATTTTATATGAAAATTATACCATTTTTATAAATCAATAATTTTTTTTAGTAACTATAAATCAATAATTTAGAATTCATATAATAACTAATTACATATATAATATTAATAATTGTTTATTTAAATAATTAATAAACCGTGTTTATTACGGGAATCTATCTAGTTAACTACTAAAACTAAAAAGCTTTTAAATTAACGATAACAAATAAACTCAAATAAAAAAATCTAGTAAAACCTGGAGCTAATCCAACTCCTCAAGATTAGGTTTTAGCTGGTGTATTTGATAGGCGAATTTTGGAATGTCTGTAATATAAATACAAAAAGATTAACATAAAAAATAAAATATGGACAACGGATCTGAAATCAAACCAATAATACGACGGGAATCGATCTTAAAAAATTGATCATGTATCGACAAATTAACAAAAATATGAACACAAATGAAGAAAATCGCTGTACTTACAGGGATCAGCTCGTTTGCTGAATGTCGATTAGGGTTAGAAAACGTGTAAAATCAAATTCCCGATAGGAAAAAGAGCGAAGATTGTTTAGTGACGAAGAAAGATCAACAAAGAGAGAGAAAGAGGCTGGCTGGATATCAAAAGTTGTTTCGCCTTTCTATACTTTTCAATTTCAATTAGAAAAATCAAATAATGAATAAAACAACATTTTATTAGCATTTTCGTTTTCTTTAAATCAAACTTAGAGTATACTGACTAAATAAAAAAATTATAAAAATAAAAAATATTTTTTTGAGGTAAATAATTAAAAAATAAACTTATAACATGCTGATTTATTCATTATAACATGTTGATCATAGACCGAAAATTCGGAATGTCGAATTTGTAAGACCCGGAGACCGGACCGGATGCAACCGTTCCGGTCCGGACCGCCGGTCCAGTCTCATTTTGCACACCCCTACTTAGAGTATACTACTCCGTGCCTTTGATTTTAGTACAAAGATAATGAATTATTTTTAAAAAATATAAATATCTGATAATAATAAATACTCCCTCCGTTCCTTTTTGTTTGTCCACTTTTAGAAAGAGAAATATAAATTAGATTTTTGAAGTATATATTGATGATAAAATATATTCATGTGAGATCTTGTTAGATTTGTCTTGATGTAAAGTTTTTTAATATGTAATTTTTATAATTTTTTATGATACATACTTAGCGATATTAAGGCTTAAAAATCGCTAAAAAATGCATGCAAAGGTAAAGTGGACAAATAAAAAAGAACGAAGGGAGTAAAAAATACTAAGTTATGAAAATAAAATTTATAAGTATTAAAATGTATGGATGATATTAAAAGAAATAAACGACCAAATTACAAACAAAGTAGTAATTTTGCACAAATCTCATTTGCTCACATGGTAATTATTAGAAGTCTATATTTATTGAACATATTATATTCAACAATAATTAAAATATTATGAAGCTCACAGATTTATTGAACATATTATATTCGACTATTTACAAACATAATTATGTACTATCAAATAATATTAACCATTGGGGATGTGATGTGATATGATCTTAATTTGGTCGTTTTACACTAAGGTGGAAAAAAACATGTGGAAAAAGATCAATAAGCATTGTTAATTGATCAATATTAACAGGGGATATTATTTAATTTTTTGTGATGCCATTTGAGATCGCAAATAATCCAACATCCTTTTAAATTTGAGTTACATATAATACAAGCAATATTGAAAATTATTACATCTAATACCAAATCATTATTGTGATGAGGTAACGTAGAAGGGCCAATAATGAGTTTTATATAGTACTTACATTTAAATTTTTTAATATCAAATTTGAGTTTATAGTTGAGGTAACAAAAATTATACATTCTGAAAAGTATATACCATTTTCATTTAAAAAGCACTTTGCTAAGATAATAAGATTAAAATAGTTTAATGAATTAAACAACTTAATAGGTTTAGCTGTGAGTTGGACCAACAGGTTAAGCATGAGAACCTCTAGTGTGGACTTGATCTACGCTCAAAAATAGTGTGGACCAGATTTTAAGACTCGTATTCCTTCTTTTTTCACTCTTTTCACCCTTCATTACAAACTTCAAACTGAGTGGAAAAACCTTTTAGAAAAAATTCATTTTAATTTTTTAAAATTTTATAATTTTAATTTTTAATTTTGTTCGTTTGTTTGTTTGTTTGTTTGTTTTAGATGTTTTATTTTTTTTAATTTTTAATTGTTTTTAGTTTTTTAAAAAATTTTTTGTTTTAAAATTTTGATTTTTTAAAATTAAAATTAAAATTTTTTATTTTTAAAATTTTAAATTTAATTTTAATTTTTAACTTTTTTTATCTTTTTAATTTTAAATTTTTTTCAATTCATAAACCATTTGTAACACCCCAACCCAGTGGATTGCTGGTGACTTCTCATGGAGACTTAGACTGGCCCCACGGATCAACATAAGTCTTTTCAGTGCACTTTGGTCCCGCTCATGCGCGCCCGAAAAACTTCCTAGGAGGTCACATATTCTAAGATTGATCCCCACCAAGCACAATTAAGTTTACCGCCGTGGAGTCCTTAGCAAATGGGTTCCCTAGAAAAAATGCACCTTATTGATATGAGTAGACTATCAATTCTTTTAAAGCTAAATCCAAGATATCGCAACAATGTTCTTAGGTAAATGACCCAAAAATTCAGATTAATTAATGGTTCATCCAAAATTGAGATTATTGTAGGAAATCAATAAAAGGTTGGATTATTTTAGGTAAATATCCCTTTTGATAATTGTGATCTCTATATTTTTTAGAATGGTTTATGAAACTACAACTTTAAAGTTTAACACATTTGCGAATTATATCCTCAATGTTTATTAGCGAATTACAATCATCAAAATATCAAAATTTATAGGTTAAGGTCAAAATACATAATTCTAACCATTTCACTGGTCGAAATTTTAGGTTAAGTCTCAGAGTTTTTGTGTGTTTGGTCTGAACATGTAAACTTTAATACTTTTGTAGCTGTAATTTGCAAATTATTTTATTCTTTAATGTTTATGGTCATCACTTCACCTTTATCAAATTTGTTATTCAATAAAATGCAATATTCAACATAAAAATTCATTTGAAAACATCTTTAAGAAACGAATAAAGTAAATGAAAAACTCTAATTCTCTATTGATATCATCTCATCGTGAGATGACTTCAGCAGGGTAGCCAAACTTATTTTCAAAAAATTGCATTCTGTACAAGTCGAAATTCAGTTTATATATAATTTCTCTTTCCTTCTTATCATTATGTTATTATCGAAGAGTCTTTTATATGAACTTATCTTATACTGAGACGATCTTATACAAAACGGGAGTTAAAAAATAACGACAACGACTCGCACGTGACTAATGTACAAAAACTATAACTAGCTTTATTTCTTTCCCGCTTCATATTTTCGACCGATTAGATTAGATAAGGAGTATAAATATATAAACTCACATCTACCTCTAAACAGTAAACACACCAGAAAATTTACAATTCTTTCTATCTCATTTCAACAATGGAGTCGACCCTCTCACCTGCGTATAATTCTCTCTTCACTCTCTCCAAATCCCTGAGATCGTCCTCCTCCGTTTACCCTACCATTTTCTCTCTCCTCCATTGCCGCCGCCTCTCCACAAACCCTCTCTTAACTCGCTCCTTAACCAGCCGATTGTTAACTCGGCGACTTGTTGCCGCAATTGATGCTTGTAATTCGAGTTCAATTAGAGGTTTTTGTTCTCCGATTCGATGCTTTTCTGCTGGAGGTGGCGGTGGTATTGGCGGCGAAAATGGCGGCGGAAGCGGCGGTGGAGGTGATGGAACGGATGGTGGACTTCCTAAAGTTACGGCGAATGCCGTTGATGATGTTTCGGCGCTTTCTCCTGACGCTATTGTACTTGATGTTACGGTAACGATTTCTATCCTTTACGTTTATGGCTGGAATTTGATGTTTGTTGTTGATTTTTTTGGTTGTTTTGTTGTTTTTTAATTTTAGGGGATGACTTGTGGTGGTTGTGCATCCAAAGTGAAGAAAATTCTGGAAAATCAAGTGAGTTTGTTTTTCCTCGATTTTTTAGTTGACCTTGTTGATGAAGATTTGTTTCTTAATTTGTAGTTGAAGATTTTTTTTAGTTGATCAGTGTGAATGTGTAAGACGTTTTTTGTTTGTTTTTTTTGGTAATTGATATTGAATGCTTAGTTTTAAAGTTTTGAGGCCCATCGAGACGCAAAATACTTTTTTCCGGGGGGAAGACAAAGGGGCGGGCTTTTCGCGTATGAGGGGCACAATTTTGCTTAAAAGCTCCAAGGTCAAATTTAGAACATATATGATAGTTGAAACAACAACAAATTCATATTATTACTATATACTAGTTAGATAAACACTACTTTAGTATATAAAGTCATATAATTCTGAGTTGTCCACCTTCTCTTGAAGGATTCAAAGGTATAAAGATGCAATAGTAGTTGATGAAGTCATTGTTCTGATAAAAGGGGCTTTTTTATCTTTTAAATTCAGATAAACAACTATTCCTTGCACCTCTCCCGCGCCTCCTATATTGTGTTCTGCCTTGAGTCTTTGAGGCATTTTTCTAGTCGCCTTGGTGCCCTTTTTAAAACCAAGATTGGATGTTGATTCTTGAACTTTGGTTTACCTAATTGGTTGTATGAAATTGCATTTGGCTTTAGTTATTCGTTTTTTTTTGGGCAAAGTAAATTTTATACAATGCCAAAAAAAGCCAAAGCTTTACATCCTAGGTTCACAAGACTTAGGTGCCACGACTCTACCAAAGCTCCTAAGGGCCAAAACAGCCCCTCATCATATGCTAGGAGAGGCTGCGGCGCCGCAAAATGTATAGCTAACTTTTAGTCTTTACAGATTTGCTACTAGCCTATACAAATCCTATTACTTAATAATCATCAAGATCGATCAATACATAAGGTTACCTAGCTATTAAATTAGCTCATAACAACTTCTAATTTCAATACTAAATACATAAAACTTCCAAGCCATTTCAGCTAGTTATATGATATCTTTGTCAAAACAAAGAAGCATTAGCACTTCATCAATCAATACAATAATGGACTGCATCAGGTCAGTGGTTGAGTACTCCTTGGTGAGGGTACCATCCACCAGCAACAGCCATTGCATTTTGATCTTGATGTGAGTACAAAACAGGGAGAGCCCTCTAGGCCATATCACTACAGCAACTTCCATGGCAATATGCCCTTCACAACAGAGGCAGCTTGCTCTCATACCCTGCTCTTAACATACTTAAAAAGATTTAAGATGAGTTGAATTCTCTTCAAGCCTAGTTATTTGTTATTATAATGCAAAATGGCGTCTTTTGGTTCAATTTTTCTTACGGCCCATTTGATCATTGACATTAAACGATGGAATGGTAATGAAAATTTAATTAATTTAGCATGGCAAAACAACTTCACCAAATTTATGATTATGCTTGTTTATATATTATCATATCATTTTCTTCACAACATCCATTATCACTTGAAAATGGGGTTTAGTGGTGATGAAAAATTGAGAAAAAAAACACATGTTTAGATGAGAGCTTATTATTGTGCGAATGACACAACACATTTTATGCCAATTAATAGGAAACTCATTTTCATTACCATCCTTTAAATATCATAAATCAAACACTGAAGCTTAGCAAATTGGGGAACCCATAGGGGTGAAGCCATAGTTTTAAATTAAGGGGGCTAAATAGCTGATACACTAGCAAAATAATAATAGTATATAAAAACAAATAAAAAGTCTAAAAGTTTTTGTTTTTAAATGGTAAAATTTTATAAATTCACAGTAACTATGGAAATGGCTGATTAGTTAACTTATTATTAGCTCACAACAACAACAAAAAGTTTGTTAAAATTTTATAAGATAAAACAATTGATATGCTAACTTATTGGTTTGAAAAGAATTATAGCAAAACATAAAATTATGGTTTGTATAAACATTCCCACTACAGGCTAAATACTATTTTGACTATTGAACTACCCAATTTTGTGATTTTATTTAATCCTTATACAAGATATTATAAATAAGTAGGGGCTGGGTTAAAAATACTATAGAGCACACATTTGGTACAGTCCTAGCCCCCGATGTAGCTTCGTCCGTGGCTTCAACTGAGTTACAAAACTATTAGGCGTTAGTGTTCAATTGCAAGAAACTTAATGTAGTAATGAATGTAACAAAAAGCAAACTATTTGTGAATTTCCAAATTATTACTAGATTGTATTTTACTTCCAAGCAATTGGATATAATCCAATATTTTTTCCTATTTGTTTTGTTTATCACTTTTTGTTTTTTTAAGTCTAGCTACTTTTTCAAATTGATTAAGCAACTATAGATGTTGATTAAGGTGTATGATATATTTTTTTTCATACTTTGAATTGCGGGGAACAGCCTCAGGTTTCTTCTGCCAGTGTCAACCTTGCAACTGAAACTGCAATTGTCTGGCTTGTTTCCGAAGCCAAGGCAGTGCCAAATTGGCGACAAGAGTTGGGAGAGATGCTGGCTAAACATCTGACCAATTGTGGCTTTGAGTCTAATCTTCGAGGTTGGTTATTTAAATAATCTTACTATATCATATACAGTCGCTTTGCTCGTTTACTGGAAATTCATGTTACTGTTTTGCCTTGTTTCTTCTACTTCATATTTCATCCAAGTCGTTTGTGTTGGGAAGAGGTCTTTTTTCTTGAAGAGTCAGGATTGTACAGTACTATTGGCAGACGTGGTTAAAATCATGTGTCTTATATATCTAAGCCAAACAAATCAATTATGCCACCAAATGCCGGTCTAAATGAAAACAGTATTTTCTCAAATTGGGTTAATGATTGAATCATTACTGATGCTTGGTATTCTTATGATTGTGATGAACCATGTTAGTGGTTACTAGTACACAATATTGTTACTGCATTAATGGCAACCCTTCAATGAATTCAGTAACAAGGAAAGAGGAAAAACTGTTTTTTTTTAAAGTTTAGAGATTTAGAGATGATATGTTGTTCTTCAAGAGGTAGCGCCATTGACTTTTCCTCTTTGTTTTGTTTGCATCCTACAATTTTTTATGCTCTAGTTATTATTTTTTCCTATACAAAATGCCACTTATGTCTGTTCAAATAAAGCTGAGTTATACTTAGTTTCAGTTTTTTAATTGTTTTGTTCTGTAGTGTTCACTTGGCTGCTTCTATAATGGCTCTCCCTTTACAGCCTTGCCTCATGCTCATAGCTCAATGTCAATTATCTTTTCTTTGTTCATAATTCTGATTGATTGTGTTCTTTTGACTTGTATAAGTGGCCAAAAAAGAGTAGATGTTTACCCTTTTTTCTGGTTTGGGGAATGATTTTTGCAAAGTTAGGTTTAGTGACTGGATTTGAAGTAAAAAATTTGGGTCATTTGAGTCAAAACTCTATTTGGCACTCTAGAAATATCTACAATGTTAAGTCTCATAATATTATGACCGAATGAAGTTATTTTGGTTTAATACTATGATATGGTTAATAACATCCCAGAAAAATGGTCGTATGCCTGAAATTTAAAATGAATTTTATTGTTTGGTTCGGACATAGTTGGACCATACATGATACATCATCATACATTTTAAATGTCTTAGCTTGACAAAAAGAGTGTAACATATAGCTTTGATGATTCATGTCAAGCTTGGTTCTTAATTGACAGGTGAGGGGGACAAGGAAGGAGATACTGCATAAATAGGAAATACCAAAGATTCATTAAGGATCTAGCTTAAATGGTATGTAGTTGACTGGGTTTCACATCTGAAATGGTTTCTTTTATAAGCTATATTGCTTTCCTTTTAAGAAGTGAGTGGGTAGGCTCCACAATATATAATGATGGATATTTTTGTTGTGCCCATAGGTATATATGTTGCGGCTACTAGTGATGCATTGGGTAGAGAGAGACCAATCAGTCATGCAAGCAAAATGAGTTTGGATACTTGTGTCTCAACATCTTAGTTCTAAGTTGTATAATTTTCTGCAAATTGAGGACTTCCGTGGACTAAAAAGTCCTATTGCATGATTTTCTGTAGAACAGTTTTACTATTGATGCTGATATTCCATAGAACACTATTTTTGTTGTATAATTTTCTGTAGAACAGTCTTTCTGTTATATAATTTTTCTATGACAGTTTTTCTGCTGTTTGATGTTCTGCGGAACAATAAAAATGAGCCAGAGCTACCAAGGCAACTGCAGACCTTTGCCTTTTTATTAGATTCATATTGGATAATTGGAATTAATTTGTGTATTCTGAATAAGACTTCTGTATCTATAACATTGATAACTTTTAAAAGGATGTTTCAGTTAATTAGATTATACTTTATGCCCATTTTCTAATGGATTTCAGCTCATATCATATGTTTGCCATTTTTGTTTTGTTAATTTTATACATGGATTTTACACATCTTTTTAATCCTGTTGAACTTATTTTTATCAAGCAACAAGCATATCCTACTAGAAAAAGATTAAACAGGCTTCAACATGTTTTGTGGGGAAATAATGTTTCTCATGCTGAATTTTTTTCTTGAGTCATTTGCGTTTACTAATACTATTTTAATAGAAAAAGAGAAATGACTTTAGCAGAAAAAAGGAGTACAAGAAAAAAACACAAGATGTCCTCTTAGCTGGAAAACAATTTTCAGACGTGACTCATTTCCATTATATGCAGATCTTAAACGGGAGAATGTATTTCAAATTTTTGAGAGGAAAATGGATCAGAAGCGCAGCAAATTGAGGGAAAGTGGTATGTGTCTTTCGTTTTGCATGTTAAATTTTTACTCTCAATAATTCTCTTTTCTTCTTGATATATAGTACATGTACTTAACAAAGGTGTTCTACAGGTCGAGAACTTGCAGTATCTTGGGCTCTTTGTGCCGTGTGTATGTTTGGCCATCTGTCTCATTTCTTCTGGGCAAAAGCTTCGTGGATCCATGTTTTTCACTCTACAGGATTCCATTTATCCTTATCTCTATTGACATTACTTGGACCTGGACGACAACTAATTGTTGATGGTCTGAAGAGTTTCTTCAGAGGTGCCCCCAACATGAACACCTTAGTTGGGCTTGGGGCTTTATCATCATTTACTGTCAGCTCATTGGCTGCTTTTATTCCAAAACTGGTAAAACTTGAGATTCTCTCTTTCTAGCAATATGATTTCTGTGTACGATTTGTGCCTCTTTTAATGTAAATATTATGATCATGTAGTGCGGCACCATCTTTTTGCAATCCAAGTTTGCATGTGGGTTAACGTCTCTCGTTAACAAAAACTTAGACAAATATTCTTAGGAAGCCTAGATATCAAATGTAGTTAGCTAGCTTTAGTAACGTACGTTTGGCTGGTTTTGACAGATTCTGTTGATTGATATTCTCAATAATGCTATCATTGGCCTTTTTCATTGAGTGAATTGGAATTTTTCTTGGGCTATAAGCCTATATGAGGTTGTGTTTTAGCACCTGTTTCTAGAACATTGTAGCTGTGCTTTGTGATTTCCTTGGAATAATAGCTTGTGTCAATTTTGAAAAATAAGCCTGTATGAGGTAGGTTTCTAGAACAATATAATGGGGATATTGAGTTGAGATTCTGATCATCCCCGCTCTTATTTATTATATCACACCTGCATGCTTGCTTTTCCCGATCTTCCAATATAATTATATCCCTACCCTTATTTTCCCTTTCAGCACTCTTCTATAACCGACAATGCTTGCAACTAATTTTGGTGCTGAATTCCCTGATTGCCCTCGTCTCCCTCATCAAGGTCAGTGATTCAGAAGTAAGATTTTTAAAAAGGAAAGAATTTGTTGTAGAAAAATAGTACTATAAAAATGATACTGGACTGAAAATTGAAATCAATTGTGAAATATTTGGTTTCTCCTCATTTACGAACCTTAAACTGAGCATAGTTTACTTTGCTGCACTGATGATTTTGTAATTTGAAATTTAGTCGGATTCTGGAGCCTTAATATGCAATAATTATTTTTTTTTGAGATGTTTATTTGCATTTTCTCTTTTTTTAAAAACTGTGTGCGTGCTATTCATCACAGATGCTGTTACTTATGTTATGCTATTTATTTAGGGTTGGAAGGCATTTTTTGAAGAACCGATTATGCTGATAGCATTTGTCTTGTTGGGAAGGAATCTTGAACAAAGAGCGAAAATAAAAGCTACTAGTGATTTGACCAGCCTTTTGAGTATTCTTCCCACAAAGGCTCGTTTAGTAGTCAATGCAGCTGAAGATACCGTGTCAACTATTGAGGTTCCTTGTAGTGATCTCTCTGTTGGAGACAAGATTGTGGTGTTTCCAGGAGTAAGTCTCATACAACTAATTTTTTTCATGTTTCAAAATGGTTAGTTTTAACATTGTAATTGTTGGTATCCTTCTCATCCTTTCCCTCACTTATTTTCCTTGCCATCATTGTTTTGATTGTCATGTTTTTTGTTGGTTAAATATTGGTTTCGATTTGCATTTGTATAATTAATGGGTGGTCACATTTGTTGTAAAGCATAGAGCCTAGCAAATGGCATCCTTTTAACATGATTAATGCTTCTCAGGACCGTGTGCCAGCTGATGGAACTGTTAGAGCTGGCAGAAGTACAGTTGATGAATCAAGTTTTTCTGGTGAGCCGCTGCCAGTGACAAAACTTCCTGGGGTACGGCTTTTCATCTGTAGTATAGCATAAAAATGCTTCCCTTTAACCCCTTCCCTCCCTCCCTCTTTGCTTCCTTCCAAAGTTATTTGTTCTCAACATTGTTTGTCAATCCATGATCTTATTTTGTGATTTCTATTTCTTTTTAGACTGAAGTGTCTGCTGGAAGTATAAATCTGAATGGAACACTTACCATTGAAGTACAGAGGCCTGGTGGTGAAACAACAATGGGTGATATTGTTAGACTAGTGGAGGAAGCACAGAGTAGGGAAGCTCCTGTTCAGCGTTTGGCTGATAAAGTGGCTGGGCAGTTCACTTATGGTGTAATGGCATTGTCAGCTGCTACCTTCATGTTTTGGACCCTTTTTGGCTCTCGTATATTGCCATCTGTCTTATCAGGAGGAAGTTCAGTTTCTCTTGCACTGCAGCTCTCTTGCAGTGTTCTAGTTGTGGCTTGTCCATGTGCTCTTGGTCTTGCAACTCCTACTGCTGTGCTGGTTGGAACTTCACTTGGTGCTAAGAGGGGATTGCTCTTACGAGGTGGCGATGTCCTGGAAAAATTCTCTGCAGCTGATGTTATTGTGTTCGATAAGACTGGTACTTTGACCATTGGCAAACCTGTTGTGACAAAAGTTGTCACCCGAGAAAATGAGATAAATTTGCTGTCAGATGGTAATTCAGTTCACTTTTCAGAAGCTGAGGTATTAAAACTAGCTGCTAGCGTGGAGTCAAATACTATTCATCCAGTTGGAAAAGCTATAGTACAAGCTGCACGTTCGATTGGTTGCCAGACATTCAAAGCTGCTGATGGTACCTTCATGGAGGAGCCAGGATCCGGTGCGATAGCAACCATTGAAAGTAAAAGGGTTGCAGTTGGGACACTAGAGTGGCTCCAGAGGCATGGGCTTGAAGATAACCCTTTTCGAGAGCTAGAGGATCAAAGCAGTAATCAGTCAGTTGTATATATTGGAATCGATGGAAATCTTGCTGGTCTTATTTACATTGAAGATCAGATAAGAGAAGATGCCAAGAATGTCGTTCAGACTTTATTTAACCAAGGTGTAGATGTCTACATGCTATCAGGAGATAAAAGACAAACTGCCGAACACGTCGCCTCAATTGTAGGAATCCCTAAAGACAAGGTCTTCTCTGGAGTTAAACCTCATCAAAAGAAAAAATTCATTAGTGAACTCCAGAGTAACAAGAAGATTGTCGCAATGGTTGGAGATGGGATCAATGATGCAGCTGCTCTTGCTTCATCACATGTTGGGGTTGCCATGGGCGGTGGTGTTGGAGCTGCGAGTGAGGTATCATCTATTGTGCTTTTGGGGAATAGGCTTACGCAAGTACTTGATGCATTGGAGCTCAGCAAATTAACTATGAAGACTATAAAGCAAAACCTCTGGTGGGCATTTGGATACAACATTGTTGGACTTCCTATTGCAGCCGGAATGTTGCTTCCTGTTACAGGGGTGATGCTCACTCCTTCGATTGCTGGAGCACTTATGGGTTTGAGCTCAATTGGGGTGATGACAAACTCCTTGCTTCTCAGATTAAAATTTTCCTCGAAACAGACATGTGGCTTGGAGATTGCTCCAGTCGCTGAAGATCAGTCTGCTCTTGAAGTCCTAGTTGATCGAAATCAGAAGCCGAAAACTTATTCTGATTCTAGTTTGAAAAATGCTTCATGAACATGGTTGAGACTGCGAGGAAAGTTGGTCACATAAATTCAACCATCCTTTTCCCAGAAGCCGTTAGGATCCTGAGTCCTGCTTCTTGACCATATGCTATACATGGTTTTGCAGTCATCAATGCTTCTATTAGCTTTTGGTGAGCTTTGACGGATGGGGTACGCTGTCAATTCCCGATAGCAAAAAAGGTAAAATTGACTATTTGCAGCGATTAATTAAGTAAATTAGTTAAATCTACTTTGACATGGCTGTGCCCTTTCACTCTTAGTTATGTTTATGATCGTTACAACAGTCACCCAACCAAAACTAAACCAAACAACTTTGCATCTGTTCTAGTAGCTGTATTATCGATATTTTGAGATGAGTGGAATTTCTCATATGCCATGAACCTGTATTGCAGGTTGGAGTTCATACGGACAATTTTTGGAGTTAATTCGCACAAAGGTATGTCAGTTCTATGTAATGATGGATTGAATTTTAATCCGTCAAATTAATCAATTGGCACAGTTACATAGGTGTAGAGTTTTTATTATTTTGTTTTAGTTGCTATAAAATATTTTTAAAACACATTTGAATTTTTGTAAAAATTTTTTAATTGGTTTTTCTTATAATAGTTGAATATACATCTAAATTTTAAAAATTGATGGAAACTTCGCAGGTAAATATTGATATGGAATTAAAACTTTACCAAATTTCATAAAGTGAAAAATAATTGGTTCTTGACGGAGAATTAAGTATCTTCTCAATTGGAGACCTGTGTTTGATTCTCATTATCACCCTAATAGTCCTTACCTACCCTATACTAAAAAAAAGGCTCTTGATAAAACTAAATTCTTCAGTGTTTAAGTCAAATAAAAACAAGAGTATGATCAAAACATTACACAGATCAACTGTACACAAACAAATAAGTGGAAATGATATTATTATTTGATTTTCTGAAAAGTAACAAATCACTCTTATAGAATCAAATAAGCTTTTGCAAATTTACATTTCTGGACCTTTTTACAAGATTGTACAAAATACGCACACTCAACCTAGTAGACTTAAAGAATAGAATCCGACATTCCAAATTTAAGGATCCATTTAGTGATAACCAATAGGAGCTGGTGCTTCTTTCAGTTTCTTTCCCTGAAAATGGATATCCTGCATCATATAACCACATCATTATTTCTGCGACAAAGGTATATTATGTGACGACTGATCATGGAAGGCTCTAGTTTAAAGTGCACAGGACGAATTATTGAATGTCTGATTAAGCATCTGGCGGAAATTGAAGATATATCTCTTTTTCCTTAGGCGTGTGACTATATTGACTTCCATTTAGGCTCCCGTATAGGCAGGGTTTGAAGAGTCGGATATGCAATATCTTTGTGATAACAAAGAGATAGTTTCTGATTTGACCTTTGATAGAATACATAATAAAAGTGAAGATAAAAGGGCCCCACAAGCTATATTTTGCATCACATTGGTTTAGGTTCAATACGGTAGACTAAAATACCTTAGACTAGGAGGTTGTACGCCTATACAAATACTCTTTTCTTGCAAGGATTAGTAGTCATATATCAACCCCATAAATTAATTAGAACTAATATAAGACTTAACATAAAGAACACTTGTAAGCATTATAAAATGAGTTATCTCCTCACCGCTACATTTGTAGCATGCTGGAAATCTATCATGAACTACTAAATGGATGCATACTAACTAGCAGTACAAAGAATCATCAATTAAAGTACTCACAGAAGCAAAGTGGTTAACATCACGATGATGAGCTTCATCAGCCCGAATGACAGTTATAACATCCTTCAAGGTGGCATCCTTTGGCAGCCTCCAGTAGTCGATAGCAATAGCAGGAGCGGGTACATTCTCAATTAAACCATCGTCTATATCTGTTAGATACTCAGTGTAAGAGTGAATTGCTTCTTCTTCGAGGTAACCAACAACTCTGTGTGCCGCTTTAGGAGATAACAAATAGAGAATAAAGTAACAGTTGAAGAAAACTCCCTGGACAGCGAGAACTAATAACCTTTCATACCATTTGGGCTGCACAAGCTCAAGCATCGTCATTAGGTGCATCCTTTCATTCTTCGCTTCTTCTAGCAACACTTTGATCCAACCACCACTTTTAATTTACGGAGAGATCTTAAGTGTAATTTTATTTGTTATTACTGATTAACATCAGCAACTATCTCATTAAGAGATGGATCCATAAAAATAATCCAATTAATGTAAACTAAAAAATAACCGATTTCACATTTGCACTTGAGAAAAAATTGGAGAAAATAATATATAGCACTTAAATTGGAAAACTAATTAAAATAAAATAATTACATTAGTGCTTTGATCATTTGTTTACTAGTAATAGAAAAATAGAAAAATAATTTGTTTACTTGTAATAGAAAAATAGAAAAATAATTTGTTTACTTGTAATAGAAAAATAGAAAAATAATTTGTTTACTTGTAAGCAGTTTTTGATCATTTTGAAACCGTAATTGATAATAATTTTAAGGTTCTAAATGATTAATTTAAGAATGTTAGTGATCAAATTTGAACTATAAGTAATCACTTTGAGCTTATCACTGACAACCTCAAAATGTCCAACTCTAAGCCATAAATAAGCCTATAAGTGATATCACCGTTCAATGCTAAGTTCTGGTTTTTCACAAGTAGAAATTCGACCTGAACTCATTAACGAAAGGGAGTATTAATTTTACTTTAGACCATGAAAATATCCAGCTTTGGTAAAAGCCTCCACATTATAAATTTACTTGAGCTGACGACCATTAAAAATTACAGGCCATAGTAAAAACAGTATAATCAAAACATTAAACAGATAAACTGTACAAAAACAAAGTAGTTGTAATGATATTATTCAATTTACTGAAAAGTAACAATTCACTCTTGAAGCATTCAATAAGCTTTTGGGAGTTTTGAGTAGACGTAAAGAATAGATTCCGACTTTTCAAACAGTGTTAAGGATCCTTTTAGTGATAACCAACAGGAGCTGGTGCTTCTTTCAGTTTCTTTCCCTGAAAATGGACATCCTGCATCATATAATCACATCATTAGTTCAGCGACAAAGGTAGATTATGTGATGACAGCTCTTGGAAGGCTCAAATTTAGCGCCTTTTTCGGGAAGTAAAAGAATAAAGCAATAATCAAAACTAAATATGCTGTATTGAATCTCACGCACTAAGCGCCCGCCGCCCAGGATGGATCACAGTCTACTGGAAATCTATCATGAACCACTACAATGTAGCAGTACAAAGAATCATAAATTTGAAGTACTCACCGAAGCGAAGTGGTTAACATCGCGGTGATGAGCTTCATCAGCTCGGATAACAGTTATAACATCCTTCAAGGTGGCATCTTTTGGCAGCCTCCAGTAGTCAATAGCAATAGCAGGAGCGGGTACATTCTCAATTGAACCGTTGTCTATATCCTTTAGATACTCAGTGTAAGAGTGAATTGCTTCTTCTTCGAGGTAACCAACAACTCTGTGTGCAACTTTAGGAGATAACAAATAGAGAATAAAGTAACAGTTGAAGAAAACTCCCTGGACAGCGAGAACTAGTAACCTTTCATACCATTTGGGCTGCACAAGCTCAACCATCGTCATTAGGTGCATCCTTTCATTCTCGGCTTCTTCAAGCAACGCTTTGATCCAGCCACCACTTTGCTCAAACTTACGAAGAGATCTCAAATGTAGCAGCATTCCACCAACCATACCAGGAACAGCTGCAACTGTTTCAAGCATCATTGCACGGCAACCATAGCGCCTCTAGGAATCATTGTTAAACAGGAAAATAAGAACGAACAGAGAGGCAAGTCTAGAACGTAAAAGCAAACCAAGCAATTGTCTGCATGCAAAACTTCTGAACTGAAACCTCCGTATAGTTGAACATTAAGTACACAAATTTTATTCCTTCACATATGAAACTAAGAGGTACAGAATCATACAAGTGCAAATTGGACTTCTGGAGTATAAACGCTTAAATATAGTCGATGACCATAGATAGTTATCCCCATCAATTCACAAACAGGAACCACAATTTTAAACCTCTTCCCTTTGATTGTACAATAACTCCATCAGTATAGCAGCATATATTTCTTTGAATAACTAATTGCAATATCACATGATACAGTCAGTCAAATATAGAAGGCTAGACTACCTTAAAGAAAATATCAGTTGGGATTCTGAGAAGTTTCACAGTCCTGTAGGCAACTTTGTCAATAAACAACTTTGGTGCGTGATGTTTGCTGAGGTCAATTGACAAGTCCGCCTCATAAGTCTCCCAAGGCTGCACATTAAAATACATTAGACAAGGTCCAGCAACCAGCATGGCATCTTAAGTTATCACATATGAAAATATATCTGTCCTATTCTATAATCTATCTATTAAACAATTAAAATATTGATATAATACAATAATTAAAGCCTGTTTAGCTTTATTAGCTAAGGCATTATTTAGTTTTTGGACAATGCGATTATGACTCTAATAATGACATCCAGCCTGTGCAAATTAAAGCATCAAAAACTTACTCTTGCATTCCTCTTATTCTGCTATACTAATATTCTTCCTAATGTGAAAGCTTTATAACAAACAATAACGCATGGATACATAGGAAACATCCTATGATTTTCAAAATATAGCAAAATAAATGGAACGAACCAACAAAAGAGCCAACCTAAGACACGATAATTCTTGTCTATCTTCAATTTTTAAAGGTCAATCATACTTTAGATAGATATAAGAACAATCATTCATTTCGAACTCTTATTCACAACTTTTATTTTGATGGAGACCTGTAACTCTTAATCACAAAGGACATTGATGCCAATTGCCAAGTATTATAACTCATGAATACCATCCGTAAAGCATAAACCCTATATAAATCCAATCTCAAGTCGCAATCGTTAAAAATCTCAAAATGTAACCGCGAATCATGCAGGTGAGTACCTCCATAGCTTAGTAATCTTATGAACATATATACTATACATAAATTGTTAAAAACCTTATAAACACATTTGATCTACTACATATATACTTTGGCAATAAGCTTAGCAAATAAAACATGGAACTGACGGAAGGGTAAGAACGTTAACAATCATCCTAGTAACGGTTTACGCCTCAATTTTAGTCTATAAACAATCAATACGATCATTAACAGTAGTATAGTCAAAGTAAAATTGATCCTTACATTTATAAGCATAATAAACACATGGATCCATATGTTCGGCAACATAATCATTTCGTAACATCAAAAACAGAAACGATGAAACAGAGTTAATTCATAACTTTGGAGTAATACCTCAAAATTTTTTCGAATTAAAACTTTAGCAGAAAAAATATTTGCATCAAATTTCTTTGCTAATTAGTATTATTCTCGCAAACAAACTAAAATAAAATCTAAACCTATTTTCTCATTTTGCCAAAATCTTCAAGAACAATCAAACGAATCAACAATAAGTTTCTCACAAAAGCATATCATATAATCAACAAATTAAAATGAGATATAGCAACAGAACAAGCTAATTACCATAAAGCAATTCCAAGTCCATTTAGTACCATCCTCTTTCACAATTTCAGGCCTAGGAACCGACCAGTAACTCGAAATCACAGGAAGATCACTTTTCGTATCCGTTTTCCCTAACTCCCTGACTATATCCTTCTCCTTCTTCGATAGAGGCGGTGGAGGTGGCGATGAAGTCATATTCCGGCGAAACTCCGACGCCATAAAACTCCAACGATCCATCTCCGGCTGAATTACACCGCCGAGAATCATCCGATGACATCCATTAATGGAGGAAGAGAGATAAAATGATGAAGAATTTTTCATCATGATGGTTATCAGCGAAGATTTTGTAACCAGGCGATTCATCTTCGTGCTCGGTGAGTCGGTTCTCGACGACTAGACTCAGTGAGTTGTGTTTGGGTCTTTTTTGAATATGTCCGAAAGTAGGGAGAACTGGTAGATATTTATATGAGAAACGGTGACGGGTAAATAGAAAGGCAGATGATGTTTTGTAAAAATAGTGATATTGTGGCAGTTGATAATTTTACCAATGTCTTCGGCTCCAAGTATGCTGGATTTAGATTTTTGATAATTGTACGGACTTTTTTTTCGGTCACGTTACTTTCTTTAGGGAGCCACGTTTCTGATCGGATTGTCGTGGCCGAGCTGCAACAGCCAACGACCCATGGCCCGACCCGATCCACATGCTCGATAGGTTGTATTATGGCAGACTATGGACAAGTGTACAATAAGTAGACCTGGGAAAACGGTCGGTCGGTCGGGTTACGGGTCGGGTCACTTTCGGTCGGGTCATTTTCGGGTCGGGTCATTCTCGGGTCGGGTCATTTTCGGATCGGGTCACTCTCGGTTCCGGGTCGGTCGGTTTGACCCAACGGGTTATGACTTATGAAATTTTAAAAAATGATTTTTCCATATTTTATTATTTATGAAACTTTTTTAATAAAAAAACTATTTCTCATCCCTATGACATTTATCCACATATCAATTAACACAGTATCAAAGCCTTATATGTGATTGAATTCAAGTTATAAGAAATCAGTAATTGCGACGCTCGTTGTCTAAACTTTAAATCTCTATGTATAGTTGGATTTGTAAGATACGTGTCACATTAGAGAAACCAGATGTGCGATTTTCTTAAACTAGTTGGTATATCAGGTTCGTTTAAGTGTAAAGAAAATAAGGAAATTAATATTTATTTTGAAAGACTTGTAATATACGTGCTTTATAAAAGTTATTGCGTTTATTAAGTTGTAATATTAGATAAAAATAACGTTAAATATCTTCTCATTTTCTCATAAAAAATATTTTCACAATTTCTGGTTGAAAAGATATACAAATAACTAAGTACTTATTTCGATTTATAAGATACACGTTTTATAATCTAAGCTAGCGACATTTCTTTTCTAAAAAGCTCATTTTAATGTGCAAAACGTTCTTATAAATTATATCGATTTGCTTACTGAAATGTAGAAGAACAAAAAACTCATTTGACTGATTTAACAAGATATATGTATTCAATTAAGATGATTACAACGTCCTTTTTTTAAAGAAAAATAATTACGATGGATAAAAAGATGTTGATTGCGTATTTTTTAAGATTCATTAATGAGTTTTAAGGTTCAAATGATATAGTCAATATGTTTAGATAAGTTGAAAACAAAAATTTAATTTGAAATGAATTCTAACATTGAGATTACTCTAAAAATTGACATTAGACCTGTCAAAACGGGTCGGTCGGGTCGGTTGCCGGTCGGGTCATTTTCGGTCGGGTAATTATCGGGTCGGTCATGTTTCGGGTTAAGTCGCCTTCGGATCGGTCGGGTTCGGGTTTTAACGGGTCGAGTCTCGGGTCCATTTTCGGGTCGGATCAAATTTTCCCAGGTCTAACAATAAGTAATTATGGACTCGTGTCGGCCACGGGCCACCCTTAAACAATAGTTTGTGGGACAACATAAGCCCACGTGTTGTACAAGTCATACCGGCCACTATGACAATTTTCCTTTTAACTCTTTCCACAAGATTTGTTATAAAATGGCAGGCATGATGAGTTGAACGTGCAGATCATGTGTCGTGTCGTGTTAATCTCACAAAATGATAAGTTGGTGATTGTGACATGCCTATTGCCTACTGAGGTGGTCGGCGGTTCATCTTGTATCGAGCTATGATGAGTGGATTGTGCCTATGCCAGATGCCACCCACGAGGCCATGACGGAATGATTTATCGTCGACTCTACAAATCATCAATACCAACACAGATTGAGGTTCCGATATTAAAACATCGACTTTAAAAGCTACACAAAAATATTTTTTTGTACTATATAGCCCACAACTACGTAGAGGAACTATAAAGTATAAACAATACATGAGGTCATATAGCTTCATACAAAAGGTTTACAAAATCAAATACTCATACAAGAATAATAGGAGCTACAAAACATTAACCTTATAGTATAATAATTGCTACAATTACAATCCACACTTTTCCCAATTTTGTAAAAAACAAAAGGAATTTCGGATATTACACATATGTAATGCTCACTTCTACTCATACATCCTCCTAACATTCCACTAACATTTTTAATCAATATTAATTCGTTTATGTTATATATTAATCGTCTCAAAATGAAGTTATATTAAGATGTATTTTCACAATTGATTTTTTTTATCACCATTTGGCTTTGTAATTGGTTAACAATCAAGAAAGACTAGCTTTTAAGCCAAAACTAAAAAGTTACTCTTTTAAATTTTAATTTTTTGATTGATTTTTAACTAATAGAAAACCATCATCATCATAATACCCAGTACATACCGCCCATAGAAAACTATGATCAGACTCTGGGAAGGGAAATACAACGGCAACTCACTCCCATAAAAGAACACGACCAAAGAGTCTCCCGAATCGAGAAAAAATAAAATAAGATTCTAAAACCAATGGATAACAAATAACTCTTATCAAATACAGCCGGTCTTGGCCGAGACCGTCTCAAGGTGAGACGGCCCAGCCCAAGCCGCGCATATAGGGGAGAGTAAACTGCAATATGATCAGTTTCTATCTTAACACATTCATTTTCATGGTTAAAGTGTTCAGTTTCTAATATGATCAGTTATGCTTCTAGTATGTTTCAGTTATACTTCTAATATGATGTTCTGTTTCTACAAATTATGCTTCTAGTATGTTCAATTATGCTTCTAATATGATCAATTATGCTTCTAGTATGATCAGTTATGAATGAATCAATTGTCGAATTATATCATGAATTATAATAGTATACTACATTCAAGAAAACTTTAAATGACAATTGTCCATTTATATCAATCAGTTTTAAGACTAAATGAATCAATTGTCCAATAAAGTGTATCAGTTTCATTGATAATAGCCTCAATTTGAGTATGTTACGAGCACAAGTGAGTATTTTAAAATAGCAATTTAGTAAGTGAATTGTATACTTTAAGAGGCGAAATGAGTACTTTGATATATAAACTGACTATCTTAAGATGACAATTGAGTACTTTAATATATAAATTGAGTATCTTAATATGAAAATGAACTGACTATCAAGAGATGAAAAATAGATTACTTTAAGATGAAAAATGAATATCTTAAGATGACAACTGAATACTTTAAGAGGACAATTGACTATCTTAAGATGAAAACTGAAATTTAGTTTTCAATTTTGGAAGTTAAAAAGATGCCAAAAATAAAACAAAAAAAAAGGAAGTTGGAGGGGACCGGACGCGTGCAGGCCACGCGCGTTAATCTGGGCCGCAATATTAGGCCGTCTCACCTTGAGGCCGTCTCGGCCAAGTTTTGGTATATCAAATATCAATGTGACGCTTAATTGACACTACCAAAAAAGTCACGATACCAACTTTTCCAACAAGCCAATTAACAATAATCAACAATCAGTTGCAAAACTAAATTAATTTCCTTTGGATGAACTAAAAATATTTACTATTTGTAAGAGTCGTCTTTGACATTTTAAAGGCCCTGAGCAAAGTATAAATTCTGGGCCTTTAAAAACTAAAATTATGTTCTATTACAGTATTTGTAAATTTGTTTAATAATATATTAAAATATTTTTAAATTTTATAATTTATAGAACCAAACCAATATCTCTTTCTAATATTCATTACTTTATTTTTAATATGTCCATCAGTTAATAAGAAATAATAATCATCATCATCCCGTTTAATCAATTGTAATCGTTAGTTTTTCTATTTTCAATCCTCTTGAATACTTGAAAATACTGTAACTAATATTTTATTTAAAAAAATATGAGGTCCCCTATAAATCACGACCTTGAGTTCATGATGCTCCCTATTGAGGCGGCTCTGTTACTTGTGGTCCTGTGGATTCTTGATAACCATGTTGTGGGCCGAGCCCGTTACGTAATCAATCCAAATGTACAACAATCATTAGTTGATGGGCCAAATAAAAAAATTACTCATTTGAATGTTGTTAGATTATTTTGCGAATAGTATTACACAAAAACTTGTGTGAAATCGTCTCACTTGTGAGATACGTTTTTATTGGATCGGCCTAATTGTATATATATAATTTTTACCAATTTTAAAAATCAAAATGTCAATTTTAAGAATTAAAAGATCAATTTAAAGACTTAAAAGAATAATTTCAAGAACTTAAAATTGACATTTAAAATCATGAAATTTGACAGTTTCAAGATAAAGTTTAATTTCAATACTTAAAAAACTAATTTAAGACTTAAAAGACTATAATTATTAGAGTTAAAATTCTCATTTCAACTTTAAAGTATGATGACAAACATTAAATTTTGATATCAAAAACTTTGAAATTGACTTTTTAAATCTTAAAATTGGATTTTTAAGTCTTGAAATTGTCCTTTTATGTTTTAAAAATTAGAATGTCAAAATATTCTAAAAAAACTTATTGGGCATGGGCCGGTTGCATGTCTAAGGCCGTCTCACAGGAGAGTATTTGTTTGTATTAACCTATGTCGGTCAATTTGATTATTGTAACTAAATGATAGTAATAAAAATAATTTATTATATAAATTTTCATAAAATATATTATGTTATTTTATAGTAATGAAAATTTAATCATTAAAAAATTATTTCAATTACAGTTTGCATTACTACCTAAAATCATTAATACCATCTTTCCATATGACAATTCATTAATTGGATGAATTTTTTTAAAAAAATAAAATAATTAAATTAAAATAAATATAACTATCAAACATTTTAAAGAAATTTTCTTAAAAAAATTACACCGATTTAATAACTATCTATAACCAGCTGTAGATATAAAATATAATAATCAAATGATGTCAATATCATTATCATTAATAAAAGTTGGTTTCAAAATACTAAAATCTATAACAACTAAGTCATTTAACTTATTACTCCCTCCTATTCACAACAAGTATCCCATTTGCTTTTTGAACACTGTTCATCTCTTACTCTTAATTTGCATTTTATTATTAATCTATAAGTTAAAATATAGTCAAGTATGATCTTGTTGGATTCGTCTCAATGCAAGGATTATTCATTATTTTTATCAACTTTTCATAATTTTTAATTATGCACAATTAGAGATATTAAGGATTGAATAAGTGCATTGGATAGAGTGCATAAAGCAAATGGGACACTTGTAATGAATAGGAGGGAGTAGTATATAGTGAACATGGGTTTATACATAAGTCAAATAATGTCAATTAACAATATTAGTTTAATGTATGTCCGTCTATCTGAGCTGTGTCTATAACAATTTTCACTATTTAATATCGCAATTAAATACTCATAGGCTGAGTAAAAATTGAAAAAAATTCCTATAAACGCTCTGAGCAATTTCAAAAATATAGAAGTAATATTTTTCTTACAATTTTATATATTTAAATACTTCCTCCGTATTCAATTATTTGCAACTTTGGGGTCCTTCACGGACTCCTAGGCAAAACTTTTAGTAGTGTATTAAAATAGATTAATGAGGTTAATGGGGTGGGATTATAGTATTATAATATTAAAAAGTAAGAGAGAGTATTAAAAAGTATGAGAGAGAGTATTAAAAAGTAAGAGAGAGTATAAAAAAGTAAGAGAGAGATAATAAAAAAGTAATAAAAAACTTTCTATAAATGGAAAAAAAAGAAAGTTGCAAATAATAGAATACGCCATTTTTAGTAAAAGTTGCAAATAACCAAATACGGAGGAAGTATTTAACATATGCTACGTAATTTAATATTTAAGCCTTAATTTTTTAAATTCTATACAATCAAACTGTATATATTGAACATGCTTAGAATTTCTCGATCAGAGTATGTATGACAGCATGAGTGAGTTGTAATTGATGAGCTATATCATCCAGGAATCAACGGCTTGACGACTTGAGAGTCGGTCAATACACGCTCATTTCACTTTTCAGGGTCTTTCGATGACTTTTCTTGGTGCCTTCTTTACCGTGTAGACTGTAGATTGTGGACTATAATTTTTAACACACTATTTTTTCATTATTTTTAATACCAAAAAGGTGGCTGTGCGGTTTGTTCAACATCCTATATTTCTATCTCACCTTAAATTAGTTGTCTCATATTGACTTTTCTGATCTTTAAAGTCAACTTTTTTTTTATCTTGTCTTTCCTAATATTTTTACAATAGTTGTATTTTAAAATTATTTATCAATGTATTTTATTACAAATTTGTAAGTTAATGTATCCTATCAGAAAAGTCGCAGGTCAAGGACTCTCTCAATATCCCGTACAAGGCAGGGTCTTTTCCAGATGCGGACAAATCATATATGTTTCCCAAAGGAGGAGTACAGAGAAATGTGCGTAGTCAAGAAATCCCCAACTGGTACCTGCGCCCAGTAGGGGTCGAATCTCAAACCTTCTGTTCAACATGCAGATGTTGATCTATCCATTGAGCCACAAACGCTAAATTATTATCTATGTATTTTAATTTATATTTTATTATAAATTTATAAATTAATGTGGCCTATTAGCTCAGTTGGTTAGAGCGTCGTGCTAATAACGCGAAGGTCGCAGGTTCGAGACCTGCATGGGCCATTATTTTTTTGAGGATTCGTCTCAATGCAATAATTATTAATTTTTTATTAATATAATTAAAGATGTTAATAATCAAATTATCATATTAGTCTCAATGAAAAGAATAATACGTAGCAACATTTTCAAAACAAGAGTATATATTATATATTATGTCTTATAGTAATTAAGCAACACTATAAAAATATTACTTTTAATGTAAAAGCTCAAATACAGATAAAAAGAATGAAATTTGAGGGTCGTAATAAGTTAATGACAATTATTGTAAAACATTAAATATTATCATAGTTTAGTACTTTTTTTTTTTCAAAATACTACTATTCGATTTATTTTCTCTAGTAAGATAAAATCATTATGGATTTATGGTTGCTAATTGTTTTTCTTATTATATCTATTAGAGTATATAATTTATTTTAATTAGATAGGTCTCTAAATATATTATATTGTCTAACAATAACGGAGCAATTTAATAGTCATCAATATTTCAACAATTTTCATTTTGTCTCGATGATTGCTTAAATTCATTGCAATTTTCCTTGGATAATTAAATTTTAGGATGATATATCACCTCTGTTTGAAATATTCGCAACTCATAATAACATATTGTATTGAAAAAATATCATTTTCAGTTGCAAGTATTATGAAACGAAGAAAATATTTCAATTCAAAAAAAACACGATGAAAATATTTGATTTAGCAATTATGGGCATTTAGTAATTCTATTGTTTTTTGAAATACCCAAAATAAACACAAGCCACTTGAAATATCATGGTTGATTTTAATTTGTGAAATGATTTTAATCAAATGTAAACAAATTATACCTTTCTCGGCCTTTTGGCTAAGATCAAGTGTAGGATAATGCAATCAATAATGATTTTTAACTAAAAATTATTTTTTAAGTACAAATTATACAAATAACTTGATAGTTTAATACTTATTTTTCACCATATATTTTAACTTTTAACTTCTTAAATTAAGTACAAATTAACCGTTTATATAGAGTATATCATTAATTCATTAATACCGTCAACATTATTGGATAATGGGGTCTTTGTCAATTTGATGGCTTTTGGCTGTTTCGGTTTTTAATTTTGACATTGGCTTTAGATTGGTTAAACTGTCAAAAAAAATAGTAAATGACTATAACCTAGCTAAATTTGACTTTAAGCCATACCAAAGACTTACTCTATAGTTTTTGACATAATTTTTTATTTTTAGACAATTTTTCTCGATAAACAAATAAATAACCAACAACTAACAAATACATTTTACCAAACCAATCAAAAGCTTTAACTAACGATTATTTGCCGGACTGACCCAATATATTATTTGGTTGAATGACAACATTATTTTGACAAAAAGTTCAATCTACTCCGAAGTTACAACTCTTAATCTTAACACAAAATCTCACAAGAGATGGTCTATAGAATAGACCGTCTTCTATGAGACTTACTGTAATCTTAATTCATTCATAAAATATATTTCTCGATTTCTGGTCACGTGAAAATTTGGACAAAGCTGCTTCAACAACTCATCAGCTCCTGCTCCCATTCTTTTCTTCTTTTTCTTTTTTCCCCCTTTCTCCTTATATAAACAGTAATTCACCCCTAAAATCCTCTTTTCTCTTTTTCCCTTTTCCCATTTGCAAGAAAAACAGCTTTACGTTTTCGGATCGTCTTCCTTTCATTTTCTCTCTCCTAAACTCACCCTACCAAACATTCTTTCATCACTTAAATCCTTACTTCTGGCTCTGGATCGAATCTTCGTTCTTTATCTTCAATTTTCATGGCGGATAGAGGATCTATTAATCCTGGAATTCGTCTAGGTTTGAACTCGATTCACTCTTTTTTTTTTCACTTTTTTGTCGTTTTGTATTATGTTCTTGACTAATTGTACGATTTTTTTTCACTTCACTATAAACACCTTTTTTAGATAGTTCTTTTGCTTCAGTTGAAAATATGCAATTTGTGTATTCAAGTGTTGATTAGTTAATTTGGCTTCAAAAAAGAAGAAAATTGAGTGTTTTATTGTGTATCTAATTTTCGGACTTTTCCATCGTTGACGAGTTCAGCGATTGTTTAAGCAATGGACGGTTTTGAAATTATTTAGTTAATAAATTAGTGATTGATTAAGCAATTGACGGTGGTTAAACTGAATTATTGCGTTCACAGTGGAGATTTGGACTGCGTTTACTTACTTTTTTGACATCAGTCTCGTAACAGTGATTGAGTTGAGTGAGTTAAGTGAATCGTTAGGTAATCTTTTGTTTGTAATTGTGTATTCAGCAGCAATTTTTTTTTTTGTGGCTTTCGTATTTTTATTTTTGAGGAGTGAAGTGGTAGGTTTTGCATTGTTGGCTCGGGTCAATAATGGTGTATAATAAGCATTTTAGTGAATTGCTATTTCTGTAATTGTTTTGAGTGTTATTTGTATTTTACCACTCAGCTTCATACTATTTGTGGAAGTTCATTCTTAAGCTCAGTGTTTTTCTCCTCTTCATGGTTAGGTAATCCTTGGTTCGGTCTTTTGCTTTTGTTAGCAATTTGTGTTTATAGGCATTATTAATGATGTGTTGACCTAGTTATTACAGCCTCATTTAATTTAAATTTGGAGTATGTGTGTAGGCACGCGTAGAATTCATATGTAAGGTTATCTAGGTTTGGTTTTGAAATATTGGGTAAGTCGTGAGTCGGAACAACGGACTTCAATTTGGGATGAGGATGTGTTTGTTTGGGCCATGAAGTTTGACGTTCAAGGATCTGAGTTATCTTTATAAGTGCAATATAATGATTCAACCTTACAGTTGGCAACTTGAAAAGTTCGAAACACCATCCTGTGTCTGTTTCTATTGATCTGAAGTCAAATATTGGGTCTTGAAAGTGAGAACATGAGAGATGCACAGTATTGTGATCCAGCTACTGTAATTGGCAACTTTGATTTTGTGTTTGTGGATATAGACACTTACACTAATTGTCTGTGCTGCTTTCTAACTCTTTCCTCAAGTACAGATATTCAACAACTACAATTGGAAGCACAACATCGATGGCTGCGACCTGCTGAAATATGTGAAATTCTGAGGAATTACCCAAAATTTCAAATTTCTTCTGAACCTCCAAACCGCCCTTCAAGTAAGATCTGTGTGAACTTGCTTAAAGCTTATTTCAAATGATGATTTTGCTCTATATTTTGGTTGTTATTTCTAGGGTACACAATCATCTTATCCAACATTTACTTTCATGCTGCTACATTCAGTACAAAGTATTGTTATAGGCTACTAGTTTATGTATTTTATTCTTTTTCCCCTTATACATCTATTAAATTAGATTCCATTAAGGTAACTTTATGTAGCTACTGAAAACTGCCCTTTGTGGCATAGTATCAAATGATTAGATTCATGTTGAACACTTTTGATTGGGTTTAAAACTCTGGGTTCGGGGTGGCAAGTTTTGGAGCGTTTCCTAGGAATGAGACCACATATGACGGTATTTTCGATTACCTTTTGTTCCAGTTTACAGTACAATATAATTTGTTTCGACATCCAGTGGACCACAAATATAAGGAAATGGAGAAAGAGCTGAACAGTGGGGCTCTAGGGCCTTGTGTTGGTTTTGTGTCTCTATGTGCCACCCATTGCTGACTCTTTCAATTGATCTATGCATCACTTGCAACTGCAATCCTTATGTCAACCTTTTTTTGTGCTGAAGGGAGGGGAAATTTTGGGTTACACACTTAAAATAGCTCTTTTTGTTACATCATTTGTTAGGCTGTAGGAAAAAAATTCTTTCACCTGCAAGGTTGTGGGTAAGAGAAGCAGAAGGGAGTTGAGAGTAGTTCTACTTCTTTAGCCTAGTTTTAGATTGTACTTTAATGTGGTTTTTCTTGAAAAAAGAAAAGAACTTGCGCTCACCCTTAATAATTTTAAAATCCCCAATCCATATTCACACTAAGCTATATGTTGGTGAAAATTTTAACGATTAGATGGAAGACTGTCTTGTATAAGAGCAAAGGAGGACAGTGGGTAATAAAGGGTGAAGGCATAAGGGTCCTAGGCTCCTAGCAGTTCTGTTTTTTTCCAACCTTAAGGGATAGGGAGCCTACTAATTAGTGTCTTAAACATAATCCCCTTGAAACTAATGACTTTATGCCTGCCTAATTGTTGGATTTCATTAAATTTGATTGGTTTTGTTACTTATCAGGAGAAATTGGATTAGCCTCTTAGAATTTTTTAGGAAAAATTGCTTTTGAAAGGCCAACCTTTGGCTCGTCAGCACATAAAGGTCTAACCTTACGTTTATTCTGCAAAGGTCCAACATGTCGCTTCCTATTTGCAACGAAAGAGCTTCTAGGTACTTCTTGGTAATGGTTACCTAGAAAAATAGGTTACTCTTTCTTATTTGATTGAAGTGCCATGCGTCATGTTCTGATTGGAGGCTATAATTTTATATAAAAACTAAAAACACAAAAAGACCTATTCTCCCTCTTCCTTCTCTCTTTTCTCTACCCCTTCTCCCTCCTATTTTCTTGAACCACCCCCACCACCCTAATCCCCGCCCATAATTGTTCTAAATTTTAAATTCTGATATTTGGCATCTGCACATAGAAATAAAAAATTCTAGCAAGAACTCACAAATTATTTCATTGTCGAAGTTCAAAAAACTCAAACTTAATAAAAAATTTAGCAGAAGAAACAAAACAAGCAATTGCAGTGGATATACTATGCGCACGAAAGTGATTACAAATATGGTCATGCAACCAGTCGTTGAAAGAGAACTCCTTCACCAACTGGTTTCTATGTTGATGATGGAAAATAGAATGCTAGTCGATAAAAATTGTCATGTTTGAACCTTGGTTGAGTTTTGCATGCAGCAGGCCGTTGAAAGAAAACTACCCATTTCAAGATGAACCTTGGTTGAGTTTTGCATTCCAAAAATTGTTAAAATGTTTGATAGACTTTGTAATAAGTATTGCAATGGTAGAATATTACAGAGACTAGTGTGATAGAAGAGCTGGGTGGTGGTGGTGGATGGGGTAGAATAGGCGGTGATTGTTTAGAAGAGGAACAAGGTAGTAGGGATTTTGTTTTCCATTTTTTTGCATTTTTAGATATAGAGAAGTCAAAAAAGTCAAAGGTAACTTGTATAATACATTACAAGTCATTTGGCTCTTTCGTTGCAAATGGGAGCAAAAGGTTGACCTTTGCAGAATAAATGTAAGGTTAGTTAATTGGCACACGGGCTAAAGGTTGGCCTCTAATAAGCAATTATTCCAACTTTATCATTCTTATCTTCTACGGTTCCACCTGTACTAAAAGTTACTCTTTAGTTTGTCTTGAGACTTATTGTATATTCCCCCTGCTTTTATTCCTGTTAATTGAGCCAGAGAATCTTTTTTGAGACTTATTATATCTTGATGTAAATTGTTTCTTAGGTGGGTCACTCTTTCTCTTTGACCGAAAGGTTTTGAGATACTTCAGGAAGGATGGCCATAATTGGCGAAAGAAAAAGGATGGAAAGACTGTCAAGGAAGCTCATGAGAAGCTAAAGGTAGGGTGTCCTCTATACATGTTTGTCATTAAATGTGTATGGGGTCTTTGAAGTTTGAACTGGTTTACATGACACAATAAGCAACTTTTCTCGTTCTCTTTACTTTGCATCCCAATAAGGACAACATGGATGGAGAGAAAAACGAGAAGAATGTTGTTAATCTTTTTGAATCATTTCTAAATGTAGTTCCTTATGAGTATTCAATCACATCTCAAATAGAAGTTCCTCTTCAAATGTAACGGTAGCATGTAAGTGATATTCTTAAACACGGTTTTTCCTCTACCCTTTAATTCGATGAGTCCAATGATTTATAGTACTTTAGTTTCTGATTATAATACACTACATTAAAACGACCTTTAAAAATTATGCACACTTCTCATTTATGTTAAGTTGGAGATGGTGTTTGCCACTAAGGATCAATAGGAAATAACTCTTTTTCATCACTAACAAAGGTAAGATTTCATACACCTGACCCCAAATGTCGCCTAGAATGCGGGCTTTACTTAATAGCATTGAGGTTATGGCATGTTGTAAGTATGGTATTTCACTATTTCAGCATTAGTGGTTGGGAATTGGGATGATAGTATGGTACATGATTTTGTTTGATGCAAGAATGAAACAAATCGAGAAATTTGTTACTAGCACTCTGCTTTTGAAGCAAAACTTTATGTTGGGTCAGAGATAGTTATGATTTTAGGTATTTATTATAGATGTTTGACTAGGAGACTGTAACGAATGGGGGGCAACCGGCCCAACCGGTTGTCAAGACATATGTTAGGAGGGGTTTATTAATTGTCAAGACTTATATTAGAAGAGGTTTAATAAATAAATAAAGGCTTAGTTGGCTATTAATAGGCTTAGTTGGCTTGTAATAAAATAATTGATAGGTTTCTTGAATTCTTGATGAGGTGTCCTAAGGGTCTTATTATAATAGACTCCTATATAAAGGCCCTCTTGTACATATTATATTCTTTGTCAAGTAAGAAATAAAAGAAAAGGAGGATTAGGAGCTAGGCGGTGGCTCGAATACCGTTAGGAATTGGGCTTTCTTGATTTTGTTTCTTATTTGCATATTTTCATTGTTTCCATTATTAGCGATTTGTTACAAAGGTATCAGAGCATTGTTCGATTGTGGGCAAGAAAGATTGAAGTTTCTAGGATAATCATGAGTTCTCTTGAACAAAGTGTGGAAGAATTAAAAAATGCCATGGAGGGCAAATGGCGAGGGGAATTGGAGGCGGTAGAAAACCGACTCAATCGTAGACTTGATAAAACCGATCAAGTTTTGGAGATGTTGGTGCAAGGACAAACGAAATTGTTTGAGAAATTGGGCATGAATGAGGCACACGTAGAAAAAGAAACCGAGGGACCCGAATGGGAAGTGAGGCGGGTGAGAAAGGAAGACGGGTATGAGGAAGGTGAGAGGGAGGAGAGGCGTTCCAATTGGAGGAAAAGGAAGTTGGAAATTCCGAATTTTAATGGGGAAGATCCGGATTCTTGGGTCCGAAAAGCGGAGAAATATTTCTCTTTTTATCAATTAAATGAAAAAGAGAAATTAGAAGCGGTAGCGGTATGTTTTGAAGGGGAAGCCGAGATGTGGCTAGATTGGGAGGAACAAAACGGGACAATTCGAAAGTGGAACGATTTAAAGAAATTGATTCTTGGAAGATTTCGACCTTGGGATGAAAACGAAATGTGTGAATATTGGATGTCGTCCGAGCAAACGGGAACCGTGGCCGAGTATCGTAGTGATTTTGTCTCACGTTTGACTCACTTGGGAAAGAAGGAAGAAAGTGTCATGGTAGGAGCCTTTTTGAGAGGGTTAAGGGATGAAATAAAAGCAGAGTTGAAGATGTTAGGGCCCATTAACTTGGGGCAAGCCATGGCATGGGCGGAAAAGATTGAGGCAAAATTAATAGCCCAATCTTTAACTTGGTTAGGAAGGAAAACCCAAACCCAAACCGACACCCACCCCACGGCCCACACGGCCCAACCTTACCAAGTACCCCAATATAACCCACCTAAATTCTACCCCACCCGAAACTACCCAAACAATACCCACCCTAATTCTTTAAATACCCACAAATTCCCACCAAGTACCACATACAAACCTAGAGACATGAGTAGTACGGGAAACCAAATTCAACCATCCACGGAGCGAATTAGGCGACTTTCCGATAAGGAGTTTAGGGAGAAGCGAGCAAAGGGGTTATGTTTCCAATGTGATGCAAAGTGGTCCGTAGATCATGTGTGTAGCAAGAAGGAGTTGAGTGTGTTAATTGGAAGTGTAGAGGATGATGATGAGGATGGCGTGGAGGGCGCAAATGAGGAGAATTTGGTGGATAAAGATGCAAGTTCGATTATCTCACTAAATTCCGTAGTAGGGATAACTAATCCAAAAACTATGAAGATGCTTGGGCAAATTGGAGAGGAAGAATTAATCGTGATGATTGATCCGGGAGCAACTAATAATTTCATTTCCCATATGGCCGTTAAAAAAATGGGAATGACTTGTGAAGAAAGTGAGAGATTTGGAGTAATCCTGGGCAATGGAGATGAGATAGTGGGGCAAGGAGTATGTAGAAGGGTGATCTTGCATTTACAAGGGTTGATTATAGTCCAAGATTTCTTATCTTTAGAGTTGGGAATTTCAGATGTGATTCTTGGGGTGCAATGGTTGGAGACTTTGGGACCGGTGATGACAAATTGGAAAATGCAAACGATGCAATTTACTTGGGAGGGAAGATCCGTATTATTGGTTGGTGACCCATCATTAAAACGTTCTTGCATTAGTTTGAAGGCGATGTACAAGGAGTTGCACTTGGAAGGAGGTGGAATTCTTGTGGAGTACAACGGCATAGAAAATTGTGTAAAGAAAGTAATCGTTTCCGCAATCTTGCAAGATTTATTTTCGGAGTACGATGATGTTTTTCGGAATAAGTGTGAAGGGAAGACAGCGGCGGCAGCAGCAAGTAATCTGGCGGTAAATGTTGAAAAAGGGTGCGAGAAACAATGGAGAAGGGAGAAGGAGGGAGGCGGCGCCAGTGGCTGGGCGGTGGACTGTAGCAGTGGTTGTTTCAGGGAATTGGCCGGCGACGGTGAGAAGATGGTCGGCAGAATTGGGTGGCTCGCTGGGAAGTGGCGACGGTTGACAGGCTGCATGGAGAAGAAGTGGGAAAGAGAAGCTGAATTTTTTAACATTTCTGAAATTAAAGGAGGAAGGTGGGATAAGATGCATGTAAGGGAAAATCAGCTAGGGTTTACTTTTCAGCTTGATGATGTCACTACAATTGAAAAGTACTGGGTTCTTGCTGCTTTGCTTTGGAGAGTAAATCAACTCATTTTCAGCCTAAGAAATTTGAAGACTTTCAGCCCATTTTTAAACATTTTTACTCCAATTTTATTCAACCCATTCACTTTAACCCATCTCTACAAACTCTTCAAACTCAAAATTGGAGAATTGGAATTAGACACAGGAATGCAGGATGACACACATTTGACGACAACCAACTGGACTCACAAGGCTAATTTCTATCCACCTTGAGGGCAAGGTGGAACTTCAGGCGGTCGGTAATGTAACGACTCAGGTCGAGGGGTCGAAGGGCTTTGTCGAATGGTCTTATGGGAGTTCATTCTTTCTCACCTTGAGGACAAGGTGAAGGTTTTAGAAGGGGGTATTGTAACGAATGGGGGGCAACCGGCCCAACCGGTTGTCAAGACATATGTTAGGAGGGGTTTATTAATTGTCAAGACTTATATTAGAAGAGGTTTAATAAATAAATAAAGGCTTAGTTGGCTATTAATAGGCTTAGTTGGCTTGTAATAAAATAATTGATAGGTTTCTTGAATTCTTGATGAGGTGTCCTAAGGGTCTTATTATAATAGACTCCTATATAAAGGCCCTCTTGTACATATTATATTCTTTGTCAAGTAAGAAATAAAAGAAAAGGAGGATTAGGAGCTAGGCGGTGGCTCGAATACCGTTAGGAATTGGGCTTTCTTGATTTTGTTTCTTATTTGCATATTTTCATTGTTTCCATTATTAGCGATTTGTTACAGAGACCTAATGCTTTAAGTAATCATAGGTGGGAAGTGTTGATGTGTTGCATTGCTACTATGCCCATGGCGAAGATAACGAATTTTTTCAGCGGCGCAGCTACTGGTTGCTAGAAGAGTATGTATTATGAATTTCTACATAATTTTTCTTAACCTCTTCAATTGAAATGCTGTATCAATATAAGATTCAATGCTTTGAAGTTTGGGACATTTCTTAATTTCTCTTACTTGTTCTTTCTTAATGCTGCAGAGAGTTCATGCATATAGTCTTTGTGCATTACTTGGAAGTGAAGGTATGCTGGTTTCACAACTTGCTGAATTTATGTTTGTACTTTTGTTTAGTCGTAACAAGTATTTCTTTGTTGAGGTAATTGTAATACATCCTATCCTTATCCCTAGCATATTTTCACAATTCAGTTCTGACCATTCTTGGCAAGAAGAAATGTGGGGATTGATGACAGATGAGCTTAAGATGGAAAATCTCTGTCAAATGATTTATTTCATCTTGTAGTTATTTATTTATGTTTAATATGTTGATGCTGCGACTTCTATCCACCGAGTGTCATTGTCTTAGTTATTTTCTTGACATGCTATATATGGCCCTAGTCCTAGAACATTTTGTTTGTGGAATTGTGGTTTCAATTTCTTAAGTGATATGTAAGAACTAACAAGATGCAAGACAACCCAAGAACGCACAACTTAATGAATTGCTACCTACTCATGCATTGATATTTTACATTTATTTCATAAAATGGGGTCAAATTGATAAACTTGTTATTGAGCTTGTACACAACAAGATTCAAGAGAAGAAATGATTATACACAAATCCAAATGAGTTTTCATCCTAAAACCAATTGATAATAGGAGTAGCCCATCATGCCTATATGTTAGTCTATAATCCTTCGATGTGGGATCACTTGTGGGTTATTTTTCAACACAAATTACTGTCGTCTATTTAATATGGGCTAAGTTATATTTGGAGATGGATGTAGAGAGAAACTAAAGGGCTTGTACATGATTGGAAATTAGGTCAAAAAACTTATCTAAACAATTCCATGTCAACGTTCTCCAGGATTGCTCGTTGGAGTTGTAACTAGCACCTTAGAGCTGGGCCTAAATTCTTTACTTAAAGAGAAGATTCATTTTGAATCATAATTGTGTGATGAGAAAATCAATTTACTTTCTTAGTTGGTGAAAGTTTGATATTTGAATCTCATGAATATTTACTTTATTCAAGAATTGTATTCGGGAAAAATATGAGTTTTTTTTCAAGAACATTTATCCGAGTCGCCCCCACGTCACCCTCCTTTCTTTTGGATATTTTTTTTGGGTTACACATGCCTTATGAGTTTCTTGTATACTATGTTTTGATGGAAGTGGAGGGAAGAAGGGATTTGATTTTCCTTATTTTGATCTTTGTCACCCGGACTATTTATTTTACATAATTAGTGGTACTGTGGCAGACCCCTGACACTTACACATAGATACGAAACGTGGACCTAATTTTTTTCTTCTATAATTTATCATAGTGGACACTCACACATACTCTTTTCGGATGTGTTCCCGAGTTTGGGTAACAAAGATTTGAATAGCAAAAGGGAGAGGAGGGAAATGTAGGTGAAGAAATTGTGGGGAAAACCTCTTCACAATTTTTATAAATTAAAGACTTCCTACTATGGAAGATTTGGAAGGGATATGCACTACCATTTCCCTCCCCTGCCTTTCATTTCCTTCCCCTCCCCTTCTCTCCTTAAATGATATCCGAACATATTCATGACTATTGTAAAGAAATAAAATTGGATAAATATAGAACTTGTATGTACTCCTTTACAATGAATTTGAATTAATTCGGATCAAGTCAACATAGAGTTCGTATTCGAATTGATAGATTATAAATTAAGCATAACTTGAAGTCTTGAACATATTTCCTTCTTTTTTAGACCCATTCACTGGTCATCTTCCGGAACATTTCCTCATTTTATTAGTGATTCAGGGTAACCGGAACAACGTCAGAGGGGCTGAACCTGTTATCTCAACTTCTCAGATTAGTAACTCTATGTCGAGCAGTGTTTCAAACAGTTATAATGATGCTTTTACTGGAAATGCTGGATCACCAAGTGCAGTTAGCTCTTTGACTTCTTCGTATGATGATTTTGAATCTGGTAATTTCCTCCCTGCTTTGTAATTCAATATTGGTAAATGGTTGTCAACTTTTAGTGACCTGATCATTAGCACTTTCCTTTGTCTTCTCTGGCAGTGAATTAATTTCATATTTTTTATACTCCCTCCAATACAGAGTTGATGTCTCATTTGCTTTTTACACGTTTGTCAATGCACTAATTCAATCCATATAATCTCTACTTGTGCATAATTATTATAAAAAGTTGATACTAATAAACTTCACATTGAGATGAATCTAACAAGGTCCCACTCGACTATATTTAAACTTATAGATTAAGAATTAAATCCAAATTTAGTGTAATGTGAATTGTGCCAAAAGGCAAATGGGACATCAACTCTGAATTGGAGGGAGTAAATAAGATAAGTTTTAAGATTGATTTTCATATAAATTCTACATGATTTACGAAGCTTCAACTGTACTTTTTGTGCAGAGGATAATCACCAGGCAATGTCAAAGTACCCTTCTCTAAATTTCTCACCCGCAGAAGACAGATTTGAAAACAACAAGATGGGTCCCCTCTTGAACTCTAACTTTCTGCAAACATTTCCTGGTATGTGTCAGCACCTCATTTAAACACTTACACAGCTGCTTTGTTGACTTATATTAAGCTGCTATCCTCTTTTCCACTATATGTTTTCCAGAGGAATATAATGGGGCTCAGCCTTTGGATTATGTTTCACTTGTTCAACAAGATCTTGGAACTAATGATGATAATCAGTTTAAGACACTGGACTTGGCATCATGGGAAGAAGTCTTTCAACAGAGTACTAGAGGCCCAGGAAATCTACAGGTTAATCCATTGATGTCTGCGGCTCCTATTGTGGGAAGCACTGGTGAATACAATGAGAACATCAGCCAGTTTTCGGATGCTGGCTTAGGTTTCAATGCTGTAGCAGGAGGTTCTTTACCTCCGTACATTCCGGTAATTTTCGTTTTAATTTGATTACGAGTGTGGGAAATTTTTGACTTTTTTGGCATAGGATTCATTTTACGTGTAGTTGAATCAAGAATGTAGGCTATTTAAATTTAATGCCTTGAACATGTCCTCATCATAAGTATTGTCTTAGGTGACATTAACATCTCATATAATATGGCGATTTCCAATAATCATGTTGTACATGAGTTGCTTATTACATGCTTTGGTTATTAGAAGAAAATTGCTTTAGAATGATGAACCTTTTGATTTCATCTTTTATTGTTTATTGAAAATTTACCTTCAAGTATGACTGGCTTTGTTTTTAGTACTTAGAAGTTTTTTCCCTACTGATCTCTCTGTAAACCTGGAATACTGTTTATAAAATAGATACATGTTGTTCATTCATTTGCACTAAGAATGCTATGATATATGTGCAATGTGGGCATTATTCACAGGACTTATGTGCCATTGCTGAGTTCTATGTTCACACATATATTTCAGGAACAATGCATTATACATTTTAATACATGTGTGTTTTTTATATATGTCAGAGTATCAACCCATTAGAACTTTCTAGCACGCAATTTCAAGACAATACAAATGTTTCGTGTACTGCAAAGCAGCCATTGCTGGGGAACATTATTGCAGGGGAAGGCTTGCAGAAAGTTGATAGTTTCTCTAAATGGATGTCAAAGGAATTAGCTGGAGATGACTTACCTTTGAAGTCGTCTTCTGAGTTTTCATGGCCAAATATTACTGCTTCTGTTGATGATGCCTCAGATCCATACTCAATGAGTCCCTCAATTGGCCAAGATCAGCTTTTTGACATTCAAGATTTTTCACCAAGTTGTTCTTCCACCGACACTGAAACTAAGGTAATCTTGTATAAACAGTAAAGACATGCGTACTTTTATTTTACTCTAAAAACTTGAATTAACGTGATTGAGATAGAAATATATTGGTTTATCTACTTCTGACCTTTTGCATTACTTGCATCAAACAACAGGTTGTGATCACAGGAAAATTTTTGGTGAGTCCCACTGAAGTGTCCAAGTATAATTGGTCATGCATGTTTGGGGAAGTTGAGGTTCCTGCTTTAGTTCTTGGTAATGGTGTTCTCTGTTGCCGTGCGCCATTACACAAAGCTGGACGAGTCCCTTTCTATGTAACCTGTTCCAATAGGTTTGCTTGTAGTCAAGTGCGAGAATTCGAATATATTGTAGATAGTCAAAAGGCGAAAAGTATAAATGTTTCCGGAAACAGTATGACAGAGGAGCAGCTGTGGATCCGGCTTCATGAACTACTGTCTCTTAAATCTCCAGGGAATTTTGATTCTACATCTGAGAGTTTTAGAAAAAAGGAGCCTGTATTTAAAAAAATTCTTTTATCAATGGAAGATGAGCTCTGTTTGGGGGTTGAACAACAACTGAAAGAGAAAGTGGTCTCCTGGCTGTTTGACAAGGTAAATGAAGATGGAAAAGGACCAAATGTACTTGATGAACAGGGACAAGGGTTGATACATCTGGCTGCTGCACTTGGTTTAGATTGGATTATCCCCCCGACTGTAGCTGCTGGTGTTAGTGTGAATTTTCGTGACATATGCGGTTGGACAGCACTTCACTGGGCTGCATTTTGTGGAAGGTAAAGTCTTCTTTATTTTGGAACTTGCTATGCAAAGTTTTTTTGTTTACTAGTACATTTCTGGTGAGATTTTACATTCAAATCTTCGTCTGACTATGTTGTCTTTTGATTGACATCTACTATTATATTGTGTGTTATTTCTAGAGAGACAACTGTCGCTCTTTTAGTTGCGCTTGAAGCTGCATCAGGAGCAGTTACAGATCCTTCTCCAGAATTTCACTTGGGTAGAACTGCTGCCGACTTAGCTTCAGCTAATGGATTCAAAGGAATATCTGGTTTCCTTGCAGAGCATTCTTTGACTGCTCACCTTGAGACCCTTACAATGACTGAAGATTCTATAAGCAAAGCTGTACAAACAATGAGAGAGAAGGTGGCAACTCCTGGCAATGAAGGTGATGGGTCTGATTTGTCACTAAAGGATTCCTTAGCTGCTGTTCGCAATGCCACACAAGCTGCTGGTCGTATCCATCAAGTTTTCAGGATGCAGTCCTTCCAAAGGAAGCATGTCAGTAAGGGTGGTGCACCTGCTGATGATGATTTGTTCAGTGATGAACAATTTCTTTCACTTCTATCATCTAAGATTCAGAGGCCTGGACACCCTGATGAGCAAGCCCATTCTGCTGCAGTACGTATCCAGAAAAAATTCCGTGGATACAAGAAGAGGAAAGAATTTCTGATTATTCGTGAACGAGTTGTTAAAATCCAGGTGCATCCTTACTTTTTTCTTTCTTGAATTCTCTGGATATCTTTTAGTGTTTTTCAGTTAAGGATCATTGTTTTGGACCTGCTGTGGGCTGACCGTCTAAAGTGTACCATGTTGAGTTCCTGTTGATTTGCCCTTCAGTATAATACTTGGCAAAAGACAAAAGTACATGGCTTTTGACCCTTTTTCTTATTATCAAACGGCAGGTCCAAGTGTCCTATATATTACTTTTCGGCTTTTCCTTACGAATTGTGAATGTTTAAAATCCATAAATCTGTATATACAAAAAAAGCAAACATCACGATTAAAGATTATAACTAATTATTTTTTTTCCTTTTTTTTTCTAGGCCCATGTTAGAGGTCACCAGGTTAGAAAACGATATAAAACTGTTGTATGGTCTGTGGGAATATTGGAGAAAGTAATTCTTCGGTGGAGACGGAAAGGGACTGGACTACGAGGGTTCCGTCCTGATGCCCTCAACAAAGCATCCAGCGCACAGGAAACACAAGACGTACAAAAGAATCCTTCTGAAGATGATGATTATGATTATTTAAAGGAAGGAAGAAAGCAAACGGAAGAACGGCTACAAAAAGCCCTTGTAAGGGTGAAGTCCATGGTTCAATATCCTGAGGGAAGAGCACAGTATCGAAGGCTTCTCACTGCCGTAGAAGGCTTCCAAAAGAATCAGGTATTTTTGTATTCACTTAAATTCATTTTAGTAGTGCCAGTCATGGTGTTTAATTAGTGAGTAAATTTAATGCAAGTTCAAATTGTTTTTTTTTCTTCTTCTGCCTTATTATAGCAGGTGCACGGAAGTGTTTTTGAACAGTTCAGAAGATCTACCAGTTGAAGGTGAAGAGGACATGATTGATGTTGAAAGCTTACTGGATGATGACAACTTCATGGCTATTGCATTTGAATAATTGGCTCATAATTTTTTCGCCCTAATTTGCAACTTGTACATAAAGTGAAGTGTCTGCGCCTTAATTGGACGAAAGGTAATAGTTTCTCATGTAAATAATATGAGTATAATATTAATTAGGAGAATATTTAGAAGACTGATGTGTAGAATGCAGGCATTTTCCGGTTGACACCACAGATTAGAAGTAAAAATCGTCCGAACGACATTGAAAATGTTGGATATTCGAATGACTCTGTAATCTAGTTTTTGTTGTCTAAATTATTGCTCTTATAATCTTCTGGAAATATGTTAAAGGTGTGTTGGATACTACTTCCATTTTGCAAAATTGATGTTGATATGTGTACCTGAGCAGGTTGAATACTGAAAATTATCCTAGAAAATTGATTTTAGGTTTAATGCTGCGTTAAAATGTTACTGATTTTAGGTTTAATGCTGCGTTAAAATTGATGTTGAATGTGTAGCTGAGCAGGTTGAAAACTGAAAATTATCCTGGAAAATTGATTTTAGGTTTAATGCTGTGTTAAAATGTCATTAATAAGTTCCAAGCTCTCACTTGGGATGTCAATTCGGTAGAGTAGTGGGTTGAAGACTTTTTTCTCATTTCCTTACCTATCTACAATTTTGCATACCCATTTATTTATCATATTATCCACGGGTCTATATCTTTGAAATTACTTTCATCTATCATATAACTAGTTATATTCACTATGCTCATACTCTGCCTCGTATCCAATTATCCATCTACGGGCCTTCATTAAGATCGACATTCGACACATCTAAAAATTGAACTTTAAATGCTAATTAGAATATTACAAGAGCATTTGATATGCCCAATGGACGGGTTTCGGGCGGATGGGTTATAGGATAGAGGCAAGCCTCACATTAGCCCACTTACTGCTACTGTAGTCGTTATGACTTTTTATGCACATAATTACCTGTTGTATTACTACCTATCTAAATTAAGATGAATACAAGGTAAAACTTTTACTTATATATTTTAGTCAAATGATGTTATTTCTGAGGTACAAAGTATTTAAAAATGATTTTTTTTGTATGTTAATGCCCTATAGGAAGCCCATACAAGTCATCATTTCAATTACAAACCTTGGTCACATAAAAATTAAAATGCTACATTCAAAAAACTTAACTAGCAAAACCATCTTTAAATTTGAAAGTGAAATAAATATTTCATCATCACTAGCAAAATCATCAAAGAACAATCCACAAAACTTTCAAAGGTCAAGTGCAATTTTCTTTCTTCAACCAGCATTATACAAGCCTCCAAAGTAATCATGCACTAATGAAAACCCAGCAGGTAAAAACCGTAATATGGCAGAGCGAAAATGCAAAAGATCCTGAGCTGGAGTGTATAAAATCCGATTTGTAATTATCGGCAGCCCATAAGTTAGTTCACATATTTCTTCACACTGACATTTACAGTCGATTATTGACATCCCCATCGGGAAAACCAAAGAGAATGTAACAGAAGAAAAAACGATACTCCATCGTCTGTACAACAGGAACTTTGAGGTTTTCGAGCTTAATTCACAAGTTACACATGACATGAGTAGAGACAAGTTGTCCGAGATCAAAAAAAAATTTGGTTAACTTGTTATGTTGTCTCGTTTGTAAGCCTTTCATAGAACAAGATATATCCGTGCTCCGAATTGCTAGAATACTCTTGCGCTGATCCAAAGAAAGTCTGAACTGCCGCCTCGTCTATTATATCGACATTCTCGTCGTCGAAAAACAACCAATGGTTATGGCTTTTCACAAGGCTGACGTAGTGACCATGGTTCGGTCCTGTCCCCACGTGTATAACTACAGCAAATAAGGAGATATTCGGAGTCTGCCATCCTCCACTGTGTTTGTAATTTTAGCTCCAATGGGAACACCACCCGGCTAAGAAAGCTTCTTGTACCCGACCAAGATTCTCTATGTATTTGAAGCGCTTTTAGATGAATGACAAGGATGTGAGGCGGCCTTTTATATCTCATTCCTCTTTTGTGCTTCTTGCAAACTGCACATAACGAGACAGTTATTACAAATAACACACGAGGAAAACGGTTTGGTTCTTAATGTTCTTGGATGCACCTATGTTACACGGACTCTTCATTTTTGCTTCACGTAACCCGTGTCTGATCCTGATACTCGGACATAGTATGACTCTTAGACAATTCCATTTTAGGCATAAAATTGAATATTTCGACGATGACGTATCCGACATGGACACGTACCAGTATCCAACATAGTACCCGAGTCCAAGTAACATAGAGATGCACAAACAATAAGTTTAAAGCTAACCCAATATACTCGTCTGTCACCTCAAATTTGCTACAAAGAACTTTGGCATAAAGATTATAGTTGCTTAATAATTGTCCGAAGAACATGATAAAAGTTTCAATGATGTGACTAGAAAAAAATGTAGCAAATTTCGAGGGACAAGATTTAAGTAATAAGAGAAAAGTTCAATCTTTCATAGGCAAGTCCCGTGTTTCATAAAGAGATCAATATTTCATAGGAGGCAACGGAACAAAGAAATGAGAACAAGGTGAACATACCTACAGCATTTGTCACAGAAAAACCTTATTCTCGGCATTCAAAGTTTCAGTCGAGCTGAGTTCGTGAGGCAGCTAGTAATGAGCTATTCTTGTTCTATAGTCGAGGCTTAATCGAAGACGTCTCATCTCTGGCAGTGACAGTCCCTCACACCCTCAGGCACTTTGTTTCGTTTGTCAATATACCCTGCATTTGTGTGGCGCCAATCAGAAGCTATGATACAGTTTGCACATCACATGGCAGCAATATATAGCGGCAATTTCAAATCCAAGGAGCAACATCATATACATTTAACAAAAACCGTTACAATACCCAAACACCTGGTCCTTCAAAACCAGGATAACCTAAAAAAACGGCACTTGAGCAATTAATTCGTAACATTACCTGAAAATTTTTATGAACCCAAGTAACAAGAGGTTCCTTATGTACACCATTCGTTAAGCCATTTGTCGGCCCATTTGCAATTTTTTCAGACGATGTATCTGAGCCATCTTTTACAGTAGAAGATTCTTTCTCCAGTATATCGACAAGTTCATTCAACAAAAAGTTCAGGAATTCATGAGCATCCTATACAAGAACAAGACCAATCAAATATATAAGTGGAAATGAACTTCAATAGGCCAACGGGCATTATACCCTTTAAAGAACTAACTAATTTTCTGACAACCTGATGGCACTACTGAATAGCAGTGTAACATAATTCGCCCGTTAATTCACTTTTTGAATTCACGATTTGCTCAAAATGACCCTAAAATAGCCCAAAACTGACCATAATTCGCTTTTGATTCATTATTTGCAAGGAGATTAGTGAATCGTGAAAGTCACAAATGCTGAAGAGACGCATGTACAAGGCTTTTTCTCATGGAACATACAATAGGGTAGTTGACCAACAAAGGGTTAGCTTAAAAATAGCCGAGGCAAAAACTGAGACAGTTGACATGAATTATAAATATAAATTCATGTATAGAAAACAAAGTATAGAGGATATTCTAGGCACTATACTAGATGACGATCGTGTATTGCCAACACCAGTTTTAATATCAGTTCAAGCTTTCCGGTCAAAGAAAAAGCTAGACTTTATTATGCCCAATTTGAATGCAGAAAAAAAAGCATGCCATAAAGAGTGTCCAAGTAGCGTAGTGGCATATATCGGAAGTATCCATGCATACTAGAAGGGTGAAAGAAGATAAAGAATTGCAAAGCGTTGGTGATGCTTAGCAAGATACCTGATGCATGTAACCACGAAAAAGCTCATTTTCTTTCCTTACTCTACAAAGCGTTTCGGAGCAATTACCCCAGTTTTCTTCTTCTGGGAACTTATCTGCGTAAAGAAATCCAACTTTGATCAGACAGCATACAGAGTAAAGCCTTCCCCAAATTCCATAAATCATTTCATCATCCTCTTTCATTTTCTTAGGTAATGCTACATGCATGACAAGTTAAATGGATAACATATGAAGCTAACAACATTTTTGGAAATCAATATGAAAATGCATGGAAAAGTAATAATAAGATAAGAGCTTCCAAGCAATGCTCCAAAAATTTCTAGGTTTTACATATTTAATTAAAGTCTGAGTTTTGAACAAATATAATTTACAAACTTCTCTAGTGTTTCAATATCATAGAGTAAATATAAGTGACTGCATACCAAATATTAAATTTTCAGTAGTTTTACTATCATTTTTGAAGGCTAAATTAAGAAAAATAACACAAAATACAATTAAAACATTTTATCGTGTGCAAGTAACAAGTATACTATTAGAATTTTGAAAATCAAGTCTTCAATATGTTCATTCTCATGAATTCAAGTGGCTTGAAAGAAATAAACACAAGATGTATACAAAAATAACAATGCCAAAGCCGTAATCACATAAGATTGGGATCGGGGTTGTCCACATGAAGGCTCTTTTTCCATTTATTTCAAATTTCCACCATCTCGATTCTCAAAAATATACAACATGTATGAATAATCAAATTAAGAAGAGAGAAACAGGACAGAACATAAATTTTTCATCAAACTTCTATGCATGTTAAAGTGCTCACAGGTTCTACTGAACTAAAATCAAGAGAACTAGCCACTAAGCTGTCACGTGACAAGTAATTCAACTATTGGCGAAGTTGGTTATGTGACAACCATTAGTTTACATATCCATAATGCTTTACTACAGGTCAAGAATAGATTGTTCCAATTGTAGCTAGCCCTGCCCAACTAAATGGCTACTCGAGAAGTCCCAAGTAAAACTTAAAGAAACAAACATTGTAACTACCTATAAACAGCTCTTTGTTTCAACGCACTCCTTTTGCAGCTGCTACATTTTAAGATAAGATACACTCCCACGATACCTTTTTAAACCCTTTTACTGTAGCTTTATTAAGGACGCGAAGATATCAATTATGAATAAATAGCAAATTAACATATAAAGAGAGAACTAATAACATAGTGCAAAAACAAGGACACATCATCGTATCGCGGTCGTATTGTAAAGGTTTTTGAGTTTGCCGCTAACGATAGGCCGCATTGACCGCATAATCATCCATATTGGCCGTAAAATTCGTTTTGTGACCGTTACAAGACCATTTTTTTACCATGACGAATAATAATTATTGGTGTGATGAATAGTTATAGTAGGTAAGGCTAAAACGTGGGAGAGTAGGAAACATGAGAGCAAGCAAACCTAAGAGGCCAAAACTTAGTCTGCATTTAAAAGAATAAAAAAAAACAAATAAACAGGGATTTCAAAATAAAAAGAACAGTGAAAAAAAGAACGAACAGAAGGTAATTAAAACTCAAAATTATACTTTACAACAATAATAATCCAGCTTGAAGATCACTGGACAATGAGTGTCGAAGAAGTATATTGAATCATATAGTTTTCAAATCACATACCTGTGTGAATAGATCTGCCAAACACGTGAGTAAATTTTCTTCCGGGTCAGCAGGATTTTTGTTTTTCTCATAGTATTCCAGTAACTTTTCACGAAATGGGACACAGAAGTAAAGTGCCTGGCATAGAAATATACAACAGAAAAAAATGAACGAAACTCGACCTCAAACTAAGTTCCATAATTTCAATCGGCGTGCAAAAACTTGTCTTTAAGATACATATTTCCTCATACTGGTTAAAATCATACGCCCACTGTGCTCTATCCCTTAATTTTTGCCCCATTTGACCAAAATCTCTGGCATATTATGGTCAAAAGAAGCAAACAATAAGGGAAGAATGGAGTTGAAAATTAAGAGTAATCGACATATCAAGATCGCTCTAACAAGGTCCAAACGTAGGAAAAAGAAGGATCTATACAACTTAAAATTGAAAATTTTTTGCAATCTACTCACTATGTTGGAACATGAACAGTACTACAATCAAGCATATTGTCAAAACTTAAGTTGAATGAAATTTAAAACCAGAACGTTCGCATGGAAAAGGGTAATTCTGCACAGAACCCAATTCTCCAACACATTGATTGTCATCAAAAGCAATACTACCCACAAGGTTAAATCAGGATGACCATCACACTTTCGGGTCCTATACCCACCTTCTGCAGATGTTTCAGTCTTAGTACATAGCTATGAAGATTGATAAGCCAAAA